>CM060955.1:48341248-48516844 GCA_030765055.1 Mantis religiosa
TCAGAAACGGTGGTGCCATTGCCATCCTCTAACAACCACATATGAGGTTTAGGAACGTGAAACCAAGTGTGTTTTCAGTTTGCCAGAATAAGCACACATGTCCCATTAAAAAAAAAAAAAAACGCAGCTTGGTGTTGGGAGTGTTATTTGTTTATCTTTATGGATTGTGCATTCTTCTCATTGTGAGAGCCCCTGACATATGTACATTCCTGGTCAAATGGAATGTTCATATTTTGTTTCATTTCAGAGATATTTGAGGTCGCAGAGTTAGGTGGAACACTGATATATATGGTATATATACCATATATATATAGCACCACTTCCTTTTCCTGCTCAGTAGTAAACCGCTATCCAGTGTAGCCCATTTTAATAATAGGAGCCTTAAACCCAAATTTATCCTATACAGAACACTGACACTCTGTGAGTTTGTTGCAAAAACTCACTTTAACTCACCTCATCATTTATATATCCATTTATGTGGTCTGAAATGCATTGGATTACTTGGTTCTGAATTGTCTGAAACTCGCGAGTGTGTACATGTTTAATTTTATTATACTGGTTTTTAATGCCATCGGAACTCAGAGCAAGCAAAGTTTTTAACACTTCTTTAAAACAATTCCAGTTCTGAGACGAAGCCTGATCATTATGATTTCCAAAAGGTTATTTTTATTTTACTAAAAATAAAGGTCTTGAACTGTGAATTCCATAACATTTTCTTTACACGAATATTCTTATCAAATATTTTAATGTAAAGTCTAGCAGATTCATACAATACATCCTTAATTTACTTCAAATTTCTTTGTACTTTCTTTAAGTCTAATCACACATTTAATGCTCACACTAAATGCTCATTAAATGCATCAAATGTTTGCAAAAAGCACGAATTAAGTTTGAGAAGTAATCAAGATTCCGTACTACTCCAATGTTATTTTTCACCACTAGTAAAAGACATGCTGAATAGAAGAGTTTTCTAGGAAAATACCGCCACACAACCACGTGTACCCTCGACATCAATTACTTTTAAAATGCAATTGATAAAACTTTGCTAACGTATTCTCGGATAAATGTAGAATGGGGTCGATTAAGCATCAGAAGATTTTTCTTATGTTCTTTGCGCCAACGAGAAAACGGAGTTTTATATAACTACATACCGCATAGTTTTCTGGGTTCTTTGCACACTTATTAAAATATGTAATTGCTGGTAAAAGAAAATTGTCCACATATGTAGGCTAACTAACTTGTTTTTATCACCAGGACACAAATACCATTGCCCTGTTTCAAGGGCATATGAGGGGTTGAGGGGTAAGGCCATTATTTTGAGGGAAGTGATAGTTCTTTCAGAGAAAGGTCAATGCTCGTTTCCATGGCAACCCTTCAAAAGCGCTGCACATAAAAATTTTAACAGACGGGAGGAAGGAGAAGCTTTTTGGCATAAATCTGTTTAGAGTTGCCAGATCTCCGGGCGCCACCTGGAGTACCCGGGTTTCGAATTAATTTTCCGGTTTTACGGGCCAATGACTTTAATCTAAGGGCCTGAATATGACCTTACTTTTTAATTACTTTGAATAATTATGTTTGATTGTTAATTTCTTATTGTAACAAAACGCTACGTTTCTATTCTTATTCGACAACTTTCACTGTAGCGTGTGTATTATTAGGCTCGCAGAATAAATAAACACTGGCAAGTCACGGTAACGTGGCTACTGGCAATATTTACTTTTGTGTTCGCTCGTTCGTTCATCGTCAGTTATTAACCAATTCAGTTTACCGACAATTGTTGGAACGTTTGGACCGTGTGTGCCTAGATTAGTTTTCATAATTGAAAATGATTAGCAATAACAGTAAATAGAAGAGAAGATATATAAGTTCGTTTCGTGAAGAATGGTTAACGTAACCCATGGCCCACCGAGCGGAATGGCTTAGGCGGTTTCATTTGTGACTCGCATTCGGGAGGCCCGGGTTCGATATCTTAAAAATATTCAGGCCAAGCACCACTTCAGTCATTCATCTGGAAGCCCGCCTCTGTGCCATGGAGGTAGCGTGTCTGCCTCACATTGAAGAGGTCCTGAATTTAATCTTGATTAGGGTGAGTTATTTGGACAAGGCTTTTTCCGGGATTTTCCCTTATCCTGAAAGATGACTGTAAGGCAACTCTAAGCTCGATGAATCCTGGAATCGTTGGAGCACCCTTTTACCCATTTCATCCTCTTCTGATATGACCTACATTGGGGGACGTTAAGCAAAAACTACAAACAGAGAAACTTCAGCTGATGAGCCAACATTAACTTTTTTCTTCTAAATTCACGTCCTCCAACGATGCCATATCGGACGATGAATGAAATGGGTGAAATTATGCTGAGATGACCCCAGGGTCCATAGAGCTTAGTGTTGTCTGAGATTCATCTTTCTGGAAAAGGGAAAACCTGGGAAGAAAACCGTATCCAGGTAACTCACCCTGTCCGAGATTCGAACTCGGGACCTCTTAAACATGAGGTAGACACGCTATCATCTATGCTACCGAGGCGGGCACGGCCTTGCCTTTAGCTAGGTTGAAGTGCATGAGGAACTAAACGTATCCAATTTTGTTTGCATTTCTACGGTTGCTTCAAATAAACTTGACATAATGTTAATCCAATACTTGCGCTTATTTTCACCATTAAGTGGGCTGAAAGTTACGTTTTTGGTTTTTCAGATCTCAGTGGTGAATGTTCAGATATTACTTCAGACTACATTCATTACACAAATGGAAAAAGAGAGTATTTCTAATAAACTAATGTCACTTTCTGCCAATATAATGCGAATTTTGCTACACCAAAGCTTGCGGGCATCACTAATATTTTAACCAAAATGAAATTGCATTTGGCAAAGGACTTGGTTGCGTTGCTCATGTATTAAACAATTGCATTCACAAAGAGGTGGATAGCCCGCCTCGGTAGGGTGGTGGTAGCATGTCTGCCTCACGTTCAAGAGGTCGCGAGTTCGAATCTCGGTTAGGGCGAGTTACCTGGATAACGTTTTTTCCGGAGTTTTCCCTTATCCTGAAAGACGAATGTCGGGTGACTCTCATTTGAGCATCATTTCACCCATTCCATTCATCGTCCAATATGACTCCACGTTGGAGGACGTAAATTAATAATAATAAAAAAAGTGGGTAGTCTTCCAACTAGAATAGAAGTAATTATTTACCAAATGTTAGATACTAAAGCTGGTGAGAAACTGAGGTTACACTGTGAGAATATTCCTAGAGTCTCGCTCTTTAAAAATGAATTAATATGCGGAAATTCTAATACTTGCGGTTGGTAACCGTGCATAGTTTCAGCTATCTGTTACATACAGTGTTAGTTGTAAATAAACACAAATGAGACTGTTTACAAAACTGCTCTCACAAGGGAATTGATCATTTATTTCATTTCTGTAGGCGAAACACGTAACCGCGGCTGAAATCTACCAGCAATTACTGATAGAGGTTTACGAACTCTCGTCACTATGTAGCAGAATGTCGAAAGACGGTAGAAAAAACACCACCGACGTGGATGTCATTGACCGACCCAGATGGCATCAATAGATTTGGACACAACTGGCGTGGAGGAGTTTATTCAAGACAACCGAAGAACCACTTTACTGCATATGACGAGAGAAATGGAATTAGAAATTTTGTTGGGAAGTGTTCGTCACATTGTTCCAGTTCCAGAAAATTTGTACCCATTGTGTTCCATGAAATCCGTCCAAACAACACAAGGAGAATGCAAGGACAGATTTGAAAATTTTGCAACGGTTCTCCACGGAAAGAAGCACTTTTCTTCATCAAATTGTTATAGGTGACAAAAACATGGTTTCATCACTACCAATAGTCGTCAATGGAAGTTTAAGGTGATGGCATATTCCGAGGTGATCGCTAGAGTGTTTTGAGACAGAGGGAGAGTTTTGGAAAGAGAGCACTCAGTGACTGCGAGGGTTTGACACGACTGCGCAAAGAATTCAGAAGGGAATGGCCAGTATTGCTCACCGAGAGCGTCATCTTCACAACAGTGCGCTACTCATACAATCTATACATCGTCGATTACCCTCTCCACAGCCCGGCCTCCCTCTGAGGGATCTTGTAATTTAAAGTGGTTGGTTTACTTTTATGAATTTTACATGCTAATGGAGCCTCAACATTATAATTTGAGTCCTGTTCTTTCGTAAATAGAGGAATATCTTGAGTTTTACGAATGCAGATGTTTATGTTTCAAACGTCATCATCATTATTAGAAATTTATGATGGACTAAAATCCAATAGGCGGCACCGTAGTCGAGTGGTTAGACCGCTTGGCTCTCACCAAGTGACCCGGCTTCGATCCCAGGCGACCGCAAAGTGTGATATGTGGTGGACAACATGGCGCTGGGACGGGTTTTCTCCGGGATATCTGGTTTTCCCCGCCATCCCATTCCACTGGTAATCCATCTTCATTTCATGTATCATCAGTATCACTGCCTGCGGTGCCGTATGTAGTAAAAGCGGGCGTTATACACTACACATTCACGTTTTTTTTAAATCTCATTTTAGCCATGTGAATATATTCCAAGGATTTTATATGCTCTTTTAAGAATTGCCTAAAGGAAATATCTGCGGTTTATTCGCAATCTAGCGACATTTTCTCGTATAACTATTACAAGCTGTGACGGCTATTGAATCCGTTTTTGGACTAGAAAGAAAAAAGCAATTTTGAAGAGAGAAACAGTACTTGTTCTCTTTTAGTGATATTGCGATAACTTGTAAAGAAAACAGAAACTTCTAAACTAGCAAGGGTTAGACATTTCAAAAATCAGGTCGACACATATTACGCCTATGTTTTAAAGTACAAGGAGTGTGCTATAAAACTTGGCCGGCAAGCCCGTGTTCCATGCAATTTCCTACGCGAACGTTCTACATCCGTTCTGGTCATCATACATGCGTCAGTCATACTTCTGTTCAGTCTTACGTCAGTCTTACTTCTTCTGGCAGGCGAAAAGGAAGATAATCTCAAAAGGAATTTATATGAACAAAACTTTGACTACATGACTTGGGAAGAATTTGAAGGCAAAGTGAACTTTAAATGTAGGACCGACCCTAGAAATAGAGCAGTGGTACATCATGTGCTGGAGGTTGATCCCCAAATGAGATCCGAAATGGTAAATAAAGGAAGAATGTATTTAGGCTTTCAGTCAGTATCGGTAAAATATTTTATTGTAGTGCCGAGATGTATGAAATGTCAGGATTTAGAACATATAGCCAAATTTTGTAAAAAAAAAAAGTAGATAGTGCATGTTATCATTGCGGAGAAACAGGACACAGCAGGAATGATTATAAAAACAAAGAACAATCTAAAGTTTGTATTCCTTGTCATTTAAGGAAAAAGAAATGTGCAGGTGGTAGAGAATGCGGAACGTATACGATGTTTTGGAATAGATTAATAAGTCGAACCAACTATGGATAGAGTTACATTTAAAATAACGAAGGAACAAAAGAAGAATAAATGTCCAAGCAGAATAAAAGGAGATACACAGCACAGTGGTGTCGTTGAAGGTGAACCTCCTCCTCAGAGGAGGGGCCTTCGACGTTTTGCCATTTCGGGACATCGTCCCTTACTGGCATGATGGTGGTTGTTTAATGATATGACGGTGGGTGGATGGTGGCGGATATTATTTAAGGGTTGATTGGTTTATTTGTTGGAGGTGAAATGTAATGAACATCTGGAGGGGATTGTATGGGCCTATGGTGGTGCAAGCACTAGTCTGGGTCGCTTGTAGGTTTCACCGGGGTCTAGGTCATATTCACCCAGACCGCGGATTAGGCTGTTGAAGCTTGAAGGGAGCTTGTTATAAAAATTTTGTGATAGGTTAAGGATGTATTCTGTGATTTTTGGGAAGGAGAGATCTGCATGGATATTGTCGTTTTGAATGTACCAGTCGGAAGCGGTTGCTATCCGAAGGTAGCGGTTCTGTAGGACTTGTAGCTTGTAGAGATGAGATTTTGCTGCAACTCCCCAGACTGTGCAAGCGTAAGTTAGTGCAGGGCGGAGTATTTTTTTATAAATGAGCAATTTGTTGTGCAGGCTCATTGTAGATGTCCTATTTATCAAGGGATATAGCATGGCCATCCTTCTAGACACTTTGTTAGCCACAGTGGTGATGTGCTGTTTCCACGTCAGACGCCAATCCAGGGTTACTCCAAGGTATGTAGCCTCCGAGGACCATTGTACTTCCTCTCCAGCCAGGCGGAGATTGGGTACGTCTTGTAGAGTACGGCGGGTGAATGTGACTGCTTGAGATTTTGTTACATTAATCTTCAAGCGCCAAGTGATGAACCAGGCAGATAGCATATCAGCGTAACGCTGCGCCTTGGTTACGGCATTAACGTGTCGTTTAGATGAAACCGTTAATGCGGTGTCATCAGCGAATAGATAGAGGATGAGATAGAATAAGAGCCCAAAACTATGTTAGAAATAAATACCTGAAGGAAAAGAAGGAAATTGCTACGCAGACTGAAGGAGATATAAATGCTACACTCCCATGACAAAGAGTTTTAATCACTGCACAAATACACGATGAATCAAATAAGTCTGTTACCGTTAGATAAGATAGAGAAACAAATTTGTAGGCATAATAGTAAGACAATAGAGGTTAATTTTGATGAAATATTAACTGATGAAAGTGTAACCGAAGAAGAGGAGAATTTGAAAACGAAGGAAAATAACAGCTCTAAAGAATTCCTAATTCGAGAAGTACAACTGCATGAAGACATGGTGAAGAATATAGATGCAATAAAAGAAGAAAAAGATAATGGAACCGATCCCAAGGATATATATGAAGATTTTCAAGTTAAATTAAAATTAAGTAGATTAGAAGAAAGAAACACTTTAATGGTGGCATTAAGACACATTGTTAGGATAATGCATCCACAAGGAGATAGCATAACGTTTCCAGTCCCCGACGCCATAGACCTCATGGAACTTCGAGTAGTAAATCTTCCGACAGAGGTGGATCAATTGCAGAATTTATTATGCATGGCCTTTTGAAGGATAAATGATACTTTTTATATAGATGAAATTATAATCATTTTGTAAAATGCTATGGAAGAGTGTTGTATGATTTTCAACAAATTTGGCCTAATTGTTATGTGCATGTTAGACAGGATAAACTGACAAGACCTAATAAACATGTGTGTCCCCAAACCAAAAGAATAGTAATAAATAATACGGACAATGAAAGATTTTGTCAACGAGATGAGCCCAGGCAGAAAAGTAAATTGTCATCCAAGTATACATCTATACCAAGAACACCCAAAGAAACAAGGAAATGTGTATATGGACAGGAGTCTAAAAGAGCAACAGAGTCAACCAAAACGAATAATATTAAGACAAGAGTGGAGTGTAAAGAAAGAATAAGAAGAAGGTAGATAGGGATCGTATAAGAGGGTATTATGCTATTCAAACAGCGTAAGAACGTGAAAATATTAAAAACGATAACTTACAAAATGCAAGACAATAGCTGTATTAGATTTGCACAAGTAAACGCTCAAAATAGTAAAATAGTGTCACCCGAACGTTGGAACACCCTATAGAACCGGCTGGAAGCAGCAGCAGGAGACGGAGGCGTTCGTACACGCCCCCTCGTTAAAGCTGGGGTGGCTGGAAAAAAAAAACCATTACCGTGCCGTCTCTTTTCCGCTGCCCTTGATTTCTCGAACTTACGGGATATTTCATCTAATCCAGAACATTCTCGATCAGCCAGCTGACCCTATATAAGCAACACGCCGGGCTGGAGTGAGTGAGTCAGTCAGTTCTTGGCGTAAGAATGCAGTGCTAGTGTACGACGAGAAGACTGTGTGAGTGCATCGGAGGATTGTACGTAATTACGAGTGCAAGTAAAATTGGAGCGGACGAACTGGTGAATCGTAATTGTGTGCATTACGTAATTATGTGTAATTGGTAAGTGTTAAACTGTAAGTCGGTGGAAATAAAGAACATTTTTGAGTGGTGCAATTGGACTTTTCATTTCACGAACCCACAAAGTCACAATAGCTATCATGGAAATCCGGAAACTTATAGAAGAATTAAAATTAGACGTAATTTGCATACAGGAACACTATACATTTAAAGGTAAAGTTATGTATATGCCGATAAATGTAAGAGTAATATCTGAAGGGCAACACCCAAAAGCAGCAATTATAATAGGTAACAAAGAACTCGTAGTTGCCAACATTTTCCAACTATGTGAAGAACATATAATATGTATAGAAATGATATATAAGGGAGCTAGTACTATTGCCTGCAATCAATATTATCAGTATAAAGACAACATATGTACATTTGGAGAAAACAAAAAGGGTATTATATAGTATACAAATGAAAAGATAATTTTTACCGTGGATGCCAATGCAAAATCAACCCTATGGAGAAGCAAAAATCCAGATAATAGGGGGAAACAATTGGAGGAATCAATACATATATACAACTTAAATGTTATAAATGAGCACAATAAGGTATATACCTTTAAAAATCGAGCTGGAACAGAAGAAAACATAGACATAATCTTAACTAAGGGAAATATATCAAAACACAAGTTGGAGGGTTACAGAAAATCAAACGATAAGCGATCATAATGCAATCATTTTCGATTATGAGGTAATGCCAAAGTCAGAATATGAATGTGCACGGAAAGAGACAGGATATAGCAGATTGGGATAAGGTGCGGGAAGAATTTGATGTGCCAAATTCTTATAATACGATAGATATAAAGAAAAAGGCCAAAATTATAGCTAATAGATTTCAAGAAGTAATTAAGAAAGTTGTACCTAAAAAAAGAAATGATAAAAAAGTGAACGGCCTATGGAATGATAAATTATATAAATTGCGAAGGAAGATGAGGAAAGCCAGAAGAATTTACCAAACATCGGTAGTATATTCAGAAATGGTCCGCATTCGGGATATCCGAGTTCCATTCCCGTGTAGCCCGCCTCGGTAGCGTGGTGGTAGAGTGTCTGCCTCACGTTGAAGGGGTCCCGAGTTCGAATCTCGGTCAGGTGAGTTACTTGGATAAGGTGTTATCCGGGGTTTTCCCTTATCCTGAAAGATGAATGTCGGGTAACTCTAAGCTCTATGGACCCTGCGATCATTTGAGCATCATTTCACCCATTCCATTCATCGTCCGATATGACTTAACGTTGGAGGAAATAAAAAAAATAAAAATAAAATTAAAAAAATTAAAAAAAAATCCATTCCCGTGATACCCGACCCATGGGTTTTTCAGGGGTTTTCCCGGGTCGCTAGGCGAATGCTGGGTAGATTAATTACATCCTCCAAATTTTCTGTCCCTCCATTTAACCTTTATTATCATTTCACATCATTTCTCATCTGATGGTCTGTTCCAGGGTAGAAATGTCGGTGGGATAGTAAAATGATATGCTCCAGATAAACACCTCCTCCGGTAGGACGGACTGGTGGGTCTTTTCTGGACCACGGCGGCTGGGATGCGGTTGTACCGGATGGGGAGGGGGGAGTTTCCAACTGGTAAATGGTAGAGACCCTGCCGTCTGCTGCACTATCGTGACTCCTTGTGTCGGTCGCCCTCTATCTCCTCTCGTCTCATCCATCCTCCTAGGGGTGTCCCACTTGGGACTTAGGTACAGACGCGAGCATACGTTTTCCGATGCAGGCAAGACTGGCCTACGTGAGGGAGGCGGGTTTCTTATCAGTTAGTTGAGCCAGGACGATTCACTTTCCTTATACCTGACCAGCGATTTCAGCGCACTGGTATTTAAGCCTCAATGGAAAATAAAAACAATTTTGCCACATGGATCGTAGGTGGTTTTATATAACTCTCTACTATCAACCTATCTATCGATCATTTTTAATAGCGTTATTTCCTCTCTCTCGCACACCACACATCAACCATTTTAATCTCCCTTTCTTCTTTTTAAATACATTTCCTATACTCAAAGTTTTATCTTTATCTGGAATGAAATACTTCTACCTTTCATAGGTTAGCAATACTATAATGTTAAACTGCGTGGTATTTAAAATTAATATCTAAAATTATTGTTTAAAATTTATATCTTGTTCCGAAAATGAATATATTGTTTTTGGCACAGTTCTAAAGAACAGCTTATATGAATATACTACGGCAATTAATATAGCCGACTTTTAACGACCAACGAAATAAATAAAATAACTATTTTGTTTGATAATGACAGTTCAAATACAAAATTACGTTAGCGTCAACGGCATGTCAGAGGTTTCACGAAGGAGTTCTTTAAATGTCAGTAAAGCTGATATGATGCATTTCAGTTTTAGCTACACGTAGAAACTATCGAACTAGAACGGGCTTGAACTCGCAACCTTTGGATCAGAATGCCAGCATCTAAGTCAATCTGATCAGCTTTTATAATGGTGATGGTGTTTTCCTTTTCTTTTATTCTTTTTTTTTTTTTTTAAATTTACGTCTTCCAACGTTAAGTCTTACCGGACGATGAATGGAATGGGTGAAATGATGCTCAAATGAGCCCAGAGTCCATAGAGCTTAGAGTTACCCGACATTCGTCTTTTAGAATAAGGGAAAACCCCAGAAAAAACCTTATCCAGGTAACTCACCCTGATTGACATTCGAACTCGGAACCTCTTGAACGTGAGGCAGACACGCTACCACCACGCTACCGAGGTGGGCGATGATGGTAATGATGATGATGATGATGATGATGATAATTATGATGACAAAGACAACCTGAAAGGATAAATAAGAGTGTAACGCTAATCTAATATGCAGCTATAACAGAATTAAACATTTTAACGAGAAATAGTTTACGTATTTGAAGCATATACACGATAGTTCGAAGCAGTGTGCAGCAATTATCTGCTCTAGAGGTTGAGAACATTACAACATTTCAGGTAACAAATTAACACAAAGATCGCGAGAAATCAACTGCCATGTAGATGCCGTTGCCGAAACCGGTCATTTTAATAAGTTAGTGTTAGCACTTTCTTCGTTCAAGTATTTTAGGGAAATAATGTAGATTTACTTCAAAAATATCTTAAAAGTTTCGTCTTCCAGTGAACTTGTCTACATAGGCAATAGAACTGTCACTGCGGTTAAATGGACATGTGGTCGATGCACTCTGCGATTGGTAGTTACCTCCTCGGGGTCAAAGGTCACATTTGCAGTATATATATATATAATGTGAGCATAAGTTTAAACCAGTAATTACTAAAATTGTTAACAGTTGCGAAATTCATGCTCCTTTGAGCTTGAAACCGCTCTGAAAAAAAAAAGCAACGTAAATCTTGATCATATGATGTGAGTAAAGGGAGTGCATTCTCCTCTTAAAGTACTTTAAAAATTCATGATTAAAATTAAACTGCATTTGACAGTGTTGTACATACTCAGGATTAGGATTACTCTATTACTATGGAGGGGTGTGGCACCAAACCTGTGGTTTATTGTACACGCTAATGCAATAGTTTTCCGATGGACAAGGGTGTTGGAGAGGCAAGGGGAACAAAATCCGATTATCGTTTAGTTGAGTCTGGTGAGAGGAAAAGTCAGGTTTTCCTGCTATCAACAAGACATTTCCCTTCTCCGACTTCCCACAGCAGGTAGAGGAAGATGAACGTAATAACGATTAATGCTACCTTTAAGCACTCTACCCAGCCATAACAATGACGATAACTACAACGATAATGGTAATGATATTGATAATAATGATGATAATAATAATGATGATGACGATAACGACGACGATGATGATAATAACAACAACAACAATAATAATAATAATAATAATAATAATAATAATAATAATAATAATAATAATAATAATAATAATAATAATAATAATAATAATAATAATAATAATAATAATAATAATAATAATAATAATAATAATAATAATAATAATAATAATAATAATAATAATAATAATAATAATAATAATAATAATAATAATAATAATAATAATAATAATAATAATAATAATAATAATAATAATAATAATAATAATAATAATAATAATAATAATAAAGAGGAGGAGGTTTAAGCACAAAACTCTGTAGTAAATTATACATTTTATTATATGAGGTTCCAGTTGAATGTCGAATTCTGTGTCTGATAAGTGCAATGCTTAAATATTAATTTTACTGTAAAATTGAATTTATTTTATGCTTAATAATAATTATTGAGACAGAAAATAAAGTATAATTTTCATTTAAAATAATTAATATATAGGTAAAACTGAAACCAATTTCTAAATCGATGCCTATGTGCATATGAAGAAAGGAAAGGATGGAAATATTAGCTTAAACATGGATGGCATAATACGGGATAGGCAACAAACGATTAATGGCTTAATACCCTGTCCACCATCCATTTACATCTGAAAGAGTATTGAGCCTCCTAGGAAGAGAAGTGACGAGAGATTCACAAATATGAGGTCGTCTGCGCTTGCTTTCCCATACTTCCTGAACGTGATCCTCGAGGCTTTCAGGAGATTTTTCTACCCTGCAATCCTATTCGTTAACTATAATAGCCCAAATGTGTTCAATAGGATTCAGATCTGGTGATTTGGCTGGCCAAGGGAGAGGAGAAAATTCAGGATGTTGCTCTATCCAATGTCGGGTAGATGCTGAAGTGTGAATGCCGCTGTTATCATGAACATAGTTAATGATAGGCATATCTTCCTCAGGATAAACGGAACGAACACTTGGTAACATGCAGCCCTCTAACACCTCCACACACTCCTCAGAATTAATTCTCGGGGATACACGAACCAGTTGACCCACACCGGCAGCCGACATCCAGCCCCAGAAAACGATGCTAATCCTGCCGCTTCTTACTGTGGTCACTACGTGCTCTGGGTTGTAGCGTGTCTTGTCTGGACGCCAAAGTATCATCCTTTCCTCTTCGTCGGATGAGAACACTTTCTCGTCCGTCCATATTACAATGTCCCAGAATGTCTGAGGCATTGGAAGGAAATGGAGAGCAAATCCCACACGAGCAGCTTGATGTGCTTCTGTGAGGTTCTCTTTTCGAGCTGGCTTCCTAGTGTGGATCCCGGCAGCATGAAGACGCCTTCTAACAGTCGAAGGCGTTATCTGAAGTCCCATATGCCTTACGATTGACGTAGAAGGGCGGAACGGATTCTCTCTGGAATTCTGCACTATGGCTGCATCCATATCCGGAGAGGTAACCCTGGGTCTTCCGGATTTAGGTCGGGTTTTTAATCCTTCTTCTCCATCTTCCTGGAACCGCCGGATCCAGTAAAGAACGCAGTCAAACCCTCTTCCCACAGAATTAGCTATTTGTGTGGTAGCAAGACCTGCTTCCCACATGCCAACAATACGGCCCCGAGTGACTTCCGAGGTCAAAGGCATTCTTTTCTAATCTTATTCACTTTAATGCACGATACAATGATACTATTTGTCGTTTTTAAATCAAATGCAAAACTTCCGCTCTTATATAAAATGCAAATGTGACCTTTGACCCCGAGGAGGTAACTACCAATCGCAGAGTGCATCGACCACATGTCCATTTAACCACAGTGACAGTCCTATTGCCTATGTAGACAAGTTCACTGGAAGACGGAACTTTTAAAATATTTTTGAAGTAAATCTACATTATTTCCCTAAAATACATGAACGAAGAAAGAGCTAACACTAACGTATTAAATTGACCGGTTTCAGCAACGGCATCTACATGACAGTTGATTTTTCGCGATCTTTGTGTTAATTTGTTACCTGAAATGTTGTAATGTTCTCAACCTGTAGAGCAGATAATTGCTGCACACTGCTTCGAACTATATATGCTTCAAATACGTAAACTATTTCTCGTTTAAATGTTTAATTCTGTTATAGCTGCATATTAGATTAGCGTTACACTCTTATTTAACCTTTCAGGTTTTCTTTGTCATCATAATTATCATCATCATCGTCATTACCATCATCGCCCACCTCGGTAGCGTGGTGGTAGTGTGTCTGCCTCACGTTCAAGAGGTCCCGAGTTCGAATGTCAATCAGGGTGAGTTACCTGGATAAGGTTTTTTCCGGGGTTTTCTCTTATTCTAAAAGACGAATGTCGGGTAACTCTAAGCTCTATGGACTCTGGGCTCATTTGAGCATCATTTCACCCATTCCATTCATCGTCCGGTAAGACTTAACGTTGGAGGACGTAGATTAAAAAAAAAAAAAAAAAAAAAAAAAAAAAAAAAAAAAAAAAATAAAAGAAAAGGAAAACACCATCACCATTATAAAAGCTGATCAGATTGACTTAGATGCTGGCATTCTGATCCAAAGGTTGCGAGTTCAAGCCCGTTCTAGTTCGATAGTTTCTACGTGTAGCTAAAACTGAAATGCATCATATCAGCTTTACTGACATTTAAAGAACTCCTTCGTGAAACTTCTGACATGCCGTTGACGCTAACGTAATTTTGTATTTGAACTGTCATTATCAAACAAAATAGTTATTTTATTTATTTCGTTGGTCGTTAAAAGTCGGCTATATTAATTGCCGTAGTATATTCATATAAGCTGTTCTTTAGAACTCTGACAAAAACAATATATTTATTTTCGGAACAAGATATAAATTTTAAACAATAATTTTAGATATTAATTTTAAATACCACGCAGTTTAACATTATAGTATCGCTAACCTATGAAAGGTAGAAGTATTTCATTCCAGATAAAGATAAAACTTTGAGTATAGGAAATGTATTTAAAAAGAAGAAAGGGAGATTAAAATGGTTGATGTGTGGTATGCGAGAGAGAGGAAATAACGCTATTAAAAATGATCGATAGATAGGTTGATAGTAGAGAGTTATATAAAACCACCTACGATCCATGTGGCAAAATTGTTTTTATTTTCCATTGAGGCTTAAATACCAGTGCGCTGAAATCACTGGTCAGGTATAAGGAAAGTGAATCGTCCTGGCGCAACTAACTGATAAGAAACCCGCCTCCCTCACGTAGGCCAGTCTTGCCTGCATCGGAAAACATATGCTCGCGTCTGTACCTAAGTCCCAAGTGGGACACCCCTAGGAGGATGGATGAGACGAGAGGAGATAGAGGGCGACCGACACAAGGAGTCACGATAGTGCAGCAGACGGCAGGGTCTCTACCATTTACCAGTTGGAAACTCCCCCCTCCCCATCCGGTACAACCGCATCCCAGCCGCCGTGGTCCAGAAAAGACCCACCAGTCCGTCCTACCGGAGGAGGTGTTTATCTGGAGCATATCATTCTACTATCCCACCGACATTTCTACCCTGGAAGAGACCATCAGATGAGAGATGATGTGAAATGATAATAAAGGTTAAATGGAGGGACAGAAAATTTGGAGGATGTAATTAATCTACCCAGCATTCACCTAGCGACCCGGGAAAACCCCTGAAAAACCCATGGGTCGGGTATCACGGGAATGGACTTTTTTGCTCAAATGATCGCAGGGTCCATAGAGCTTAGAGTTACCCGTCATTCATCTTTCAGGATAAGGGAAAACCCTGGAAAAAACCTTATCCAAGTAACTCACCTGACCGAGATTCGAACTCAGGACCTCTTCAATGTGAGGCAGCCACTCTACCACCACGCTACCGAGGTGGGCTACACGGGAATGGAACTCGGATATCCCGAATGTGGAACCACAGACAAAACCGCCTGTGCCATCCCGCGCAGTGCACAGGTTTAGCTTCACTTAATTGCATTATTCAGTTAATATTCGAATTACCCCATAATTTCACTGAGAACTCGGAATGATGATCTACTTTTTTTTTTAAACTTAACATAACCTGCTCAATGCTTGGAAGTATTTCTTTGATTTCAATGCCACTGCTATTATTGTTAATGCATTATTCTATGACTCTTAAACACCGGTTTGTAGGTACTTTTAGTCTCTCAGTGCTAATTAAAACAAGTAATGCATCCGTTTCCCTTTTCTTTAAAACACATTGGATTGCTTTTTCATCATTTAACAGAAACACGGGCACAAATGACCCAGGTGTCGACAGACTCACTCAAACACTCACTCCTTCACTCCCTCACTCACTCATTCACTCAGTCACTCTCACTCACTTTAAAAGTAACAATACATTAACTTTCCAAAGAATCAAAATGTTGAGCTGTGTGCTGTTTGGTTCCTGCCTTTTTCTGAATGCCTCTAATACTTAGCTTGTTATGCTCTTCTGAACATTTATTAATATTTATAGTGCAATTCAACAAAAGTTTGCACCTTTATACACACTCAATCCTGTGTGAGTATAGGTATATTACAATTAGAGCAAGGTATTTCCACAAGAGCGCTGCAGGTTATGAACATATCCACACAGCACAAACTCAAGCACTAATTTTATTATACCCAATCGTACCAACCACACAGTACAGCACAACAGGATAGTTAAGAGATGGTAACTTAACTCTGGAATAATCGAAACAAACTAGCAAGTATGTCACAAGCACAAGATTCCAATTATAAATTTATACATACAATTACAGAGGAGTTAGGTTCCAAAGACCATAGATGGAGAAAACATTATACGAGTGTGTCATACAATGTAAGTAGAAGGAAGCCACAATATAAATGAGTCCACATCTGCAGCGTAGGTAAAGTCTGTTTAGTTAACGCATGTGCAGTTCGGACTCAAAGGAACCTGACACTCCCGTCCACTAATGACCGTCATAAATCTATCTCCACACTTCAGAAATGGAACAGTGTCGTTGAGGACCAATAGCAAACCCGATTTTCTCGAAGTGACAGTCGCATGTCTACACCACGTGGAGTCTCAGTTGCCAAAGTTCCAACTTCCAGTTGATCTGTTTTATTACGTGCAGAAATTCGTTGTGTGTCACGATGTGGAGACCGTGGGAGGGAAATGCAGTGATAAGGGCAAATGAAGTACTAGATTACTTTCATTCAAGTGAAAATAATCAAAGTGATAATAATATGAATAACTGGGCCGAGTTATGTTACTGGAAAAGCCTCACAAAACAAAGTTATAACGGGAAATGTTTCTAAGCAAATTCAAGCGCTTGTTTTGAACACATGTAAATATTTGCTGACAAATAATCTTGGTTAGTGGTTGTGCAATGAACCTGATAAATTCTGGGTATTCACAGAAATACAGTAAGAAATAGTGTGATGAAAGGAATACCAAAGACGCCGATCTAGTGTGAAAACAAAAGGAAACGTTTCTCTAAAGTAGATAATTTCACATGCGATTTAATTCATCAAGAAATTTATAGATTCTATGCAAAAGGACGAGCGCCCAAGTTAGACGAATTGGTTGCACATTTGCAAAAATTTGTGATTTTCCTTATGGGCACTGCACTTTGTGCGGCCTCCTAAAGGAGCTGGGTTTCAAATACCACACTTTGAATAAGATAAGGGTTATTATGGAATCAAGTAAAATTGTATATATCGTCAAAACTAAGGAAGTTTTGCAGTAATGGACATAAGATAATTTATTTAGATAAAACCTCGTACGATACCCATGACGTATCGAGAAAGGTGGCAACCATGCAGAAAGATCTGGGAGAAGGAGGGCCGCTATTGTAAGACGATTATAAGGGTTCGTCAAAGGCAGCAGCCGACGTGCACAGCAGTTAACTAAACAGACTTTAGTAGAGTGTTTGCTTCACGTTCAATACTTCCCAAGTTTGAATCTCAAACAGGTTGAGTTATCTGGATATCGCTTTTTCTGGGGGTTTTCTATCCTGAAAGATGAATGCCTGGTAACTGTAAGCTCTCTTATTCATCATCCCTTATGATCTAACTGGTTAAGGGACAATTTAAAAAAGAACATAAATGAGCATTGCAGAATTAAAGAAGCATAAACTAAATATTCTGACTGGGAATCAGAAAGAATGTAGAATCACCTTCCACTTAAAAAAAAAAAAAAAAAAAAAAAAAAAAAAAGACAGGGAAAAAGTATTTTGAAATGTTTTGTGTAAAATTATATGTGGGCTTACGTTGCAAAACTCAAAGTGTTTACATTTATGAAAAAATATACACAGCAGAGTTTTCCTCTACTTTCCCGTTTAAATACCTTAATGCGCAAGTTAATATTTGGAGTGCAACTTATTGATATAATTTTAGTTAATTGATGGAAATTAATCATTTCTCCACACTAGCCTTATATAGGCTAAGATATTTGATGGATAGAGTCAACATGAAAAATTCAATGCCATGGCCGGGATTTGAACCACGGATCTCCTGGTTTCCGTCCAGTCGCTCTAACCCATTGAGCTACCATGGTCAACGCATAAGCGGAAGCTTTGTTTACATTGTCGCCAATCCGAAATTTCGTGGTCTACGGTCTGTGTGTACTAAACCTGAAGATGCAATTACCGAAAGCCTATACCTAGTTACTACATAACATTAAGATAGTGTAGGATTTGCATATCCGTACAATCCAATCAAGGTGTGTTCCGAGTGTATACGGAGCGTTTCTCTAAGAATGTGCATCAAAGATTCATTCTAGCGCCCTTTAACTAATTGTAGCAACGAGCTTTTGATTTGCTCTGCTAGAAATTGAATTGCACATTATGCTCTCAGTTGCTGCGTGATGTACCTAAAGGCTACCTCCACCTATCATCAACCAACCACCAGAGGGAAATGAGGTAGTGGTGATACAGTACCATTAATAACAAGGGGAAACGTGCCCTGAATGATCAATTGTTCAATGCGGACTTGAAGCCATGGAACTAAAACTACACATAGAAGTCACTGGAGCCACACACATTAAACGAAGGAGAAAGAAAATATGCACGCCAATCACTGACTGGGCAAGGACAAAGCTTGAGTGTGGAACGCTTCGGGCCTCCATTGCTAATGCAATCGTTCTACCCTTCTCACGGATGACTTCCCCAATCGCCATCAATAGCCATGATAATGGAGGGAGATTGTAATTATCGACAATTACAACCACACTATTTGGCTTGTTTGGACCTCTGTCTCACTACTTAGTCGTTGATGTAGACTAATAACACAGTCACAGGGCCACTGTTTGCAGAATCCTTGTTGCAGTGACTGGACGAAGCACCATCTAGAGGCATGACTAATAACTATATATATATATAGCCAGTCAGTTCAGGGTTGAGTTTTACAGGGGCTCCAATTAGAAAGTGGCCACGCCTGGGCAAACAAAGTCATCTGGATCATCTGATAACATAGTAAGGGGTCGCATGGATACGTAAATATTCATTTGGCACAGCAGGAAATACATTTCGTCAATGTCAGGTTTGTATTTCCAGCAGTTCTTTACAATCTATGCTTCATACGAGGTCGGCAGTTGTCCTTTGGGTTGGGTAGCTGGTTACTTCAAGTGCGACACATTGCACATATTAAGTTAATTGGGAGTCGATTAATAACACAAAACAACACTCACTTTTAAATTTTCCCGGAACCGGTTTCTGAGGCCTTCCCTCTATCTTCAGCCGGACATCGACTAGTTCTCATTGGTGTAGCTGGCAATATTTTGTCTTCGGTCTCCTCTGGTGGCGGTTCGAGGAACTTGCTGAACAAATCTTTCTGGGGGATGTCGAAATTGAATACTTTGTTCCTATTTTTTTAAATAAAGGTTTGTTCCCATGTGGACAGTTCTTCTTTTCCTGTTGTATGTTTTAGTAATTTTGGTTCTGGATTTATGTTGTGGTTTTTTTCCCAAAAATGCGTGGCAACTGCTGATTTTTCTAATTGTTTGTATTTTATGTTCCTAAAGTGTTCCTTTGCTCTTGTTTCTAAATTTCTTTTGGTTTTACCAATATAAATTTGACTACAGTCACAGCATTCAATTTGATATATACCAGATTTTTTGTTAGATGGAATGGCATCATGGGAACAAATCTTTATTTCAAAAAATAGGAACAAAGTATTCAATTTCGACATCCCCCAGAAAGATTTGTTCAGCAAGTTCCTCGAACCGCCACCAGAGGAGACCGAAGACAAAATATTGCCAGCTGCACCAATGAGAACTAGTCGATGTCCGGCTGAAGATAGAGGGAAGGCCTCAGAAACCGGTTCCGGGAAAATTTAAAAGTGAGTGTTGTTTTGTGTTATTAATCGACTCCCAATTAACTTAATTTATACAACAACACTGTTCTCAACACTTCCATGAAAGGATTTACATTGCACATACTTTGAATGACATGCTGCGCGACTTGTCTGAGGCTAACTATTCAATATTTGCATATCAGCGATGCGATTAAGTGCTGATTACCTGAGTGAACAAGTCGTAATGTTCCACAATTACGATCAATTCAGTGAGGAGTGCCTTGTAGCCAATATAATCTGGCGCTGCTCTGCAGAATGTTTAAGACAGTTGCGCAGACTTCCGCCACTCTGAACATTTTATAACTTCGAGGAATGGGCTCAAGTTATTTTACGTGCCGTAAATCTACGACATGGGAATACTGACTTCCTTCCCCTTCCAAAGGAAGCCATGTTAAGGAGTTTTAGCTCCCCAAAAATTCTATCGTCCGTCAGATTTGAACCCGTTACCTCGGGGATCAGAGGCTATGTTAACTCTAAATTACATGGACGACCCACTCCAGATTAGTTTACTGCACATTCTGCATGAACACCTTCGATAGCATGATTACAAGTCCTAGAAGATTAAAATGGTCGAAGATCGAAGAGATAATGGACGAAATCTTGATATAAACTTCAAACAGCAATTCATCAGTAGTGAAATTTTACAATTGATCCAATGTCTTGATGCTGTCTTTATCGCCAAATTATAGAGAAAGTTGAATACTCAAAGTCCTACAGGAATCGATTCAAGTACTTCTGGGTGATTTGAGCTCCTTTTGCGAAGCATTTAGAGTTCTTCTCACAACTCGATAGGTTCTTCTGTAGTGTTTGTCCAAAAGAGGCCATCACCTACGTCAATGATGTAAACCATGGCAATGCACTGCTGTGGATCACTCACTGTCCCCAGTGCAAAACAGGCCAATACATTAGAAATCAATTTAGTGCAGGTTTATACACTGCAAGAGCTGCTTTGCTGACTGCATGTATGAGTCGGATTTTGAACTCGAATGGGAAAAACAATTTGTATGTAAACTAGTCTACATAGTATCCATGCCAATCACTGTGCTGTGCTAAAAAAAATATAACTTACAAATTGAATTGAAACACCAGGCTGCATCCTGCCAGATTAATGCTGGTAGAAACACCAAACCCTCTTGGAAATCCATGTCTCTCTGTTTCATCGTCAGTGCCATTCAGACTATGACTCATGCTGTAGTAGAATACTTAGCCAAGTTACTTCAAAGGCACATTGCTATTACGGATATCCATATTAAAACTCAACACCCTTATACAGAAATTATAAAACCTTTCATGGAAATCTGGTAATCAACTGATCAGCTAATGGGGTGTCTTTATTCATCACGTTACCTGTCAACGACGCCTTGGTCCAGTTCAGGGATTTATTTTCCGAAGATATCTTGTCTATATTTCATCACACACAATCTATCTACCACTTTTTCCGATGGTAGGGAGAACACTATGAGCAATTCGACACTGTTGCTATGTGTAGTCCATTGAGTCTAGTGAGTTTTATATGGAATCTTTGAAGCTGCTGGCTTTAATTTGAACCCCATTGCCCAGTCTGTTGGTTTCGATATGTTAATGGCATCTCTGTGGCGTGGGACTTTTGAGTTTCATGCTTATAAGCATTTTACTGCACGTCAACAGTTTAAATCTACAGAAAGCTGTCATTCTTATACCTTTTGATAAAGAAAAGTGATGATTCATTACCAACATTAACCGGTATCTCCACAAACTCTCCGACCATCATCCGCAACAAAAGTGGGCCAGATGAACATGTTGGCGGGCAGGGCATTAAGGACATGTGAAGCTCAGTACCACCGCCAGGAACTAAAACACTCAGGTCACGTTCTCCGCAATAATGGATGCACAGATAAGAAAACAAAGAGCTCTACACCCAAAATAAGAATTTTGAAACACAAGTGGAAAAACGATCTTCCAAGAAATGAGGTATAGTATACCTTCCCTTTTTATTTGTAAAACACACTACAGACTGTAATTCAAAACCACTAAAGGCTCATAATGCAGAAACAGTATTTATTCCAACTAAAAATATGCAGTATTTTCTTCGTTTTGTTAAATGCTGTAGGGATCCACTCATGATGGTGCAGTGTTCCTGAAACTGGGCTCTTGCGGGTAAGTCTACGTTGGCACTAGCGAATGCAGGATTAGCATTACACTAAAGGAAGTTTATGGATATAGCCGCCTTGGCCAAACCGAGAATTCAGCAGTCTCCCAAATATATTGGATGCAGCCAGAAAACATATTATCCGTTTCGAAGAAGCAACCTCACCACAACATATTACTACTATACACGTATACACCGAGAAACTATCGAAATTTAAAAGCATAAAGAACATTTCAATAAGAAAGAAGGAGCACTCGAATCTCACAAAAAATGGCTTGAAAACCTGCCTTACAAAATAGCTTTGGAGGCATACCACATGGACCAACCACAGAGAAGCGTGCTCCCACACCAAATATTGAGTACCTCAACATATTCCAATTAGATAACGAGAGGACGGTATCTACAAGCCTATGAAGGCCAGGTCTCTCTGCTCATGATTTATATGATTATCTTGAACGCATTATGGTCCAAGAGAGGACCTTCAGGACTATAACTTTTTAGAACGTGCTCGCACGGAAACACGTCGATACTTTTGATACACTCATCTGAAACGGAAAATTACTTTGTATGATCCGTCTTAGCGACCTCCCAGCTCAAACCGAAAAGGGTGGCGCGTCCTGATGGGCTGACACTTCTCACACTTCGCCATCTTCCCTTCAACCCTGGGTCTTTCTGACAAGGGCATTTAATATGTGTCTCACCCTGAGGTACTTTCCACGGAAATGGTAAGAGGGCAGGGTGATTCGCATTTTGAAGCAGGGAAAGAAACTGTACTCCTTCCAACTACCGGTCCTCGAAAGTGTTGGAGAGGTTGGCTCTAAATCGCATATTCCCAATTTTAGGCAATATACAAGCCATTCTCGTCCATCAGGTTGGAGCGAGCACTCTATTTCAAAGCAGCTGCTGCGCGTGGTGGAGTATGCTGCCCAGGGCTTCCATGAAAGCGCTTTTACTGCCACAGAATTTTTGCATGTGGAGAAGTCCTTCTCAACAACCTGGCACGCGGGCCTCCTGTATAAACTTATCCCTTGAGACTACCAACAGAGTCACTATTTTACACAGTTTTCTGTGTTGTCGCACCTTCAAAGTGGCATTTGCGGGGAAAATATTACCTAGACCAGTAAGAGGCAGAGTCGTGCAGGCTCTGTCTTATCTCCCACACATTTCTCGTCTACATGTTAGATTTTAAAAATGAACGCACGACAACATGGTCCAGTATGGTGAGGATGTGCTCCTGTTTTGCACAGGTGTACGTTTACTCACAGCCCTCAATACCATACCGTTGCCGTCGTTGGTGCATGACAAAAATCGTTTTACTTAGTTCTGTACACCCGCTTAATTTTCCACATTCCAGTTTAAGGGTTGAATAATTAAGTGGGAAATTCTATCACGTACCAAGGAATGATGTTGGATAAAGATGTAATTTACGAGAGCACATCAAGGAGCTTTCTGAATGCATGCAGTGGCAATTGCTCTCTGTATCCCATGCTAAGTTTCAGGATACGGTTTGCCTTAAATTACATTTATTCTGGCCAATAATAATCTCCCTCATATTGTACGTCTGCGAGATCTGAAGCATGGTGGCAGACAGTTGGCTTCTATGGATATGACGACATAGAACAGATGACTCAGGTCCATCATTTCTCTTGGCCGCTCCTTCCTCATGGGACTACTTCAAGAAGCCTCCTCTCTTCCATATGGAAAATGAAATTAAGCCAGCAAAATTCTATGCTAGCTTACTTTCACATCAAAACGCCCTAGTTAGGTATGCAGTGAATAACGATCCCAGAAAACACCGGTCTTATGTGACATCGGGTCCCTTGTATGGCTTGGGGCTACCCGAGGTTCCAAAAGCAGCTAAAGCTGAGCTTCATAAATTCTGCTAGAGCTGATTGTCTCTAAACTATATCTACCAATCAAAATTTAATATAGGTACATAAAATACTCCCATTAGGATGCAATGTCCTGTGTTGTGACACATAGCACTGAGGAGCAACATGCTTCCTATTAATTCTTCCATTCTATTAACACGATGGGACAATATACTATTTCACAAATATTCTGTTAAATCATATTGAGGATGGGCTTGCATTAACAACATTGAGGCTGAACCTCAGCCCGTTAGAAGTCGCAAACATACGGACGAACAGTAATTCAGCAATATGTACAGACCATGAAGGATTATACAACACTGCAGATAAATGCTTGCTGCAGATGTAAGAGCAATATCTGAGAGTGGGTAGAACAAGCCCTGTGGATCACATCCTTTCAGCCCAGAATTATCTTTTATATATCATGAGTTCAGCCGCAAAAGCCTTTGCCCATTTTTACAAAATTTTTTATCTGATTCTTTGATTCTGAAATATAGACCTATATCTTTTGCCATACATTGGCGATCTAGTACAGAAAATTGGCAGATTCTGCAGGTCTTGAGCAGTTAGTATTGCTTTTGTGCTACTTCTTGGAGACGTTTTTGTGCTCCCAGTTATTTCATATTGCTTACAAACATTACCAACACCTGAATTTGTAGCTTCATTACCCAACATTTTCGCTATATATCCATATAGCCTTCTTCACAAAGTGTTATAGCCTAACTCCCTTTATTTGCTGACCAACTTGCTTGCTTTACTTTATAGACCATTATATCAAAATACAGGATCACTTTTAAATCCATCCTTTAAGATTTTCATTACACAAACCTTCCTGCCAATTTGGTATATAACAATAATACATTGAACCTAATATTGAGTGGATGCAACAATCGAAAACTCAAGAACTCTGTTGGTTGAAAATCACAAGAAATGGATAAGAATCATGTTTCCACTGCACTAAAATGGAACAATTGAAGTTCTTGAATACTGTTGGTTCAACATATTTCTAATATCTGTACAGAATACAGCATCTTCTATATTCTTAAAGACTATGTATAAGGTTAACCTGTGTTTGGTTTAATTTTTTTAGGTGAAACTCACAATTAATAAAGTAGTAAACATAAACACAAAGTTATTAAACTTCTATTTCTTAAAGTTATGAAGACAAAGTGTTAGTTTTTTTGTTGTTGTAATTTACGTCCTCCAACGTCAAGTCATATCGGACAAATGAAATGGCTGAAATGATGCTCAAATGAGTCCGGGGTCCATGGAGCTTTAGAGTTACCCGACATTTGTCTATCAGGATACGGGAAAACCCCGGAAAAAACCTAATCCAGGTAACTCACCCGACCGAGATTCAAACTCAGGACCTCTTGAACGTGAGGCAGACATACTACTATCTATGCTACCGAGGCAGGCAAAGTGTTAGTTGAGCAGTTAGGACCTCTAAGAGAAGAAACATGCATTAAACAAGTTACTTGTGATAAAAAGAAGCAGATCATTCGCTATAATATTATATGAAAAATGTAAGGGTTAGTGATTATTCTGAAAACAAATTCAATTTCTTTTTTCTATTTTGCTTGATGGTGAACATTTGTTGTGGAAAAATGCTGGTGTTAAGCACTTATGGGCCTAAAATGTTTAGTCACTCCTGCTTAAAAAAGCATGGAGAGTGAATAATTTAAATAATGAAATGAGCTTAGCATTATTAGTTCAAATCAGCATCTGTCAATTACTTTAACGAGGGTTCCAGAACAGATTCTTTTTAATCAACATCCTCCAATGTAGGGTCATATCAGACAGTGAATGAAATGGGTTAAATGATGATCAGATGAGCCCGGGGGCCATAAGGCTTAGAGTTACAGACATTCATCTTTCAGGTATGGGAAAACCAGGGATAAAACCTTATCCAGTTAACTCACCTCACACTGATTCAAACTCAGGAACTTCAGGCAAAGGATAGACAGATGAACAAATTTATGCTATTGCTTATTATAGAAGCTATTAATTTCTGTGATGAATTTCAACTTGCGGCAAGGAGTTCAAAATGAGACAGAAGACTCAACAGTCCAGTTATATTCTATTAAGTACACCACTACAATAACACAGTGTGCTAAAAGAAGGTTTAGAAAGACCCTTGTAGTGTTCAAAGGAGTTTCAAAAAGAACACAATATAACTTGTTAGATCCTATGTTAACAGTGCTGAAAACCCATAAACATTTAAATTATCAAAGAAGATTATTTGTCACAGTAAACTGAGGAAACACAATAACCCATTCAAAACTAGATGCAATTGATTTTAAAACATAAAATTAATGGAGAGTTGTAAAATATTTTGGGTCAATTTTGAGATAAATAATAGGAATACTCAGGGTTTGCTGGGCATATGATGGATCAGTTAAAATAAATTAGCCTGCCTCGGTAGCATAGATGGTAGTGTGTCTGTCTCACGTTCAAGAGGTCCCGAGTTCGAATCTTGGTCAGGGTGAGTTACCTGGGTAAGGTTTTTTCCGAGGTTTCCCTTATCCTGAAAGACAAATGTTGGGTAACTCTAAGCTCCGTGGACCCCGGGTTCATCTGAGCATCATTTCACCCATATGACTTAATGTTGGAGGACATAAATTACAAAAAAATTAGCTTGGAAAAATGAACTTTGAAAGTTGTTTTCAACATGTGTTTGGTGAGAGAAAAATATCTGAATCTCACTGCATCCATTGTTATACCCAACCACCAAGAAATTTAATTCTGTGACAAGCTCAAAAGAACTCCTCCTGGAGTAGAGCATTTTTCATGGAACTTGTGAGCATTGATCCATTATTTTCTAGATCATCAAAAAGAATGGATTGCTTCATTCACTCTGGGCAAAAGAAAATTTCTTCTGTGCCACAGTATTTTCACCCAAGGATTGCCAATGCTGGGTATGAACATAAAGAACAAATAATAAGAGTTTAGTGACAAAGCCTGGGATTTAAGCACTTACAATAGTAAGTCGCCACAAAGGGTGTAACTCAAATACGAGAGCCCCTTGTGATTTACTGGGAAAATATATGAGTCAATTTGAGAATTTAATGTCAGGATGGCATGTTGCCATGGTAGCTCAATGAGCAATGGGTAAGAGCAATTGGACAGAAACCAGGAGATCCATGGTTCAAATCCCGGCCACGGCATTGAATTTTTCAGTTTGACTCTATCTTGTGGTAATGTTCATTGAGAGGAAACCAACGCCTTAAATATGGATGATATATCTAATAAATTCATATCTGGAGCACAAATACACATAACTTTTGCTGTGAAGGAATGAATTACTGCTACACTATAATAGACAAAATACATTTAGATAAATTTAATACAGGTGAGCATTAATGATCGTAATTAGACTTGACATAGTGGAGAGCTTGTTGTAAAGGAAGCCTTACTGGAGTTATCTCTTGGGTAGAGCGTTGCAAGTCAGTGGGTGTTTGTCACAAGGAATGCAACTAGGACTGGAAATCCACAGAAGCCAAAAGGCAATGGCCAAAGTTGGCAGGAAGGTCCTGTGACTTGTCCTCTACACGAAATGGTCAGTCATTACACATAGGGGTGAGCAGTAGATGTTTCCAGTAGGGTGGTATGTATTGTTTTACCGGATCAATGATGTGGTCTCCCACACTAAGAGGCTGCCCGAAGGAAAGATGTTGGTGATACATTCAAATGTCTGCATGTTGGTTGGGATGACCAGCCCTGAAGAGGAACCAGTATCACTGTGGTGGTAAGCCTTATATTGGCCACCAGGGTTAGCACAATCTGTCTCAGCCACCTCAGCCTGGTGCAGTTATGTTTTTTTTTTATTTTGCAGAACAATAGCCACTTTATGCCTCATATGTCCTAAAGATTCATTTTGGCAGTTTCAAGTTGGTTCTTATTCTAAAACCTTTCTGTTGTATTCAGGACCTATAAAAGAAGGCAACTAGCAGTCACTAGTAGTACTGGATGGCAGTCCTGGTCAACATGAGGTTGTAATTCATGATTGTCACTCTGCAGAGTTTAAATTTTAAAAGTTTAGTAATTGCATGACCAGAGGTTTTTAAAACACCAATTTGTACAACACAAGTTACGGACTTCCTAGAGAGAGTTGAATGATGCACCAGTTTTGTAAATTTTTCCTACATTAAAACACATCTCTTAGGTTTAGTGTTTGAATCAGGCACCACTTTGGTCAATATTTTTCTCCTGCAGAACATGTCCTTTTTTACTTCTTAGATTTAGTGTTTAGCAATCCCACTGTCCTGACTTAATAACCTGGCATTTGACAGTATCACTATTTGGAACTGGAATATTATGAAATTATTTACACCATTTGGTTTTAACATATGTACCATATATACAAATTCTTTGTTCAAACATGAATTTTTAAACAGGCATTTCAGAGGACTATAAGTAGAGAATGACAAAAATAATAAGATTGCTATACAGTAATTCACAGACAACACATGTCTGCATTAGCTTTCACTGTTGAGGTGCACAATTGAACATATTTTTTACAGCACTAGTCAGTAAAACATAGCTTGAGCAAATTATGAGCTAACAGAACATACAAAACTCACTGCAATCATGACCAAGCCACAAAATGGGCACCCTGTAACTATTAGCCAAAGTGAACTTTATCACCACTGAATACTGGAATAGTTATATAGGTATGTGGACACATATTTTATTATTGGGAGAGAATCAGGTGTAAGCGTGATCTGCATTTTATTCCAGTACAACTCACGTTTTCATTTGCAGAAAAAATGCTAGACCAATAGGTAAAATACAAAAAAAAGAATGATAACATTTTAAAAATTACTTTTATTACTTCATACTTCTACATATATTTGCATGAAAAATCACAGCATGTGTAAAGTCTCAAATCCATAAAGAGTATGTGTCCAGCTTTGGTCACAAATACATAAAAACACACACTATTAGCTTTCACTTGCACATAAAAGGTATAAACCAAAACAAACACAGTGTTTTAATAGATTTGTGTAGGCTGTGTTCTTTTCATTTGAAGCTACTGATGATGCACTTTAAAAAAGATCTGAAAGTTTCATATCTTTTACAACATCCTGACCATCACTGCCGTCTGCTTCAGAATCAATATCCATTTTTTCAACAGTATTTTTGGACATTTTGGCTTTCCTTTTTCCACCACGTATGCCTCGTTGACTTTTCCCTTTTCTACTTCTGAAAAAAGAAATAATGTTAATACGTGTAATGGTAAATACTATCTAGATTTCCTAAAATTGGATGCTTATTTATATCTGAGTACACATCAATCCCAAAAGAATTACAAACTCCTTATGATTTTCTTCAAGGATAATAAATACTTGATATATTTAGATGGCATACTGCCTTTGATCAGATTAACTGAAATAATCTGGAATTTTCCACAGTAATTTGTTGCTTACTTTAGACAATTTTTTACATTTTATGAGCTGTAAACTAACTGCTTTCACTGTGAAGTATTTTTGCTTTTATTAATTTAAACTGGTACTATTTACATTGAAAGAAATATGTTCCTCTAATATTTGATTTAAGCTTCAGTATTTTGGCTTGTATTTATAACCAGTAAATGAAATAATATCAAGACAGAGTTTGATCTTTGGACACCTAGTGAACAGTGTCGTGAAAAGTGTAACAAACTATGAGCTGGATACCATGTCCAAGTGCAAAGAAAACCAAACTCCATATCAAAGCTAGAACAATGACAAACACTCATGCACATGTGCGCAATTCCACATTTATTTATTATACATTGCTGATCTACAAATACAAAGTCTTTGAGCTATGCAGTATTACAATCTTCATTCCGAACTACCCTTTACCTGGACAATGTTTTTTGTAATTTATATTTGCAGAACAGCCCAAATGATATTGATTAAAATATGCTTGAGATACTGTGTTAGAAAGAAAACATATATTGTCAATTTTTTTGTGGGGAAAATCATCTCCATTCTTGTTGAATTTTGGTTAATTTGGAAACCATTATGCAGATAAAGCTTCCTGCAGGAAAAATGCAACTCTCCTTAAAACATACAACTTAGCCAAACAAAAATTTGCTGTGACATTAGCTATTTTTGCCATATTCACTGTTGTTTGATTGAATTTTCCAGTATTTTAAGCAACATGCTTTTAATTGACATTCTTTTGCTTCTTGTTAGGTCAGGCAAGCACCGAAATTACATGGTTGACATACAGCAACTTAAAAGGCTGGGAGCCAAGCTGTGTGAGCTAGCAGGTTAATAAGGGATATGACACCATAATTTATACAACTAGATTAAGGAATGTATTGTAGATAAAATATAAATAAATTCAATTCATACAGCAACTTTCTATTTGATTGCAGTCTGAGTCTTTTTATGCTTCTGTGTACCTGCAAAGAAAATATGCCAATTTCACCAACATTTAGTATGTTCAACTGCCTAAAAACATGCTGTTGCGAACGCCTATAGCTATTGCATGAATATTAAATTTTGGTAGATGGAATTATATTTATTATTTGGATTGTATAATAAATGAAATTGAATTATGTATTATTTCATAAGAGAGAGAGAGAGAGGCAGGGAGTGAAGGAGTCAGATAGCGTTAAGCCATGCCTATGCCAATGAACTAGCGCCTACGTAGGAGAGACAGGGTGTGAAGAGGGGAGCCACGGAGGTGGCTGGATCTTTGTTCCCCTCCTCCTGCCTCCTGGAAAGACCGTGAAGTCTCTCGTACGTCTTCGCCTTCATTGTAGAGAATTCTCCAGAAATGCTGGCTCACGTATAAATAGGGGCATGTGCGTGCAGAGTTTTAGTCAGTTTCAGAGTCAGTTTTTACGGCAAGTAGCCGGGATAGTGAGTGTAGTGTGGACCTACGGCAGACGAACTGGAAAGTTGTAAAATAGTGGTAAACAATTGTAAATAGAGACATAACGTGAGTTGTAATTGAAACTGGTGCTTTGGAAGTGAACTCTTTGTTGTGGTCAACGATCTTAGAAGATTGTATTTGTGTGTTATGCAATACTGCTCCTGTGAGTGTATTTCTACGGAAATAAAGAACATTTTGAATTTGTGCAAATTGGACTTAAAATTCTTCAAACCCACAAAGTCACAATTGGTGTCAGAAGTGGGAGATCACGACGATGGAGGCTGCATTGGCACAGATTCTAGAGAAGTTGGAGGCGGCAAATAACAACTTGGCCGCAACGATGGAAACAGTTAATAGCAACCTGGCCGCGATGATGACCACGAAGATGGCCGAATTAACCACCGAAATGAAGGCTGCGAATGAAGCCCTCGCCGCCAAATTTGAGGAGCAGTTGGCCAGCGTAAAGGAGGGTGTGACGGAGTTGGGCAGCGCGTCGAAGACGTGGCAAGCCACGTTAACTACCTGGAGGGAAAGGCGGACAGCAACACCAAGTCCCTGAACGCCATGGTAGAGGACATCGTCGGCAGGAGGTTGAAGGACTTGAAGGTCGATGCGCCGGGAGGCGACAAAAACTCAGCGCGCGTCAAACCTCCTAAATACGACGGCGCGACTACGTTCAAGGTCTTCCGCCTTCAATTCGACACGGTGGCAAGACAAGTGGTCATCAGAGGAAGAGGCCGCACAGCTAATAACCAGCCTCCAGGGACGGGCCGCAGAAGTCCTAAACGCGGTCCAGACAGCGGCGGCTCCCAAGGATATCTGGGAGGCCCTGGAGAACCGTTTCGGGAACCACGGCCTAGCCACAGTCTACCGCAGTCAGCTGAAGACAAGGTCGCAACAGCCGGGGCAGACGCTGCAGGAGTTTGCCCTGGCAACTGAGCAGCTGGCTAGTAAAAACTTAGTTGACCTCCCACCACAGTTCGTATCCCGGGAAGCCACCTACGCCTTTGTAGACGGGGTACGAGACACCGAGATATGTCAGCGACTAATGCTCGGCGAATACAAAACTATCCATGAGGCGCTAACGGCAGCACTGAGGATGGAAGCGGCCAAGGTGACGGCTACCCCGACGTCGAGAACCAGGAGTATCCGCTACACGAGAGACCGAAGGCCAGCCGAAGGGACGCCAGCGAAGACCTAGTGACAAATGTTGGGGGTATGAAAAGCCGGAACACCTGGAGAGAGACTGCCCACACCAGGGAGAGCAGTCGGGAAACGAGTAAGGGCCGGCGTGGCGGGGAGCACGTCCACGCCATCACCACCATACCCTCGAGTGACACTGCGCGCCGTCAGCCGGCGGATGGATGACAGCATCATCGCGGACGGTTGGGAAAGAGGAAAGCCGTGCCGCGTGCTGGTGGACACAGGGGCAGCCGTGACCGTCATCGGGCCTGACATAGCCAAGGGTTTGCCGTCCAGCAAACCAAGCCGACCCTACTAGCTTGTGACGGCATTGGGTGACACCTTGCTTGTGGAGGAGGCCCTGCTGAAGTTGACCTTGGGGCAGAGTGCCGTACGTCTGTGGGTGTTCGTCGCGAAGGTGGCTGAGGAAGTGATACTGGGATTGGATGCCCTCAGGAGCCACGAGGCGACGGCAGGAAGGTCCTGCGGCTTAACGGAGAAGAGGTCATACTCCGGCAACCCGAAGAGCGCCTTGGAATCTGCAGGGCGTCTTGAAGGAAGACGTGGTTGTCCCCGCGAGGAGCGAGGTGGCGGTGACGGCGCGACTGGAAGGCCAGCGAACATGATACTGGACCAGAAGATGACTGTATACGGGCTATGTGTAGCCAGAACAGTATTATCATTATTATTATTATTATTATTATTATTATTATTATTATTATTATTATTATTATTTTGTAATTTACGTCCTCCAACGTTAAGTCATATCGGACGATGAATGAAATGGATGGTATGATGCTCAAATGAGCCCAGGGTCCATAGAGCTTAGAGTTACCCGACACTCGTCTTTCAGGATACGGGAAAACCCCGGAAAAAACTTATCCAGGTAACTCACCCTGACCGAGATTCGAACTCGGGACAGAACATTATTGCCGTGCCGAGAGGAGGTGCCAGTGAGGCTGCTCAACCTGACGGACACCGATAACGATATCCAGGCCGGGACGGAGTTGGGGACGTACGAGTCCGTGATCAGCGTGACAGCAATCGACAAGACCGAGGAGCCGGTGCCAACGCAACACCTTGGACCCCGGCTGTAAGGCTTACTGGAGATGGCGGCCGACAACCTGACCGCAGAACAGCTGAAGAAAGTTCGACAACTGCTTAGACGATACCAGCACGTCTTCAGCCAAGGCGACAATTCAATTCATGCCAGAGGATCTACTCCTATTAGTCCTGGACACGTAGGACCAAGGACCTAAATGCAAAGAAGTGCCACCTCTTCCGCAAGGAAGTCAACTACTTGGGCCACATAGTCTCACCAACCGGACTGGCCACAGAGCCGGAGAAGACATAGGCCGTGAGAGATTGGCCTCGGCCAAAGGACAAGAGAGAATTGCGCAGTTTCCTGGGGCTGTGCAGTTACTACCGCCGTTTTATCAAGGGGCTCTCCAACACCGCCAAACCCCTCGCCCGCCTGACTGAAGAACCCGGCCCTATTTGTGGACGGAGGATGCCGAAGACGCTTTCCAGCGGCTGAAGACACTGTGTGGTGCTCCTATTCTGGGATTTACACAACCAGGTGGCGCCTTCATTGTGGACACCGACGCCAGCGAACATTACATTGGAGGTGTCCTATCCCAGGACGGCCACGAGCGGGTGATAGCTTACTACAGCAAGACGCTGTCCAAGGTAGAGAAGAACTACCGCGCCACCCGGCGAGAGTTATTGGCGATGAAGACCTTGGGGCACTTCCACAAGTACCTGTACGGTCAGCCATTCCACCTGCGGACTGGCCACTCCGCCCTAACCTGGCTACTTAGTTTTAGGAACCTGGAAGGCCAAACAGCCTGTTGGGTACAGAGGCTGCAGGAGTACGACTTCACCTCTGATCATCGTAGAGGAAAGCGCTACGGCAACGCAGACGCCATGTCCCGAAGACCCTGCCCAGAAGGGTGCGGCTAGTGCACAAGGGTGGAAGAGAAGGAGCGTACCTCATCTATCAGAGTGGTCTCGGCAGTACCTGCGGATGGCTGGGATAGCGCAGGCCTGAGGAGGGAGCAGCTGGCGGACGCAGTCTTGGGGCCACTCTTGAGAGAAGTTGAGGCAGGAACAAGACCAACCTGGGAGGACGTCGCACCAAGGAGCGCCACATACAAGTCGCACTGGGCCCAATGGGACTCGCTGAATATCAGAGAGGGCGTGCTGTTCCGGGTTTAGCCCAGAGGTTCTACTCCCATTAGTCCTGAACCCGTAGGAACTGGACCCGGGCTTCCTTCGACCAGGAAGTTATCCGAGCTGTCCCAAAGGGCGCTCGGCGTCCTCCGTGGGGCTTTCCATGGGACAAGACCTAGAGACTAACAAGCCCCCCCATCTGGTCCTATGGACTCAAGACGGGATGGAAGTGGATACGCCACTTACGCGCGTCAACAATCAAGGTGAAGACTACCGAAAAACCTCGGTGGGGCTGTTCCGGGTATGGGAATCGCCCGATGGAAAGACGCAGAGAGAACAGTTGGTACTTCCCCGGAGTAAGGTCCTGGAGGTCTTGGAGGAAGTACACGCCGGTACTTCAGGACACTTGGGAGCGAACCGAACAATTGACAAACTACGGCAGCGCTACTCCTGGCTGAGGCTCCGAGCAGACGCTGAGAGATGGTGCCGTCAATGTCACGTGTGCGCGGCGAGTCGCGGCCTATAGACTGGGAGCCGGGGTAGCATGCAGCAGTTCAACGTCGGAGCGCCATTCGAACGGATCGCCATCGACATAGTTGGACCATTCCCAGTGTCCGACCAAGGCAATAAGTACCTGATGGTGTCGTGGACTACTTCACCAAGTGGCCGGAGGTGTATGCCATACCGAACCAGGACACCAATTTTGAGTCCAACTTAATGAAGGAGGCACTAGAAAGACTTGGGGTTAACAAGACCCGCACAACACCTCTACATCCCCAGTCAGATGGCATGGTCAAAAGATACATCAAGAGCTTAGAAGAGCACCTGAGGAAGGTCGTGGCCAGCCATCAGCGAGACTGGGACATCAAGGTGCCACTGTTCTTGCTGGCCTATCGCTCGTCAACACACGACACCCCTGGGATGACACCGGCCAGCTTAATATTCAGTCGAGAGTTAAGCCTCCCTTGTGACATGGCGTTTGGAAGCCCTCCGGAAGCGAAACAGCCAGCAACTGAGTATGTGGAGAACCTGGTGGACCACCTCCACGACATGCACGAGATGGCTCGCCAGAACATCCAGATGGTGAGCGACCGCATGAAGACCCTGTATGACAGGGCTCCTACTTTGAGAGTGCAAGTGCAGAATTGAGAAATCAAAGTGTTGTGTTGTGCTTATGAGCTCCTTCTGGAAAATGTTTGAGCACACTCCATATTACATCCAAATTCTCTTCAGTGATGAGAAAATCTTAACTAATGAAGAGAGTTTTTTCTCCATCATGCATTTTGTTTGAATTATCCAAAACTTTGGATTTATGTGTTTAGATTAGCAGGGTCTACTTTATGACAAAACTATATGCAATGATGAAATGGCTAATGCTTAATGCTCCTGAAGGTTAAAAGACATACCTACATCTTATCATTCAAAATTATTCAGAAGAGATTATAGGTTCTAGTAAATTCAAGGTTGTGTCATCTATGCCACCTCATTATGAACTTGACTTTAGTTTTCATTTTAAAAATCTTCAGAAGCATATAAGTATCAATATCCAATATGTCAAAATAGAAATTAACTTAAAAAGAAGACTAGTTTGTTAAAATCATAATACTTAACTGTAACAATTTTTCAAAAAAATATTTCTATAATTCTATCAATTTCTATTAAGATAATCATTCATAGAAATCCTTCTATTACCTACCTTTTTGTAGGTACAAAGGGAATAAAGGAATACTGTATGCTTAAGTGATAGTCATTTCTTTTAAGAGTGCATCACTTTGTTATGGCTTTATAGTTTCTTTCACTTTATATGACCATGAGAAAAAAAAATAGTGCCTTTGCAAGTAGAGAAGTATTAAAGCAATAACAAGAATATCTAGGAAAATGGTTAATTACAGAAAAAAAGATTATTTAATATAAATCATGCAATTTAACAAGATCTGTAGTTTTAATGTACTATGTTTTTGGCTATCTCTTACAGTTTAAAAGTTACACCAAATTTGAAATGATTGAAACCATTGTTAAAAATTAAGCTAATTTCATATTAAGACTAATTGAATCATATTGTTGCGAGGCATTGTTTTGCTGCTGTGCAGACGAGAGTCAAGATAGAAGCGGGGAGTGAAAGAGATAGATAGCACCGAAGCTACACCCGCGGAGCAATGAGCACTTGGCACCTGCCATAAGAGAGAGTGCAACAGAGGGAGAAAGAGACAGAGACAGTTCCATGGTGTTCTCGCTACATCACGAAAGTTCGTGTGGCTTCGGCAACTTTCGAGAAACAGCAGCTCGTGTATAAATGCGGTGGTGGGAGCTTTTGCCAGTCAGTCGTGCAGTGAGAGCTGGGCATCGCTAGTGAGCTGTCTATTGTGTGTGTGGACATTTAAACTGTATCGAGTTGCGAGTTGAGAACTGGTAATAGTGTAGTGATTTGAAAGTGAATTCTTTTGTTTGTCTACGTGTGGTGAAGCCATGAGAGACTGTTGGTGTATGTTTCGTCATCCTGCTGCAAATGGCTGTACAAACTGTCTTTTTACGGAAATAAAGAGCATTTTGAATTTCTGCAAACTCGACTTTTAATTTTTCGAACAAGTCACAATATAGCTGACGTGAGTGAAGTTTTAAGTTTTAATATAATAAGACTCAATTAGTCTTTTAATATACCAAATTTGATTGGAACAAAGAAATCTTTACAGATTACTTACAGAAAATTGAAGATATGCATTTCATTTATCATACATTAAACAAATGTGAATTTAAGTAAAACTTTTAGTGCCAATTTTAAAAAAGACAATGAGAATTTGCTCATGTAAAGGGCAGGTCAGGGAGGGATTTTCCTAAAAGTCTTTCTGTCACATCCTGAAAGATGTTGACATGCACACATGCACTTAAAAAAAAAAAAGAAAAAAAAAAGAAGTTTACTTTTAACAGCTACATTCAAAATGTCACAGAGAGAGAGAGTCACTAAATCAATATTCTATCTAGGTAAGCATAACTACATTGGGTACTCAAACATCAAGAGCTCCATTACTTTCATGTGCAGATCAGTATGGTTAGAAGCCTTTAAAAGGAAATATGATGCTAATAAGTTTGTATGATAGAAAGACAGATAAATATTAAAATGGCTAAAACATTATTTGAAGCAAAAGGTTAGAAACAGTGATGTATTTAACATTTGAAAGTAATGAGTCAGTAATTCAAACATGTTTGAATTACCGACATATTGCTTTCAAATGGTTAAAACATGATTTACATGCTTATGCTTTTATGGCCAGCATTAATGCAGCAGAACGTTGTTTCTGGACTTGAAGGCTGTGGTCCAGATGATGAAAACGCATCTGACATTTCGCCCATTGGGCATCTTCGAGAGAATGGCTCTAGTTGTAACCAGGCAGAAGTCATTCTCTGAAGATACCCAATGAAGCTGCAGGCAAAATGTCAGATGCTTTTTTTTTCATCTGGACCACGGTCTTCAAGCCCAAAAAACAACATTCTACTGGATGACTGATTTTTTTTTTTTTTTTTTAAATTAACATCCTCCAATGTTAAATCATATTGAACGATGAATGGAATGAGTGAAATGATGCGCAAATGGGCCCAAGACTCAAAATTCAAAGCTGCAGTAAAATCACTTCTAATAGATAAATGTATAATATTACTGAGCTATAATGAATATTTTATATAGATATGTAAGTATTTAAAATGATTATCTTGTAAATAACAAATGGCATTGTGTTTTGACTAATTATTATAAAATGATTTGTAAATACTAATGGTACTGTTATACTGTGATTTTGTAAATAAGTAATATTGTGATCCAATTGATTGTATAGATATGACAGTGTCAGATGCTCTTGTAAGAGTCTGTTGACTACAATAAATTATTATTATTATTATTATTATTATTTATAGAGCTTAGTCATCCGACATTCATCTTTTAGGATTAGGGAAAATCCTGGAAAAGCCTTATCCAGATAACTCAACCTGCCCGAGATTCAAACTCAGACCTCTTAAATATAAGGCAGATATGCTCCACCTATGCTACAAAGGCAGGCATGATACACGATACATGATGGTTATACTTTATTAAAACTTATAATTTCACTCACGTCACTATTTAAAACAGGAATGTTTTTGGGACTGCCCAGTCCCATCCCCAACTGACTGGTGACTTACAATTTGCAATTGTTATCATGTGGATCTCCTGTAATTGGCTTCCTCTCTCAGAAAATTTTCTACATACAAGTATGCTCATTAGACCACTCACTGACGACATGAGTGAAGTTATGACTCAATAGGTCTTTAAATATAAAATTAGCTTCACTTTTAACATAATTTTATTCATAACCATTTCAATGGTTTAAATATTTTTTATGCATAATATACAGTGTGATCCATATAAACCTGAACCATTTTAATATGCCATAACTTTTGAACCAATAATAGGACACACATGCAACTTTGGGAGAATATAATACACAATTGGGAGATTACATTACACTATTTACATTTCAGAGAAAATGTTGGAAGTGTCCTCCACCAGCATCTACACATGTTTACACTCGTCTCACCATATTCTTGAAGTTTCACGGGGAGTATCCTCACCAATGTTACTTATTTCGGTTCGAATGGATTCCTTGAGAACATCAATTGTCCGGGCTTATTCTTGTACACTATTTTTTAGATACCCCCCACAAGAAAAAATCCGGTGAGGTTAGTTCAGGGGATCTGCGGGACCACAGACCTTTTGAGATTACCTGATTATCAAAGAAATTGGTTACAAGTTCCATGGTGTCATTAGATGTATGGCACATTGCTTCATATTGCTGGAAATAACCTACTCTCAATTCGATATAATCCAGCCGCTCCACAAACGTCTTGAAGATACTCATAAACTTCAGTGTCTACAGTTGTATCAAAGAAAATGGGACCAACGATCCATAGATGCTGGTGGAGGACACTTCCAACATTTTCTCTGAGATGTGAATAGTGTAATGTAATCCCCCAATTGTGTATTATATTCTCCCAAAGTTGCACGTGTGTCCTGTTATTGGTTAAAAAGTTATGGCCTATTGAAATGATTCAGGTTTATATGGATCACACTATATCTTTGAATAATAACAGTAGAATGCTTTCCTACTGAATTTTGGGAAGACCAAATATTATGCATGACTGAAGGAATTTAGTAACAGGGACATCAAAATTAACTGAAAAAATTATTTGTAGTCGGTTTTCTGACACTTCATGACTTACATTTTTATATTATTGAGGGACTAGTTTCGGGAGCAGTTGCCTCCATTTTCAGCTTCTGTACAACTGAGACTACATAAAGTCAAGAGTCAAAAAAGCGACTACATAAAGTTTTTTTGAGATCCAATATACCTTCTTAAAAAAATGTAAAAATAAAATAAAACCCACACTTACACATGCACATACATATCATGCTTTAGGCACAGATATACAAATAAATTATTTACTACTGGTACCAGATATGTACATGATGCTGTACTGGCAATCTGTCAGGTAAAAATACTCTTCCGCAGCAACATTTCTAACATGCATGTAAGGTGGCCATGTTATTTTGATACTCACAGGTCATTTGATAATTTTGTATTATCTTCATCTTCTTCATCTGAAGATGACGGGAAAAGTTCTGTTGGGCCATCCACTTTAACATCTCTTTTATTTGGCTTCTTCAACAATGGAATGTTATACTCTCCCAGCTTAAAAAAAAAGGATAATATTCTTAGTTACATAAAAGTACTCAGACTAAAGGAACAGACTAAAATAGTTTTATTATGCTACAATAAAAGAGCATGCAGAACCTAATTTATCCAGATTTCAATCAACTGAAAATTAAATTAACCAAAATAATTCTCCTTTCTCTATCACTAACCAACACAAAGGTTCTGCATTGGGATGTAATTGATCTAGTTTTTGAATGTTAGCTTCTAAGAATAAAAATCATTTGTAATCTGGAACTGATAACTATTTAAATTTAATTTATTACAACACTGTTTTCAACACTTCCAAGAAAGGAATTGATATTTACCTGAAATAACCTGAAAAATTATATTTAAGAGGAAATTATCTTTATTATCCTCCATGGGTGAAACAGTAAAATAATAAAAACATGTGGTATTAGAAAGAGAAGGGAAACTTCAGGCAACAAAAATGATAAAACTCCTCCAAATGTAACATTATAGCCACCCAATAAAAATTCCTGCTTCAGATACATTATAATAGATAATGTTATACAATCTAACATAAAACAGAGAGTTGAGGGCAAGAGGGAGTACAGAGTTAAGTCTACTGTCTTTGAAGAACTGTTTTCTTCATATAATTTTCATATAAAACATTTTATGCAATAATTGCCCTTAGACATTCATATTTGTCATAATTTTCTGAAAATGTAACCACAATTTACTCAAAACATTGTTTTGGGACTTCAGTTGTTAGTACATCACATATTCTCAAACTAACAAATGTTAAAAAAATGGTCATGATTATATAATTGTGTATCCTATAGAATTTTCATTATTAACTCACCATTTCATGCAATGAAGATATCTTATAATTAAAGGTACCACCTTAGAAAATGTTCTACTCTAACATTATTTAAGTCAATTGATTATCCATCAGCACCATCCCAAAACTGAATAAAACAGAGCCACTTTTCAGAAAATAAACAAGTTGAAAAATGTTCCATGTAGGGTGAGATTTTCTTAAATCTTTGTGTTGCATCTTGGAAAATAGAGAACTTTAGCTGCTCCCCCCCCCCCCCTCTCTCAGACCTTTTCCAAAAATTCTTTGTTTGTTTATTAAACAAAGAAAAAACAGATGTGAATTATCAGTGAAATCATTAAATCAAATACTTAGGTGGAATGCAACACCTTTTCTAATTACCACATATGTGGCACAGAAAGAAAACGTAAATGCTTTCGAAATTACTCCCTGTAATACAACAAATGGTTAAATGCCAATGTTTTCCTCCTGTTGCAACATTTTGCGAAAAAGCAATATTGACCATACAAACACCGCATTCTTTTTAAACAGGACTCAATGGACATCAAAAGAAGAAAACAGTGGGGAAACAATGTGGTCAAGATATTAGGCTTCCCCAGTGTCTTTTTAAAGATGCAGAGTTGCTATTTTTTGATTCAATTTAGTTTGGCTGCTTTGCAGGCAACAAAGTTACTGCATTACTGTGGGAAATATTCCATAATTAACCCAAAGTAATGATAACATTTTTAATTTAACAAAATTATTTATCTCCATTTATTTTTGTTTTAAAATGTTACAATAAAAAAATTCTGATTAATTACATTTATATAACCTTCTCTAACCAATGCTCTTTGCATGACCACGAAAAAAGAATGAATAGTAACTTAGCGTTTGGGAAATGTACAATATATTTGAAAATTCCAACCAGATATTCAAAGAATATCTGGGAAAAGTGGGACTGCCCTTTCCCTTTGTCTATATCTTTTGGTTTGCCTAATACAAAATCATGCAAAATTTGTTTAGAATAAAGAAGTCTTCAGGAGTTTGTTGCAGAAAATTCAAGACACATCATTTATTTGCCTTGCAAATATCTTAAAACATGCAGTATTTTAATAAAAATTGAGGAGCATTTTTTTCAAAACTCAAAGTGCTGAAATTTTGAAAATTAGATTTTTATGCTACTGTGTTGTCAAGTATGACCTGTCGAACTAGTTATCATTAGAGAGGGTTTAAATAGTTTTTGCAAAACTCTACATCTGTTCTTCTCACTCTGTTACAACAAAAGTTTATATATGTAAAATTCATTTTTAAGAGTGATTTTAAACTGCAGAATGAGCCACTGTTCAATATTTAACTCCAGAAGAGGTTATTTACCACATGAGCTGAGCAGAAATAAAATATGGTGGAATTTCTGTAAACAAGGAAAAAGCTGCTTCCTCTTTGCCAAAGTACAAACATATTTTCTATCTGTGCTTTAACCTGTTATTTAAGGCTTCCCATACAAATATATGCTCAAAATGCAAAACTGGTCTCTTGAAAAGCAAACTTGAGAAGATGTGGATTTTTCTTTTAAAACAAACTACAACTTGCACAAACTTTATGTGAAAAGATTCTATGCAATAATTTAGGAACGAAAGCCAAACATCATTAAAGTACGGTTAAGTAGACTTTCATGGCCTTTGTCCATGACTTCTTTTTTGTGCATACCACTCTGAAGATTGGACAGATAGGTGGGCCACTGTCTTTCTTTCCACTTTCTTCAGCTATGGAGGAGAATATTATCAACAGGTAGAAGGAGCAGCCATGGGTTGTCCTCTTTCTCCCGTTGTGGCAAATCTCTTCATCAAAGACTTTGAATTGTTGGGCAATGAAACATGTTCCCTCAAACCTGTAATGTGGTTCAGGTTTGTCATCTGGCCTCATGGAAGCACCATCTCAGAATTTTTAGATACTCTAAATAGTCCACACAATAACATAAGATTCACTACAGAATTAGAGAAGGATTCTAACTACCATTTTTAGATATCCTAGTGGAACGGGATAGGCCAAGAAGGCACTTCGATGTTCTGTGTATCAGAAACCAATTCATACACACCGGTACATAGAAGTCTCCTCACATTACCCTCCAGCTATAAAAAGAGCCATGATATACACATTCAAACAAGATACTCATTAGTTAAAAAGCTGCATTCTTTCATAAGACCAGTCAAAGATAAGAACCCTTTACAAAATAATCCAGGTGTTTATAAAATTACCTGTGATTGTGGTGAATCGTACATAGGTTGAGCTGGCAGATCCATCAACACCAGAAAGAAGGAACATATAAGATACTTGAAACTTTCTCAACTGCAGAGCACGCAGAAAACAATGGCCATCACATTGACCTTGATAATTTAGAGATTTTAGCTATGTGTGACAATTTCTCTAAAAGAATGGTGAGCATAGAAAGAAAGCATAGAAATATTTAAGGAATGGAGCAATCTGAACCATGACATGGGCAAATCACTCAACATGATAGGGAAGATACTATTAGTAATGACAAACTCCCAATGGAGGAAAAGGAACCAATAGGACTGCAGGTGGGCGAGGACAGAGAGGCAAACCATAATATAAAAGCAGTGACCATTTGAAACATTTGTAGTCGCCCAATGAAGAAGCCGAACATAGCTAACCGTAAAACATAGGCAAGATTTTAAGACAACAGGATGCGGACTATACCGGAAGCCAAGAAAAAGAAATTGTTTAAGAGTGCTTCAATATCTGCCATATCAAAGCTGTCTGTAGGTGAAATGTTCTATTTAAGGACAAAGGAAAACAATGTTTTCTATACTTGGCTAGAAGTGAAGGACCTAAAAATTGCAATCAATTTGCATCAGGTGTACCAGATTTTCTGAGAAATCTTGAGCATACCAGACAGAAAACAGTCCAACAAAGTCATCTATTTTTGATTCTTCTACAAATAAAAATAACATTGTGATATCCACACTAAATTTTTATGAAAGAAAGCAATAGATTTAATAAGCTTGACCATTACTTCTCAATTTGAAATCATAACCATATCTCCAGAGAGGGTACATGGTACAGCAGAAAAGGGCAGACAGAAAAAGGAAGAAGTTTTTTCATCAACTGAATATTATGAAGTTTTGGGACACCACGGCACTGTCATGTTATTAAATAATATAACACAATATATAATATACATTCTTTATAATGACTAATATGGGGTGAGAAAAAGAAAAAGAAATTAGAATATACATAAATATTAAAAGCAGAAGCATTATTAACAGTGAAGTATTCTTCATTTTTGAGTTTGATTTATGAGTCATTATGTTTACACTCAAACTTACTTACTTGTTGTTGTTTAATGTTGTATAATTTGTTTTTCTTTTTCTCACCCCTTATTAGTCATTATAAAGAATGTATATTATATATTGTGTTATATTATTTAATAACATGACAGTGCCATGGTGTCCCAGCACTTCATAATATTCAGTTGATGAAAAAACTTCTTCCTTTTTCTGTCTGCGCTTTTCTGCTGTACCATGTACCCTCTCTGGAGATATGGTTATGATTTCAAATTGAGAAGTAATGGTCAAGCTTATTAAATCATAAATCAAACTCAAAAATAGAATATACATATTAACAAACCAGTTAATTGATTTGCATTTATCAACTTCTGAAAAAAATTGGAAATGTTCCTCCACTTTATTATTAAAAATCAAAATTAGAGGAGCATCAAACAAATAATCAAATAAATGTTTGAAAACAGAATGCAAATGTTAAGTTATTTTGCATCTAGAATTAATATCATGTATAATATTACAAAAGTGCTTTTGTTGACAACTGTAGCCTTTTGCATTTATCAACTTTATATCATCTAAAATTCCAAGAATATATAAAAAAAAACTAGAGGACACGAAAGAAATAAAATAAAAATAAAACAAATAACCTTATCATTTAAGTTTAAAAGAAGAAATATTCTATCATGAATTTACAGCTTCTGAACTTGATATAGCTATTTTTAAGACACTTACTAACAATGCTCCAGGACTACACAAAATTCATCCAAAATTTATAAAAAATGTATGGAAAAAACTAAAACCACATTACTAAACTTCTACAATCATGCCTGGAAATCATCTGTGCCATACAATTGGAAGAAAGCTATTATTATCCCAATATTCAAATCAGGTAAACCAGGATGATATAAATAACTACTAACTTATATCAAGAACCAATATTGAAAAAATTATGGAAAGAATGATTCAGCCAGATGAAATTATTATCTTGAACACTACAATCTTCTATCACCCTGAAAAGCTGGCTTCTGGAAAAATCATATAACCAGTGAACAAGTAATTAAACTCACTCAAGAAATTAAAGAGGGATTTAATAGAAAAGAAGATATCTTAGCTGTATTTGTTGATCTGAAATCTGCATGGCACCATATGGAAATGAAATGGAAATTACCATATGGAAATTACAAAGTAATATGCTTCACTGGACATCACAATTTATGTTAGGAAGATAATGAGCAACTTCTTCAGCTTAAACATTATCAAGATTAAAAAAACAAAAACAACTAAGTTTATCTCAGGGTGCAGCACTTATCTTAAAACTATTTGTAGTCAGTTTATTGACACTCGTTGCTTACTTTTTTTATATTATTGAGGGACTAGTTTCAAAGGCCATTGCCTCCATTTTCAACCTCTCTCCAACTAGCAACTGTTGTCTGCTCTCCTCTCTCTGGTGGTGGAACTATGAACTTCTTTGTCAAATTATCTACTGGTGGGATTTCAAAGTTCATTATGCGGTCCTTATTTTAATATATTGTGGTTTTGTGGGTTCGTAGAATTAAAAATCCCAGTTGCAGATATTCCAAATGTTCTTTATTTCCGTAGAAATACACTGTTAAATTCTCACGTAATAACATTACATCACATACACACAATCTACCAAGATCGATGACAATAACAAACGTTCTGATTACAACATCAGCTCTCGTTACAACACTCTACGGCTGTTTTCTCCTTACCACACCCTCTAGGCGAGTTGTCACCTTCTTAAATACCTCATTGATAAATTCGAGAGATTTCCAGAACAATAAAGAAACCGGATAATCAAGATGTCACCAGAAATTTCCATTTATCTCAGTTTGTTTGTTTCGGCAGACCTTTATCTGCGTGCTATCTTTCTCAGTTCCTTTGTGTAAACAAGCCACGTTATCGTTCCGCGCAAACCTTTTATGTGCATTGCTGCTCCCTCCTCAAGGTTGGTAGTCCCAAACAGCACCATCCTAGCGGGTCAGACGATCCAGGTGTACCACCAGCATCTTACCTCGGGGCACCTTCTGAATGCGGTAGACCACGTCGTTAATCCTCTTCAGCACCCGGTGCGGTCCTTGCCACGGCTGTTGAAGTTTTGGACAGCGTCCCTTGGTCCGAGTAGGGCAATACAACCAGACCAGGTCACCTTGCTGGAACCCTTGGCTGTCGGCTTGTCTGTCATATCGGGACTAAATGCGGTCGCTCACCTTCTGGATGTTCTGACGAGCCATTTCATGCATGTCGTGGAGATGGTCCACCTGGTTCTCCACATACTCGGTAGATGGCTGTTTTGCGTCCGGGGGGCTTCCAAAAGCCAGGTCACAGGGACGGCGTAACTCTCAGCCGAACATTAAGCTGGCTGGCGTCATCCCAGTGGTGTCGTGTGTTGACGAGCGGTAGGCCAGCAAGAACTTGTAGTCCCATCAAGTACTTGTTGCCTCGGTCGGATACTGGGAATGGTTCAGCTATGTCGACGGCGATCTTTTCGAATGGCGCTCCGACGTTGTACTGCTGCATGCGACCCCGGCTCCTAGTCTGGGGGAGGTGACTAGCCGCGCACACGTGACATTGACGGCACCATCTCTCAACGTCTGCTCGGAGCCTCAGCCAGTATTAGCGCTGTCGGAGTTTGTCGATCATCCGGTTTGCTCCCAGGTGTTCTCAAACACCGGCGCGCACTTTCTCCAAGACCTCCGGGACCTTACTTCGGGGTAGTACCAACTGTTCTCTCTGCGTCTTCCCATCGGGCGATTCCCATACCCGGAACAGCATGCCCTCTCTTGTCTTCAGCGAGTCCAATTGGATCCAGTAGGACTTGTATGTGGCGCTCCTTGGTGCGACGTCCTCCCAGGTTGGTCTTGTCCCTGTCTCCACTTCTCTCAAGAGTGGCCCCAAGTCTGCGTCCGCCAGCTGCTCCATCCTCAGGCCTGCGCTAATTCAGCCGTCCGCAGGCACTGCCGTGATCACTCTCGACAGCTGCGGCACGCTCTTTCTGTTCCACTCGTGCATTGGCCACACTCCTTTGGGCAGGGTCTTCGACACATGGCGTCTGCGTTACCATGGCTCTTCCCTCTAAGATGTTCAGAGATGAAGTCGTACTCCTGCATCTCTGTACCCAGGGTGTGTGTTGTCTGGCCTTCCAGGTTTCTAAAGCTCAGTAGCCAAGTTAGGGCGGAGTGGTCAGTCCTCAGGTGGAATGACTGACCATACAGGAACTTGCGGAAGTGCTCCAATATCTTTACTACTGCCAGTAACTCTCGCCAGGTGACGCAGTAGTTCTTCTCTGCCTTGGACAGCGTCTTGCTGTAGTAGGCTATCACCTGCTCATGGCCGTCCTGGATTTGCGATAGGCCGCCTCCAATGCAATGGTCGCTGGCGTTGGTGTCCACAATGAAGGTGCCGCCTGGTTGTGGAAATCCCAAAATTGGAGCACTGCACAGGGTATTCTTCAGGTGCTGGAAAGCACCTTCGGCATCATCCGTCCACACATAAGATCGGTGTTCCTCTGTCAGCCTATGAGGAGTTTGGCGATGTTGGAGAACCCCTTTATGAAGCAGCGGTAATAAACTGCAAAGCCCCAGGAAACTGCGCAACTCTCGCTTATCCTTTGGGCGAGGCCAATCTCTCACAGTCTGGGTCTTCTCCGGTTGGTGAGACTAAGTGGCCCAAGTAGTTAACTTCCTTGCGAAAGAGCTGGAACTTCTTCGCGTTCAGCTTCAAGTTGGTTGCCTGCAGTCTCAATAACACCTTGCTCAGGTTGTCGAGATGGTCTTCGAATGTCTTGCCGACGATGATGATGTCCAAGTATAGCAGGCATGCATCATATGTCAATCCTCTTATTACTGATTCCATTAGGCGTTGAAATGTGGCCGGTGCGTTGCAGAGGCCAAAGGGCATAACTATGAACTGCCAAAGCCCTTGGCCTGTCGAGAATGCAGTCTTTTCCTTGTCTCTCGGGTCTAGAGCCATGTGTCAGTAACTCGACTTCAGGTTCAGGGTCGAGAACCACTGTGCAACAGCTAGTGTGTCCAGGGTGTCGTCAATCCGGGGTAAGGGAGAAACAGTCCTTCTGGGTGACAGCGTTCAGCTTCCTGTAGTCCACGCAGAAGCGTAGCTCGCCGTACTTCTTTGTCACCAGAACTACAGGGGAACACCAAGGGCTGTCAGACTCTTCAATCACTCCCCTGGATTTCATGTCATCTAGCATATCCCGCGGAACGCGTCTAGGTGGTTGCAAATAGGCCGGTCGTCTCCGGTTTCGATGCGGTGAAGCACTTTATCTGTGCGGCCATAGTCGCTGTCCCATTGGCTGAAGATGCACTGGTATCGTCTCAGCAGTTGTCGAACCTTCTCCAGTTGTTCTGCAGTCAGGTGTTCGGCCGGCCTCTCCAATAAGCCCTCCAGCAGGGGCCCCAGGTGTTGCGTCGGCACCGGCTCCTGTGTCTTGTCTATTGCTGCCACGTTAACCACGGGCTTGCACGTCCCCAACTCTGTCCCGGCCTGGATGTCGTTATCGGTGTCTGTCAGGCTGAGCAGCCTCTCTGCACGACAACAATGTTCTTGCTACACACAGTCCGGCACAGGCGTCTTTTGGTCCAGCATCATGTTAATGGTTCGCTGGCCTTCAGGTCGCGCTGTCACCACCACCTCGCTTCTCGCGGGGACAACCACGTCTTCCTTCAGGATGACCCTGCAGATTCCATGGCGCTCTTCGGGCTGCCGGAGTATGACCTCTTCTCCATTGAGTCACAGGATCTTCCTGTCAACGTCGACCGTCGCCTCGTGGCTCCTGAGGGCATCCAATCCCAGTATCACCTCCTCAGCCACCTTCGCGACGAACACCCACAGACGTACGGCACTCCTTCCCAAGGTCAACTTCAGCAGGGCCTCCTTCTCCACAGGCAAGATGTCACTCCATGCCGTCACAAGTTGGTATGGTCGGCTCGGCTTCCTCGTCGGCAAAACCTTGGCAACATCAGTCCTGATGATGGTCACGGCTGCCCTGGTGTCTACGAGCACGCAGCACGACTTCCCTCTCACCCAACCGTCCGCGATGAGGCTGTCATCCAACCGTCGGCTGGCGGTGCGCAGTGTCACTCGAGGGGATGGTGGTGATGGCGCCGACGTGCCCCTCTCCACGACGGCCCTTAATCGTTTTCCGGCTTCTCTTCCTGGTGTGGGCAGTCTCTGTCCAGGTGTCCCGGCTCTCCACATCCCCAACACACGCCACTAGGTCTTCGCCGGCGTCCCTCGGCTGGCCTTCTGTCTCCGGTGTAGCGGAAACTCCTCGTTCTCGACGTCGGTATAGCTGTCACCTTGGCCGCCTCCATCCTCAATGCTGCCGTTAGCGCCTCGTGGATGGTTCTGTAATCGCCGAGCATTAGGCGCTGACGAATCTCCGTGTCTCGTACCCCGTCAACGAATGTGTAGGCGGCTTCCCGGGATATGAACTCTGGTGGGAGGTCAACTAAGGCAGTATATGGCCAGCTGCTTGATTGCCAGGGCGAACTGCTGCAGCGTCTCCCCTGGCTGCTGTGACCTTAACTTCAGCTGTTGCGGTACGCTGCGGCAAGGCGGTTTCCAAAGCGATTCTCCAGGGCCTCCCAGAAGTCCTTGGGCGCCGCCACTGTCTGGACCGCGTTCAGGTCATCTGCGGCCCGTCCCTGGAGGCTGGCTATGAGCTGTGCGGCCTCTTCCTCCGATGACCACTTGTGCTTGGCCACTGTGTCGAACTGGCGGCGGAAGACTTCGAAAGTTGTCGCGCCGTCGTATTTAGGAGGTTTGACGCGCGCAGATGTCATGTCGTGTCGCGTCCCGGCGTGTCGGCCTTCAAGTCCCAACCTCCTGCCGACGATGTCCTCTACCATGGCGTTCAGGGACTTTGTGTTGCTGTCGGCCTTTCCCTCCAGCTCGTTTACGCGACTTGCCAGGTCTTCGACACGCTCATCCACCTGACCCATCCGCTTGCCCAGCTCCGTGACGTCATCCTTCACGCCAGTCAACTGCTCCTCAAACTTTGCGGCGAGAGCCTCGTTTGTCGCTTTCATCTCCGTGGTCAATTCGGTCATCTCGGCCAGGCAATCGTTCGCCGTTCTCATTTCCTTCAGATCCGCGGCCAGGTTGTTGTTTGCCGTTTCCGTCTTCGCTGTTAATTGGGCCTTCATTTCTTCCATCTCTGCGGCCAGGTTTTTATTCGACGCTTCTGTTTTCGCAGCGAGGTTGTCATTCGCCGCTTTCACTTCTTCCATTTTCTGTAGAATATTTTCTAATGCAGCCTCCATGGTGGTAATGTCTCACTTCTGACACCAGTTGTGGTTTTGTGGGTTCGTAGAATTAAAAGTCCGAATTGTAGAATTGCAGATATTCCAAATGTTCTTTATTTCCGTAGAAATACACTGTTCAATTCTCACGTAACAACATTACGTCACATACACACAGTCTACCAAGATCGATGACAATAACAAACGTTCTGATTACATCAGCTCTTGTTACAACACTCTACAGCTGTTTTCTCCTTACCACACTCTCTTCGCGAGTCGTCGCCTTCTTAAATACCTCATTGATAAATTCGAGAGATTTCCAGAACAATAAAGAAACCAGATAATCAAGATGTCACCAGAAATTTCCATTTATCTCAGTTTGTTTCGGCAGACTTCTTAAATACCTCATTGATAAATTCGAGAGATTTCCAGAACAATAAAGAAATCGGATAATCAAGATGTCCCCAGAAATTTCCATTTATCTCGGTTTGTTTCGGCAGACTTCTTAAATACCTCATTGATAAATTCGAGAGATTTCCAGAACAATAAAGAAACCGGATAATCAAGATGTCCCCAGAAATTTCCATTTATCTCGGTTTGTTTCGGCAGACTTCTTAAATACCTCATTGATAAATTCGAGAGATTTCCAGAACAATAAAGAAACCGGATAATCAAGATGTCACCAGAAATTTCCATTTGTCTCGGTTTGTTTCGGCAGACCTTTATCTGCGTGCTATCTTTCTCAGTTCCTTTGTGTAAACAAGCTGCATTGTCGCTCCCCGCGAACATTTTATGTGCGTTGCCGCGACAATATGAATATATTTCCCCATGTTGTTAGTTAATTTTGGTTTATCACTCCTTTTAACAATTTTGAATTTGGATCAGTCATGATTTTCATTCCAAAACTGAAATGTTACTGCTGACTTTTCTTTTAGTTTCAATCTGATGTTTCTAAAGTGCATTTCATTTTGTTTGTTAAATTCAGTTTGTTAAAAATGAGGCCTGATTGCATACAAAAAGTTTTAGAATTGAGAGTATATACATGCAAAGAAGGGTTAATATATTCAATCTTATTAAAACATCTTTGCAAGAGTGTCTGCAATGGGTGTTAGAAATTATTTTTACAACCTTCTTTCGCATAAGGAAATATTTGCCGACTTTCTACTGAGTTACCCCAAAATAATATTCCATAATTCATAATAAGAGTTAAAATGTGCATAATATGCTAATTTAAGTGCATCTAAAGAATTATATTAAATAGTGCTTGGATAGCATAAGAGGCAAAGCTGTGTTTAGGTAAGATGTACTTTATGTGTGCTTTCCAATCTAAATATCTGTCTACTTGAAGGCCCAGAACTTTATGCTGTCAATTTCTTCTAATAACATAATAATACCAATTTCTATCAGAGTGTGTGACATACAACAAGTTATAAATTTAACAACTTTTGTTTTAATATAATTTTGAGTCGAACTAATACACAATGCTCCACTAATTGCTAGTATTTCCTAGAATACATTTCGTTAGGATCTTCCTAACATCATCAGCTGTTGTCGACTAACAGATGTTGGTTCGGTGAATTCCTTGGAGGCGATAGGTGCGTCTCTGTCGGTATCTTGATGGACTTGAAGTTTGGGTTTTCTTCAAAGGTAAGGTAGTGTCGAAATTAAACAATTTTCTTTCATATTTCTTTATGAAGAATTTTTCCCACGTGGTTAATGCAGCTGGACCTTGGACACTTTTTAATAAGTAGATTTCTCGTTATATATCATGATTCTCCTTCCAAAAATGGTAAGCTGCTGCCGATTTATCTATTTCTTTGTTCCTGATGTTTGTAAAATGCTTGTTAAGCCTAATGTTCAAGTTCCTTTCAGTTTTTCCAATGTAAAAGCTACCACAGCCTTTGCAGTTTATCCAGTACACACCTGATTTTTTGGTCTGTGGGTATCTCCTTTGTATTATGTGATTTCAAAGAGCACAATATTACTTTGGCCCTACAGAACAAATTTAGTGTACAACACCTTTTGAAATCACATAATACAAAGGAGATACCCACAGACAAAACAATTGGGTGTGTACCGGATAAACTGCAAAGGCTGTGACAACTTTTACATTGGGAAAACTAAAAGGAACTTGAACATTAGGCTTAAAGAGCATTTTAGGAACATCAGGAACAAAGAAATAGATAAATCGGCGGTAGCTTACCATTTTTGTAAGGAGAATCATGATATAGAATGAGAAATCCACTCATTAAAAAGTGTCCATGGTCCAGCTGCATTAACCACGTGGGGAAAAAATCTTCATAAAGAAATATGAAAGAAAATTGTTTAATTTCGACACTAACTTTGAAGGAAACCCAAACTTCAAGTTCATCAAGATAACGACAGAGACGCACCTATCGCCTCCAAAGAATTCATCAAACCAACATCTGTTAGGCAACAACAGCTGATGATGTTAGGAAGATCCTAATGAAATGCATTCTAGGTAAATATTAGCAATAAGTGGAGCATTGAGTATTAGTTTGACTCAAAATTATATTAATTTTGTGCTTCATTTTATCATAGTCCTTACACATTGGAACTTTTGTTTTGTCTACATTCACTAATAATTTGTTAGCTTTAAACCAATATGACATAGTTTAGAACACAATTCAATTTAATTATACATAAAATATAAGAGAAAGGTACCACAAAACAATTCCATTGAATGGGAGAAATTACTGGATAGAAATTTGAGATATTATGTTGATCATAATACAAGCAGAAATGGCCAAATGAACCACCTAGGGTGTTCTGAGATTATATCAGAAATTAATGAAGTACAGGGATAAGGGGGATGAACATAATCACCATTAAAAGAAGTATAAATTTAAGAAGATAAATCAGACAATACATATTGTATAAAATACTTTAAAGGATTAAAAACAAATAATTCAAAATATATTAAATAATTAACAAATATTGTAAATAATGGAGAGAATTGTAGCTTTATTATGTGTGTATCATTTCCATAAATTATGGTTCATTATTTCATGTTTTTGTATGATTTGTTTTTTGATTATAATGCTTGTATTTAAATTTGAGTTCCATCATTATTGTATACGTATTGTGAAAAATGTGAGGATCACACATCCAGGGTAACTAAAGAGTTGTTGAATAAGTAGAAAAAGTTTTAGTTAATTGATGGAAATTAATCATTTCTGCACACTAGCTGTATATAGGCTAAGGTTTTTGATAGAGCCAACATGAAAAATTCAATGCCATGGCTGGGATTTGAAACACGGATCTCCTGGTTCCATCCAGACGCTCTAACCCATTGAGCTACCATGGCCAACGTGCCATCCTGTCATTAAATTCTCCATTTGACTCGTATATTTCCCCAGTAAACCACTAGGGGATCTCGCATTCGAGATACACCGTTTGTGACAACTTACTATCGTAAGTACTTGAGTGAGTGTGGTGTTTAAGGGCCCGTCGACAACAAGGTCATTTGGGCCCTCGTAAGTACTTGAGCCCCAGGCTTCATCTTCCCAGGCTTTTAGTTAATTGATGGAAATTAATCATTTCTTCACACTAGCTGTATATAAGCAAAGGTTTTTGATAGATAGTCAACATGAAAAATCCCGGCCATGGCATTGAATTTTTCATGTTGACTCTATCTATAGAAAAAGTTTGCTGGGAAAAAGATTGTTATGAGAAAAAGTTTGTTTTGGAAAAACAAGTTTGTTGAGAAAAAAGCTTCTAGTAGTTCTTTGTATAATTTTAGAATAAAAAATACATAATTTACATATAAAATCAGAGTAATTATAATTATTTCGCCAGGACAGGACCTGATGTAAAAATAATACTCAGCTCATTGAATGAGAATTTGAAATGGATAATTCTCAGTTAACAGTTGGTGCAAAGTAACAGCTGCTTGTTTAAAAACATTTGCATTAGTGCTTATGCAACATTTCATTTCTGAGTTAGCTTGCATAACACACACACTTTTTTGAAAATATTTATTTTGAATTCTATTTCTTCATTTTCTGTTTACCCTCCTCGTATGGGAAACTGACATCCCAGAACTTACAAGTGAGTACCTGGGGTCACACAGCTGTCAAGGAGCAGAAGACTCTGGATCTTAGAGTATACACAGGATTGGTGTTCACCTGTACCTGGTATGATGGTGAAGTGGAAATGAAATGGTGGTGCAAAGGATGAAACAAAAGGTGATTATGAACAGCCAGTCAAATGAATGGTGGGGGAAGCTGGAGAATTTGGGGAAAAACTTGTCCAGATGCTGCTTCACCCACCACAAATTTCAGATTGAATCTGAACTCTGGTGATAGGTAAGCAGTCCAATCGCTTGGTCACAGCACCACTCCTATTTTAAATTCAAAGACTTCAAAAGGGGTATTTTCATGAAATCTTAACATAAAATTTTTGGTTGGAATGCAATACTTGTCTGCTTACTAAAGATTAAGTAGTAGAAAAAGACAAATATAAGTGGAAATATAAAAAGAGAGAGAGAGAGAGAGAGAGAGAGAGAGAGAGAGAGAGAGAGAGAGAGAGAGAGAGAGAGAGAGAGAGAGAGAGAGAGAGAGAGAGAGAGAGAGAGAGAGAGAGAGAGAGAGAGAGAGAGAGAGAGAGAGAGAGAGAGAGAGAGAGAGAGAGAGAGGCATCTACCTTGAGAGTTTCTCAATGCTGAAAATAATCATGCACACATAGATCTAAGGCTCTAGCTTTATTTATAGACTATCATTGTAAAATTTATAAAAACATACCTTTTCATTTTGTGTTGTTCTTTTTAGCATTTTTTGCATATGAACTTTCTTCCAAGACTTGTAAAACTTAGCCAATGGTGTTTCCTTCAATTTCAACATAGTTTCCCAAGCAGCAATAGCCTTTTGATCTGCTAAAGAGAAGGAAACTGTTCGTCTCTCATTTTCAACAAATTTGGCATTCTCCTCTATCTTTTCCAAAACTTGTTTCATCATTTTGGTATAATTAGGTGACTTGCAGTCTTTTAGAAACTTCTTTAGCTGTAATTAAGGACAATATGAAAGACATGAAAGTAAGGTACTCTAAAAATAAGTGAATGGAGTATTTAAAATAAGCAGCATTATTGATATAACACAACTTCTAGAAAGTTCTAAAACAAGCCTGGGGAACAGCAGATATTAACATCACAAGGTATTAAGACACTCCATATTTCCTCTTCCTTCATGACCACCAAAGTGGAAAGTAAAGGAAAACCAAGAGGAAAACTGATTCCAGCTAATGTGTCTGAATGTAAGGAGGGAAGAGACTACTAGTACAAAATTGAATCGAGAATATATTGACACATTGCTTCACTCACCTGTTTATTCACAGGACATGTTTCAAGAGCTCTTGCTCTTATCCTCAGCTGATACTCGACTAGTGCAAGTTGTAGTGGTTTCTTCTTTCTCCGTATTGTCAATAGATGGCGTGATGTACTTGTCAAAGATGTCCGGTGGTGGAGTTTCAAAATTCATGACTCTATGACGATTTTTGTTAATGAAGATTTTTTCCCATACGGAAGGGTCTATGGGGTGATTAACGTATTTTATTAGAGATGTTTCCAAATTGATGTCATGTCTAGTATTCAAAAAATGAAAAGCCACTGCTGATTTTTCTGTTTCACCATTTTTAATGTTTCTCATATGTTCTTTAGTTCTGATGTTAATATTTCTTTTTGTTTTTCCTATATAAATTTTAGGGCAAGTTTCACATTTGATCTCATAGATTCCTGGTTTTTCTTTGGTAGTGATTGAATTTTTGGGAGGGCCTTTTAACAAATTTCTGATATTAAACCTATTTTGAGGTGCAAGAGTTATGTTGTGTTTTGAGAAGATTTTTTGGAATTTGTTATAGGCTGATGGGTGGAAGGTGAATTTTTTAAAAAGTTTTTTCTCTTTTTCTCCTGTAGGTTCTAGGGTGGTGGTTTCTTTTATTTTCTTAGCTTTGTTGAGTCTGTTAACAGTTTTGTCTACTAAATTTGGGTTGAAACCGTTGGATATAGCTACTTTTTTTATGTGTAGGTATTCTTCTTGATAATCTTCTCTGTTTAGTGGAAAGTTGATCATCCGAAAGATTAAACTGTTGAAAATGGCATGTTGGTGTTGTTTTGGGTTGAAACTGTTGTTCTTAATGTAATTATCTGTGTGTGTCGGTTTCCTGTAGATACCAAAAGTGAGTTTGTTGTTCATTTTTTTGATCTTGATGTCCAAAAAGGGGAGCACACCATCCTCTTCTGTTTCCAAAGTAAATTTTATAGCTGGATTTTGTATATTCAAAAGTTTAAGACCATCTTGTATGAGTTTTTTAGGTACTATTGCAAAAATGTCGTCAACATAGCGATACCACACTTTGAAATAATTTGGAAAAGCTTTTGTGATATGTGTTTCAAAAGCACTCATGAATAAATCTGCCAAGAAGGGAGACAATTGGTTGCCCATAGCTAGGCCCGTTTTTTGTTTATAGATCTGTCCATTAAAGCTGAAAAAATTTTGATTGATACAAATTTCTGTAAGTTGTGAAAGTTCTTCTATTTCTTCAGGTGTTATTTGTATTGATTCCAGCCATTTTTTGAGAAGTGGAATAAGCTCATTGGTAGGTATACTTGGATATAAAGAAATGACGTCAAAGGAAACTAAAGCATCTCTAGAGTTAATCTTTGTGTTCTTCAGGAGATTTAACAATTCAAACGAGTTTTTGATACTTAAATTTTCAAATTTTGTGAAGGATCTGAAGATTTGAACCAGCCATTTTGATAGTTGGTAAGTGGGTGCATCAATGTTATTAATTATTGGTCTGAGGGTAATTTCAGGTTTATGTATTTTGGGTAAACCATAAATGTATGGTGTTTTTGGACTGTCTATTTTGTTGTTCAATTTATCTCTTTTAGTCATGATTTTACTGTTTTTAATTGCTAATTCCACAGATTTGCATGCTTTCTTTAATGGATTGTTTTCTAGTTTAACAAATTCTTTTCCGTTTAAAAGGTTGTCCATTTTTTTGCGATAGTCTTCTTCGTCCAATATTACTATTTTGTTACCCTTGTCTGCTTTTGTGTAGACTACCGGTTTTTCATTTAAATTTTTGATTAATTTTTTATATGAATATCTTTTTGAATTTGCATTTTGAATATGATCTAGAGTTTCTAAGCACTGTGTTCTGATCGTAGATTTTTTGTTATCGGGCAAATTATATATCGCTATTTCAATGTCCGCGATATAGTTTTCAATGTTTTTTGTGTAATCTACACATGTTTTTAGGCCTTTGTTTAGAAAATCTATTTCTTTCTCCGTGAAGTTGTATGTGGATAGATTCGTTACATTGTTAGGTTTTTGACATGGGAGTAATAAATCTTGCTTATTTTGTGGATTTTGTTCTTGCTTCTTTTGAAGATTCGTGAATTTTTGTTTTAAAATGGCTGTTTTCTTACGCATTTTCAAATTAAGAATTGACAGCATATTATTTTCTAAGTTAGACCACATGGCCGGGTTCATGCATTTCGAAATTTTTAAGTGTAGTTCGTATATTTTTAATTCTGTGGAATGTAACGAATTGTAGTGGTGGTTTATTTCCATTTTAATTACACGTTTTTCTGCTGCTTTTTGTTGTTTGCTATTGTTCTTGTGTTTAACAATTTTTCTGACGAAAATGGGTGTTATATTGAATTTCAAGCATTTTTTTAGAAAACGTATGTCCGCAAAAGTATTTCTTTTCTTTTGATTCAGCTTTAGAAACAGTTTGATATCTTTTTTCATACCTTCAGATACAGTGTTGAACGATGAAAACATGTTGGTTCGTTGGTCCTCCATCTTGGTTGACAATATGAAAATAGCACTATCGAGATTTGAATGCTTCTCAGACTTGTAGGCCTAATCACTCAAAGTATAAACTTGAAAGAAGCGTAGGTTTGTGCTTCACTGTCCCTACGCTTCTTTCAAGTTTATACTTTAAGAGACTACTACTTTGTTTACACCTTTGGAGTAATGTTAGCCAGGTGTGCTCTTAAAGGTACAAAAGATCACAACATTTACGAATAGGCATTACAGTAATGTTAACATTGCTGGAGCATGTCATGGCTTTGGAAATGCCAAATGGACCAAATTGCCTGAATGAAATTCTTATGCAGAGTTTTATCTTAATTCATAGCGTAGAATATTAAGACATTTGTATATATACACAGTACTGCCAAAAATTCTGAGTAAACTTCAGACTCGCTTTAGAACCATAATTATGAGTGAAGAAGTCTGGCAGTGCTGTATGTCGTCTACAATGTGACTTTCACTACAGCGTGAGTAACCAGTTGGCAGTGTGCCAGCAGAAGGCATGAGAGAAAGATGAATTGGGGACTGTACGAGAACCATATTGCTGTACTGGCATTATTTCATTGTGGAAAGCAAGCTAAGGAAATTTTTTTGATGTTGAAACCGCTCGGTATCAACGAACAATTTGTGTTTCAGACACTAGCAGTTTAAACAAACAGGTCAAACTATTGATCGTGTCAGATCGGGCCGTCCTAGGCATGTATGGACAAAAGAAGTTGACTGTGTTTGTGCAAGGATTCGACACAAGCTTTCGCGTAAACAAAAAATTTAGTCTCTGATACGAATATTTCTCTACGAACTATGTCATGCATTTTCAAGGATGATTTACATGTTTGTGCATATAAAAGGTACACATGGCATTTACTATACGAAAAATTAAAGGAGATAGGCTGGGTTCGATCCCAGGCATTGTTGATGACATACGGGGACAGTCAGTTTCACGACATCCTTTTCACAGATGAAACAATGTTCACTGTGGAAGAATCGTTTAACAAGCAAAAAAATCATGTGTATGCACAGTCCTCCAACGAAGCAAGAGACAAAGTTTCATGTGTGTTGCGAGGGTATCACCCTGCTTCTGTCTTGGTATGGTGGGCGGTTTCCTGGTGGGGAGCTTCAGAGGTGAATGATGATGATGATGATGATGATGATATATATAAGGGTGTTCAACTACGGCGGTCATCTGCGCCCCTTAAAAAACTAGTCATGGCAAGAGCCAGATATAAAACTTTCTAAAAACTATACAAGTGTAACAACTACCGCAGCTGTCTACCAGGCAATGTTGGAAAAGGTGATACCACGTATAAATTCAAAGCTGTTTGAAGGGAAGTCATGGACTTTTCAGCAGGATAGGGCTCCTGCACACAAAGCTAAGACCATGCAACAGTGGTTGGCAGCTAGTGTCCAAGGTTTATTGCAGCTGCTGACTGACCTAGTGGAAGCCTCAACCTCAATCCATTGAATTATTCTCTATGGCAGAAGCTCAAGATGATAGCATGTCAAAAACGGCACCGCAATATTGAGATGTTAAAAAATCAATCAGATTGAATGTGAAAAAATTCCACTGGACACGATTTGTGTAGCTATTGATGAGTGGCCTGAACGTCTTCGTTGCTGTATTGCCACACGTGGTGATAATTTTGAATAGAGTTGATTAAATTTGTAGCATTTTCTGTGTTCTTTCAGAATATATGTATATCAATAAGTATGCTTTGTTTTATTTATTTTTATATGCATTGAAAATACTGACAGAACTTATGGCACTACTGTGTATTTATAATTCAATTGCATACACAAATGTTATTAAATCAATGCATGAAAAAAAGTAATTTAGAATAAAGCTGAAAAAGTTAACAGTTTTAACATTAGATAAAACTTAATAAAGTAGAAAGTTTGCCTAAAAGTGAAGATTACCTAAAAGTGATAGTAAATACTATTCCATTCAAGTAAGTATTTAAACTTTTAAAATAAAAGTGAATGGAGAGGATATTGACACACTGCTTCACTCATACTGTTTTTCACAGGACATGTTTCAAGAACTGTTGCTCCCATCATCAGCTGAGTCTAGACTAGCTGATGGAAGCAACAACTCTTGAAACTTGCCCTGTGAAAACCAGAGTGAGTGAAGCAATGTGTCAATATCTGCTCGATTCACTTTTATTTTAACTTGTACTTCACTTCTCTAAGCTGCTTTCAATTTTTATACTTTGGATTCAAACTTTTATTGAAACCCCTAATGAAATTTAAGCTATAGGAAATAATAATAAAAAACAAACAACAAAAGCAAGTTATTAAAGTAAATAAACTAACAAGATTGTAAGCACTTGACCTACATGAGACCTACTGTGAATTACATAATTCATCTTAATTTTTTTTTCTGCTAATGATAAATTTGTTTCTTTTATTTAACTTCTTTATTTCTAAGGACTCCAAGAGGAAAATGTCTTTGATGTTTTTAAAGAACTGTTGCACCCTGTACAATTAAATAAATAATAAAGAAGGTTATTGCTAAATTCACAAATATTCATTACATGTTTTTTGGAGTGGAATGGTTTTGAAACGATTTACGTAATTAATATAACAGATGTCTCACTTTAAATACTTTGACAATCCTTTATAAAATAATTATTATTTAAATGTTAAAATTAGGCTAAGAAAAATTTATTTAAAAAGAATGACGATATATAGAAAAGTTGAAAGATGTTTAGTTGTCGTTATGGCAATGGCAGAATTATAAAAGCTGAGGCACTTGAAGCCATTTTGATCTTCTGCAAATGGACGTGGTTGTGTGAGGGTGTGTTTTGCGTGTGTATGCATTTCTGCAGAGTTTGTGCTTGCATTGGAAAGTGGAAGGTTTCGAAGGATTGCGCAGGCTAGTATGCTCTCAACGTATGTAAAGCATGAGAGGTATAATTGATGGTTGGAAAAGTTTCCTTTTAAATGAAATACAGGTTTTGTGGAGCAAAGGAGGAACTGCCATTTTGTTTTAATTTGTAGCTCAATAATCACTTCCCATCTGAGACCGTCCCTGAAGGTAGGATCTTGTGCGAGTACTGGAGTGGCTGTGGAACTGCTAGAGTCCGGAAACTGGATTTTCAGCGATGTTCGCCATCATCTTTTCTTCCACAATTCACTTTCAGTGACACCAAGTTGTTACAAATGGCGCCGCAATGTGAAGCAGAACTTTGAGAATATCATCACAATGAGTACACCATTCCCACCACATACACATTAGTAGCGTAGTCGTTACAGTTTAATGAAAAATTTTGCCAACAGAAAAGTGGCTTAGTAATGCCCACTTTCAACTTTCTACATGAACTGTGTTTAAAACTGGATATTGATATTGTCGCCAGGTTATTGTTGATTGGAGGCAGCGCAGGTAACAAGATCGAAGAGACGGCAGTGCAGTGTGGAGATGGAGGCTTGCCAAGATGGTGGGTGGGAACAGAAGGATTTGGCAAGAGTTTGCCTTTTTTCTAGCCGGTCTCGATTGTTCGAGAAATTTCTGGTGTGTTAGAAATCGATAAAAAGGCAGCCTGCCTGAAAAGAGACAGTCAGTCGGTAATTGAACGCGTGCGGGTAAGCAGCTGTGTTGGTTGACCTTTATCTAACATTGTGTATGTGAACAGTGTATTGCTACGGAAATAAAGTGCAATTTTTTTTGTGTTTGTAACCTGGACTTTTTATTTCACGAACCCACAAAGTCACAATATGCAGAGGACATTTTTGCTATTGTTCCTGATAAACACATTATTCATGTTTAAAAGCTTCTGAAATTAAAAGCTAAAGCTATAAAATTCACATTAGAAACTGAACAAGGAGGCTATTTCCCTTTAACAGATATGAAGTTAGTAAACAAAAACATGGTGATTTTTTATACCTATAACTAACCAAATCATACTGACAATTATGAAAAGAACAAGAGTGTTTTAATCCTAGTTTACATAAACTTCCTGCTTTTAATAGTTTAGTTTATATATTGATAAATCTAAACACTGCTTTAATAATTTTAAAGGAATTCTAAAAATAAAAGAATCAAGAAATTTGAATAAGAAAGCTGTCAAAGATATTCCTATATAAAAAAAGTGAAAGATAAATTATACAGGGTTATTGTAAATGATGGACCCATTTTATAAAATTCGTATTTATTAAAGCACAAATCCAACATTAACAATCTGTATAACAATGAAAAGATGAAGTTTCAGAGCTTTTTCGGTGGGCAGTGATGGTTTCAGAAGCTGCCAGTAGAGTGCTCATGGCAATAGGCTGCCATGTGTTTCACCGTCAGTACGTAGTGAGATTGCTACTGTGGAGCACAAGGTTTTCTATGATATTGAGTAGGCCAAAAGTGAATTGCAAATTGTAGTGCAGTGGGCATTTCATAGCAAATTTGTATTGAACCACCAACTAGAAAAAGCATTAGCTGTTGGTTTATGCAATTTAAACAGACTAAAAGTGTGTAAAGAAAAAGCACAGGCCAACCGTGTGTGTCAGAGGAGGGCATCAGGCGGATTGAAGAAAGCTTTGTTTGCAGTACTTTGTCCACATAAGTCTACTCCTAGAGCTAGTAGAGAACTTAGAATACCCCAACCAACTGCATGGAAGAGACAGTGTTTGCTGTACAAGACCAACCTATTACAACTTGTGCAGGCTCTTAAACCTGAAGACAAAGAGAAGCATCTTGAATTTTGTGGTCATGTGCTAGGAGTGATGGAGAATGACATGTTTCTACAGCATATCATTTTTAACGATGAAGCGACTTACCACCTTAGTTTGAAAAGTTAACAGTCACAATGCTCACATGAGTTTGTAATATCCACATTTAACAGTGCAACACGAAACAGACTCATTAAAGGTAAACGTGTTCTGTGCCTTATCCGATACAAAGCTTTATGGATCATTTTTCTTTGTGGAAAAAACTGTAACTAGAATAATCTCTGGACATGTTGGAACAATTGCTGTTCCCTCAAATTATGAAAGATTCACAGGACCTTATTTTCCAACAGGATGGAGCTCCGCCCCATTGGCACAGCAATGTACGAGGATTTTTTAATTAATCCCTTCCTCAGCACTGGATAGGTGGCAGGGTAAATGAAGACCTGGCTGTACACTTCTGGCCACCGAGATCTCCTGATCTCACCCTATGTGACCATTTCTTATGGGGTTATGTTAAGGAAGATATTTACCTACAACTCTGGATGACCTATGGAATCATATCACTACTGCTGTGCACTCCATAACAGAAGATACATTTGCTCGCGTGTGGGTTGAATTTGGCTTTAGCATAGATGTTTGCCAAGCAGTAAATGTGGACATATTGAACATTTATAATGTATTAAACAAAACTTTGAAAATTCCTCTGTTTATTGGTATAAAGATCGTTTATGCTGGATTCGTACTTGAATAAATATAAATTTTATGAAATGGGTCCATCATTTAGAATAAACCTGTAATTTAAAAATGTACTTATCAGCTATCTGGAAATAAATTCAAACACAGCTTAAAGGATATGACAAAATAATAATTTCTCAAAATGAATACAGATAGAAAGTTTGTTACAAATTTCTAAAGAAGATAACATTGGAATTAAAATTAATAAAATAAAAGCAAATTGACAAATTTGTAATGCCACCTAATTTTTCATTATATTATCATTAAACTAACTTCAAAATTAAATTAATTTAAATTAACCTAAAAAAAAAAAGAAAAAAAAAAGGTTATGTTGTGTGCTTTGACGCAAACCTGCATGGCAAGCTTCAATGGAACCTTGGGTTCTTTCACTGTTCGGAATCTCTCTCTGTTTGGCGATTCACTGAGCATTGCAAATGAGTGGAATAAGTCTCGTGATTGCCTGGTCATCACCTCTACTGCAGCTTACAGAAATCCTGCCAATTTAACAATAGGAGCCTTCCAGAACAACAGGACACCCATTTAGGCAACGAGTAGTTGAACAAGGGCATGGCCACTTTTTCTAGAAAAAGTAAGGCACACTTCTGATGTCCAGCCCTCTTTTCCAACATGCTACTAAGCCCCTGATGCCTGCAGGTGAGGGCAAACAAGTGTGTTTTCGATGCCCTCATCTCTGAGTGAAGTGTATATTACCCCTGCTGGTCCAGTGGCAACTATTGCTACCAACACCTCCATAGCCAATGCAAATCTCCAAAAATACAAATCTTGCCATCAACACTCAAATGATAAGGGCAAGATGATGTGTTTGGAGCGCTATAAGTATGAAACCAACCAGGGCCTTCCATATGAACGCATTTCTTGTGTAGGCCAAAACTTCAAGTTTGACTCCGATGATGTCAGTGTGTGAAAAGACTTCTCATACCACAGAAGGAAGACGAAGATACTCATTCATGAGTTTGAGATTCATCCTTACACAAAAGTGATACAGAATTTAGCTCCTCTGGCCTTTCTATGGCCAGAGATGACTACTTCAATGAGGTGACCTTATAGACCTTAAGTATTGGTGGTCTATTCTTTGTTAGAAATATCCACAGTTCCCCAGTTTAAACCAATATGGACATACAAGGGTGGTCTGAAAAGTTCTCAGCCTGATAGTGAAAAATGACAATTCATGCTTTCCAAGTAGTTTTATTTTTCAACATAATCTCTTTTCTAATATCAATAAATTTTGTCCAGTAGTGTTCCAATGCCATTATTCTCTCTCTGTAGTGTTCCTCTGGAAGTGCTGCAAAGTACCCATTTACAACTGCAATTGTTTTTTTCATTAGAGGAGTTTCTTCAGTTTTGGAAACAGATGGAAGTCCGCAGGAGTGAAATCTGGGGAATAGGGTGGACGTTCCAGCACTTCATAGTGCAGACCTCTCAATCTCCCCATTGCCTAAACACTTTTGTGGGCAGATGCATTGTCCTCATGGAAAACATTTTTTTTCTTTTTTTAACCTGGGTCTGTTTTCATGAATGCTTGATACAGTTTGGTTAGAAGTTGAGAGTAGTATTCTCCAGTAATGGTTTTATCTCTTAAGAAATATTCAATCAATAAAATTCCTTTGGCATCCCAAAACAATGATAGCATGATCTTTCCCGCCGATGGCACCGTCCTCGCCTTCTTTGGAGCTGAAGAACCAACTTCTGTCCACTGCCTCGACTGCTGCTTATATCATGTATGTTGAATCCATGAATCCATGTTTCTTCCATTGTGACACATTGGTGCAAAATATCACTTGTTCTTCTGAAAATGTGCCAAGTACTTTTCAGAAAGTGTTGTGCAAATGCATTTATCCAGTCGGGATGTCACCCATCTTGCACAAAGTTTTTTGTGTTTAATTCCTGATATAAGAGTGAGTGAGTGAGTGAGTGAGTGAGTGAGTGAGTGAGTGAGTGAGTGAGTGAGTGTGTGGTGTTTTAGGGCCCGTCGACAAGGTCATTTGGGCCCTGATACAAGATGTGACCAGTACATTCCTTTGAAATTTCAAGAACATTAACAATTTCACATATCTTTGTACATCAATCTTCCAAATCAAGTCATGCACTTTTTCAATATTTCCGGTGAGGTTACAGTTTCTGAACATCCTTCGCTTGGATTGTCTTGGACGCTTTCATGGCCACGTAAAAATTGACTGCCCATTTCTTCACAGTGGAAACTGAAGGTGAAGAGTCACCATATACTTTACAATCCACAAATTAATTTCTGTGGGTGTTAAATCTTCTTTTACAAAGAATTTTATCATAGCATAATACTTGAATTTATCCATTTTCAAAGCAGTGCACACTTTCAGTGCTTCAAACAACTGCTTACAGTCAACTATTACCTGGAATGACTTGTAATTTTACAGAGAGTCTATTAACATGTGTACCAATGTAAGGAAAAAAAATCATGCAAGTAGTGCCACGACCTCTGGGTGAGGCTGAGAACTTTTCAGACCACCCTCGTAGCTTTATTAACATCATATTGTGAGGTTTCCTTGGGATTCTATACATACAAATAACTTTTACTTCCCAGATTTTAATTAATTTCAACATTTCATGGCATCCTAATTCTAAACTATAAATGAAATAAACCTTTACCTGCATTACAGTTGGCACCACCAAATCAGGAAATCCAACGGTATTAGCCTCATTTGCCAAATACTCCAGAAGTTGTTCATAGATCTTTTCTATAATAGCATCTTTGCAGCCATTTTCTTGAAGTTGTGATTTAGAAAAGCGCAGTATGCAAGTTAAATCGAGAGGTTTCATTGAAACTTTCTTATGACGCTTATTGAAATCAAAACCAACAAGCACCTGAAAGGAAGCAGAACAAGTATTATAACATTGTTTTGTCAATATTAACAGCTGTTCCTATCAGATAGGGAAAGCTCTTCACATTGGAAAGGATGACTTTTCCCTATCTGATAGGTGGCCTTTGCCTTTCACGGGACATTTCAGGTTATTTTCATTTCAGTATACGACCAACGTCATGTTGGATTGTTGTCAATCATTAACATTAAGTATCTTTGAATACACATGAGTATAAAATGTTTAACACACAGTCCTACTTTGGATGCATGGCTATTTTAAGTGGAATTGCTTGCCCTGCACTACGCTACTCTAACCAGCAGTGCAACCTTTCCAGTTTTCCTCCTCTCCATATGCCAGCTAATCAACTCACACCAAGTTTTTGTATGGAGATATATTGTGAAACCACTGATTCCAGGGTTGTAGTATGTTAATGCTCTTATAATGCCAGAAGGTGTATATATTTTTTAACATACAGAATTTTCATGCATAATTTCTGTGACAACAAACTTCTATAGAGAATCACTTTGCACTCTAGTGAATACATTTAAGGAAATGAATCTATTCTTGCTAAGAAACTGGAAGTAAACTGACCTGCTGTTGCAGAGGAAAAGTCCAATGACATTGGGGAAAACTGGAACAAAGTCTGAAAGTATCTCTGAGAAACCTTTGCACAGATCATACCACAGGTTGAAATGCCAATGATCTTCTAAATTTTTTAAAATATAAGAAAACGTAACACAATAGGCAAATAGAATTAATATCTGCTACTACTTGCTGGATAATGTTAATGATCACTTTATTGACTCTCTTTATATAAATGTTTTTAAAAGGCATGAAGAGATGTATTGTGGCAGAAAGATGTCATTTATGTCTTCCATGATAAAGGTATGTGGTTACTGTAGTTATAATTCATAATAGGAATCTATGTTGATGGAAATTGTTATTCCACACTAGCTGTGCGTAGTCTAAGATTTGGATAGGTAAAGTCAGATTGAAAAACTCAATGCATAGCCAAGATTTGAATCATGGAACTCCTGGTATGTCTGGTTGCTCTTAACCATTAAGCTACTATGGCCAACATGCCAGCATGACATTAATTCTCCGACTTGTATTTTCCAGTAAACCACTAAGGGCTTCATATACAATGAGATACACCCTCTTTTGTGGCAACTTACTATGCCGTAAGTACTTCAAGTCTCAGGCTTCATAGTTAGCACTATTAAGTAAATTGATGGAAATTAATCATTATTCCATACTAGCCATGTGTAGGCTAAGATTTGGATAGGGAAAATACAAGTCAGAGAACTTAATGTCATGCTGGCATGTTGGCCATGGTAGATCAATAATTAAGAGCAACCGGACAGAGAACGGGAGATCCATGGTTCAAATCCCGGGTATGGCAAGGAATCTATGTGCTTGAATTTAAGTGACTATGAATGTTTGTCTTTACCAGAAAAAACGATGCCTCCTGATGTCAGTAAAATTCCTTTAGGCTGGCCACCTGTCTAAACAAATTCTCTGTACTTCCTAAAGCACTTAGCAGTTATTTCTCCTTTTAATATGGATCCAAATGACCTAGCTGTTGTCAGGCCCTTTAACCTCACATACTTTTTCACTCACTCCTTTTAATGAAACAGTGGAGTGGATCTATTTAATAACTAAAATTAGGTCATTTGGGAATCTGTAAATTCCTACATACAAAACAAATATTTAGGAGGAAAGTTCAGAAAGAATATCATTATATGAATATGTAATGTTTCCAAAACATGAAATGCTACAGAAAAAATGGTAGGACTCAAGTAATGGTGCATTAAAACAGATTGATAAAAAATCTACAATTATTCAAAATGAAAAAGTGTAGGGAGTGAAATCGTATCAAACTTGCATTCTAAAACAAAATTAGAATATAACAGGTGCATAACAGAATGTGATAAGACTTAAACAAAAATTATATATTCAGATATTACAGAATTCAACTGCACAGTGAGGCAGTTAGCAACTGAATACCTTTCTCATAGGGTGTTTAGTAGGCTAATTACTCACATTTCTCATGCATATTTCAATGCTTTTTTTTAAATTCATATAACAAAGAGATTTCCATCTATTTTTAAAATATTATAAAGATATGTAGATGATGTGTTTGCAATCATCTGTAAAACAGAAATGATGCCTTAAAACTGCTCATGGCACAATAATCCAGCACACAGTTTACAGTAGATAAATATGCTACTGCTTCTAGACCTCAAAATGTTAGAAAAATGAAAAATTAGAATTTGAAATTTAGAGGAGGCCGCACAGTGGCCGAGCAGCTAGATCACTTGAATATCACCAAGGTGACCTGGGTTCGACCCCAGGCAACTGCATTAGAGATTTGTGGCGGACAATATGGCGCTGGGATGGGTTTTCTCCAGAATCTCCGGTTTCCCCTGCCATCATTCCTCTAACTGCTCCATTATCATCTTTCCATTCGTCTACTTCTCTCACTCTCATTCCACGCATCTGGCTGTCACCCATCCTGGATTTCTCTATCCAATCCAGAGTTGTGGTTCCTCAACACATTAAAGCCTGGGCCTTAAAGTACTTACATGTTGTAAGACGCCGTTAAGTTGTCTCATGTGTTTATGAGAACTCCTAAGTGGTTTAACGGAAAAAATACGAGCCAGTTGGAGAATTTAATTTCATATCGGCACGTTGGCCATAGTAGCTCAATGGTTAGAGTGGCTGGACGGCAACCAGAAGATCCGTGGTTCAAATCTCAGCTATGGCATTGAATTTTTCAGTCTGACTCTACATTTCCACAATTTAGCCTACACACAGCCAGTGTGAAAGAACAATTAATTTCCATTAATTGACCTAATAGTGGTTAACTATAAAGCCCGGGCCTTAAAAGTACTTACACGTTTTAAGTCGCTGTTAAGGTAGCTGTCTCATGTGTTTAAGAGAACTCCTAAGTGGTTTACCGGGAAAAATACGAGTCAGTTGGAGAATTTAATGTCATATCGGCACGTTGGCCATAGTAGCTCAATGGTTAGAGTGGCTGGACGGCAACCAGAAGATCTGTGGTTCAAATCCCGGCTATGGCATATTTGTAAATTCTATTTCACTCTATATCACTTACATTTTGATTTTTTAGGGACTAGTTTTGGGAGCTGTTTCTTCCATTTTCAACCTTAAAGGCCCGGCTGTTGGCTGGTGTTGTTGCCTGCAGTCTTCTCTCTTGTGGTGGAAGTATGAACTTCTATATCAACTGGTGGGATTTAAAGTAACTGTATCTTTATATTTCCATATTAAGATGTTCTCTCATGCCAATTCATAGTTCATCACACATTTTAATAACTTTGAATTTGGGTCAAGGTTATGGTTTTCATTCCCAAAGTGAAATGATACTGCTGGCTTGTCCTCCTGTTTCAATCTAATGTTTCTAAAACATTCGTTGACTCTGATTTTTAGGTTTCTTTTGGTTTGCCCTCTCCTCTATACTAAAACTACTAAAACTCTCTTACTATATGAATTAAGTACCTGTGAACTCAGCTGATCTGAACTTAGTTTGAAGGTAGTGGTAATTATTCTTGCCAGATCCCTAGCATGAAAAGCCAAACGAGAACAGTGAATTTTAGTTAATTGATGAGCTACCACGGCCAACGTGCCATCCTGTCATTAAATTCTCCATTTGACTCGTATATTTTCCCAGTAAACCACTAGGGGATCTCGCATTCGAGATACACCGTTTGAGGCAACTTACTATCGTAAGTACTTGAGTCCCAGGCTTCATCATTTAACTCTTATTATTTTAGTTAATTGATGGAAATTGATCATTTCTTCACACTAGCCGTAAGGGTTTTGATATATAGGAAAGTTTTTTATAGAGTCAACATGAAAAATTCAATGCCACAGCTGGGATTTGAACAGGAAATCCGTGGTTTGAACAATTGAAAATTGTGGCATTGAAGTTTTCATGTTGACTATCAAAAACTATATAGGCTAGAGTGAAGAAATGATTAATTTCCATCAATTAGTTAAAATGTGCTAACAAGTTATAAATTAGTAAAGTAATTGAGGGATAGTGTGGACCTATTTTAAACTTTGAATAATAAGTATGCTCACTGTAATTGGACAGAGGTAAGTAGTAACATTGCTTTTATCACCTTTTTATTACTTTTCTTGATAAACAATATATATTTGATGCAGGGCTATGGAAAAATTTACCCAGAGGTCAACTCCAAGCAATAAGAATGTAAGCACCTAATCAACAGCTTGTCCAGGTAAACAGTGGAAATGTTATAGCCAGATAACTAGAATCTTCCTAAAGTTTTCCCATCTCAAATGTTTTGGAAACCTCCACCAACCATAAAACGAACACTCTTGCAAGTTTAGTGTCAAGAGTGCATTTCTGGTGTGATGAAAAGTGCTATTCTTTGAGTAACTTGTGGTGACTGCTGTTACTGCAAGAGATAAGAGACATCATGTGCTTGATTCCCAAATAAGTGACCTATCTAGAAGAAGAGGTTGCTTCACAGAAGAAAGTAAAGTGAATGTGAAGAAGTAAAGTGACACTGAATTCTCAAGGAAAATTGAACTAGGTTATTAAGAGATAGTTACATTTCCATGAGGGATTGAAATCAATTTAATTTCATTCAGATTATTGAATCTTGGATTCAGTCCTCTAAAAAGTAGGACTAGATAAAAATATTGTTGCTTGGAAATATCCCGCCATACTAAGTGGATTTAAATATACCAAAGAAGCTATCTTCTACTGTACTTATTGTAACATACTGCAAGCTTGTCATTTTGTTTCTTTAGAGAAACTGAGCAATAAAACATAATAAAGTGACATTTATTGTTTAAATAATCTTGAAATGTATTCTCCAAAACCATTCATTAACCACAAAACCTGCTTAACATACAGAACAAATCAATATTTGTTTCACAGGTCGACAAACATATAAGCTTTATTTATTTATTTATTCTTTAACCTTGTGCATCCCTGTCAATATTGTTCAGGGTCCAAATCCATTAACTACATGGGAGAAAATATTCATAAAGAAACATGAAGGAAAACTTTTCAATTCCAACACCACTTTTGAAGAGAAGCTGAACTTCAAATTCATCAAGATACAAACAGAGATGCCCATATTGTCTCCAAGGAGTTCACCAAATCAAAGTTCAACAGTGAACATTAGCTGAGGATGTTAGGAAGGTCCTAACGAAACACATTCTGGTTAAACACTAGTAATATATGGAGCATCGAGTACTAATTTCACTCAAAATTATATTAATCTTGTATAAGACTGAAATGGTGAATAAATAAAATATGAATCATATTCAATATGATTGGACTAAATTTATTTCAATTCTCCAGGGAAACTTAGTGGATAAAAAATAAGGGAAGAAACAGATAAAAAAAAAAGAAGACAGTCAAAATAAGTTGTTGATTTTAAATGAATAATAGTACTTTACTTCATTTCCACTGCACACTTTGTGACAGAATTGACTTGAGAAGTGATACCTTACTTAACACAGCTATGTAGTATGATGATGGCATGTCCATCTCACATTCAAGAGGTTTCGAGTTTGAATCTCAGTCTGGGTGAGCTATCTGGATGTCTTTTCCGAGGTTTTCCCTTATTCTGAAAGATTTGTGCATACAGCCTTGATATTTCATAATGTTTCTTCATGGTAGGTATGTAAGTATTCCAATGTGTAAGAACTATATAAAATGAAGCACAAAATTAATATAATTTTGAGTCAAACTAGTACTCAATGCTCCACTTAATGCTAGTATTTACCTAGAATGCGTTTCGTTAGGATCTTACTAACATCAGTCAACAACAGCTGATGATGTTAGGAAGATCCTAACAAAATGCGTTCTAGGTAAATATAGCAATAAGTGGAGCATTGAGTCCTAGTTCAACTCAAAATTAAAGTAATTTATTAATCCAGTTAATTGTTTAGTACAAAGAAGTACAATTAATGTTGGACCTGTCAAATGATACATAAAAATATAATAATAATTAGTAATAATAATAATAATAATAATAATAATAATAATAATAATAATAATAATAATAATAATAATAATAATAATAATAATAATGATTAATAAGCTGAATGAATACTGTGTATTGATTTAACCAGAAGTAAAATTTATATGGATTTACAAGAATAAAATGATTTACAGGAATAAAATTTATATAAACTTACAAGAATACAGTATGTATACACAGTATTCATTTTTATCTGCGAGTTTACCGTGCAAAATTTGACATCATCAATAGCATCGCTGATGGAGCAAGTTTATACACAATTCTCCTAGTGGCTTGTGATTGTATATGATGTGTGGACAGCAGCTTTGAGGCCTCCTTCTACCGGCAGGTAAATATGCTATTTGAGAGGTGGGTCCTGCCAGAGTAATATAAAAGTGCATAGATACGATAACTGTTGTAGTTTGTTTTAATGAATGTTAAATGACAGATAAATAAAACAATATCTTGCAATATGAGGTTTATATATAAAGAAGATATATAACTTAATATAATTTAATAAAGGAATGCCAAATTAATAACAGTATTAGTTTCAAAACATTTTAGTAAAGAAACAGATTTTTTTTTTTGTCCTTTCAACAGTGCATGTCATATCGAATGATGACTGAATAAATGAATGAATGAATGAATGAATAAATTAATGAATAAAATGGGTGATATGATGGTCAAATGAGTCCAGGGTCCCTAGAGCTCAGATTTCCCAACGTTCTACTTCATAAGATAGGGGAAAACCCTGGAAAAACCTTATCCAGGTAACCCATCCTTAGCGAGATTCAATCTTGCCACCCTGAGTGGCACACACTCTACCTCACCACTTTAGCATCCTGTATCTTGGAAATGTTTGATGCACCTATTGGTTTTTAAAGACATAACAATACCAAACGTTAATAGACATTTTAATTAAGCATGAGAATGACAAAAAATTTATATCATATACTGATAAAACGTAGTATGTTTGCGTTACAAACAAATGTATGTCAATTTGATGGTACCTTGACACTTATAACATTACGCTCCGAGGGACTTGTCTGAATGCCGGATAGCATTGCATAAACTCCTCTATGCAGCAGTTTAAATTATAATTTTAATGCCGGTACGAAAGTAGCATTCAAGCATGAAGATGCAGTGCTTTGTGTTCATGTCCATACTCAACTTTTAGAGTAGAAACATGCTACTTATACAAATGTATGTACAAGAATGTTAATCAAGATTACCATAATGAGGGCTGAAAGGGGCAGCTGGTTGTATTAGTTAGCAGCACAACCACACTTAGGGCGCTGTAATTTGCTTAGTGTTTTGCAAAAATTACCGCTTCTCCATAGAAGGTACTATGATTTCAAGATAGACTCACCCTCACCATCATTCTTGCTCTATAAGAAGGCGGGAAATAACAAATAAAAATGAACACAATGTATATGTAAAGGCAGATTATTTACATTCGTTAATTAGAAAGTCCTGAACTGAGTAAAAGCAGTGGTAAATAAGATGTGCCTTGAATGAACGTTTGGATGCATTTTCCTGTTTTATTTCCTTTAAAAATTTTGGAAGCACTGGTAGTGTTTCCTTAAAGTAGATTCATCTGGAGGATCCAAGTTCGTGAACTGCCTAAGAAAAGCTTTAACCTCTGTATTACTCACTTTAAGTAGAGGAGTATCTGTAGCAACAGTCATTTGGCATAAATCTAAATAAAATTTACAATACTTGGAAGATTCTGAATATAAGCTGGAGGCTAAAAGTATGTGCTTCATAGTAGAATGAGAAGCCACTAAAATATGTTTGTTGCTGGATAAATGTTGCATTAGTTGGGAGCATTAATAAACTTTTATAGATTGTCCATTTGGCAGACAATATATAATTTTTCCATAGGTGGTGAATGTATCTGAGAATTTTTTAAGATACTGCTGCAAATGAGAGCTTTCACTACTTTCAAGTTAGACCTTCAATTACTTATTCAGGTTCTGGTTCACTTTGAATTTGGCACATATTATAAATATGATAATTTAACAAATAAAATGTTGCATTCAACAGCAATAATACAACTGTTTCTTAATTGAAAACAAGAAAAAAATAATTTTAAGTCGAACTAGTACTCAATGCCCCACGCGTTTCATTAGGATTTTCCTAACATCATCAGCTGTTATCGACTAATGAATGTTGATTTGGTGAAGTCCTCTGTCGGTATCTTGATGAAGTTTGGGTTCTCTTCAAAGGTAGTGTCGAAATTGAACAATTTTCTTTCATATTTCTTTATAAAAATTTTTTCTCACGTGGTTAACGCAGCTAGACTTTGGACACTTTTTAATAAGTGGAATTCTTGTTCTATATCAGGATTCTCCTTCCAAAAATGGTATGCTACCGCCAATTTATCTATTTCTTTGTTCCTGATGTTCGTAAAATGCTCTTTAAGCCTAATGTTCAAATTCCTTTTAGTTTTTCCAATGTAAAAGTTATCACAGCCTTTGCAGTTTATCCGGTACACACCTGATTTTTTGTCTTAGGTATCTCATTAGTATTATGGATTTCAAAAGATGTTGTACACTGAATTTGTTTTGTGGGGCCAAAGTAATGTTGTGCTCTTTGAAGACTTTGGAAAGGTGTGTAGCTCTGGGATATGTAAATTTTCTATATGAAGTTTTATTGCTGATTGGGGAAAGAGTAATTACTTGTTTGCATCTTTGTTGTCTTTTGAATTGATCAATTTTCTTTTTGACCAATTCAGCACTGAAACCATTGTATTCTGCAATGTGAATTATATTATTGTACTCTTTGATATATTCCATCTTGTTTAAAGGTACATTAACCAGCCTGTAAGTTAAACTGTTGATAACTGCATGCTTGTGCTGTCTTGGGTTATATCCATCTGATTTTATGAAATTTTCTGTGTGTTTCCTTTCTATGTATGCCAAATCCTGATTAGTTTCAAATCTAAGAAAGGGATTTCATTGTTTGTCTCTTTTTCTATGGAAAATTTTATTGCAGGATTTTGTAAATTCAGTAGTTTTAACACATCATCTACTTGTTTCTCATTTACTATTGTCCAAATGTCATCCACATATCTATACCAATGTTTGAAAATTAGTGGGAATGCCTTTGTGATATGGGTTTCCAAAAAGCTCATGAAGAGGTCTGCTAAAAATGGGGACAATTGGTTGCCCACAGATAGTCCTGATTTTTGTTTGAAAATTATTTTATTGAATGTAGAAAAGGACTGTTCAATGCAAATATTTGTTAAGTGAAGGTATTTCTCTATAATGTTTTGGTCTAAGTGCATGGACTGAAGCCATATTTGCATGTACGCCATAAGTTTGTCTCTTGGCACACTTGGGAACTAAGAGATTACGTCAAAAGATATCATTCGGTCTGTGGGAGAAAATTGTAGATTTTTAGTTTTGTTGATGAATTCCAACAAATTTTTAATACTGTGGCTTTCAAATTTTGGTAGCTCCTTAAATTTTTTGTTTAGCCATTTGGATAGTTTGTAGCAGGGAATGTTTATGTTGTTAATGATTGGGCGCATCTTATTTCCTGTTTTTGTTTAGCCATTTGTTGACAACAGCTGATGTTAGGAAGATCCTAACAAAACGTGTTCTAGGTAAATACTAGCAATAAGTGGAGCATTGAGTACTAGTTCGACTCAAAATTATATTAATTTTGTGCTTCATAGTATCATAGTCCTTACACATTGGAAGGAAAAAATGTTTGCAAAGTTGTCTAATCAAATATATTCAAATCGTATTGCCATTGTTGTGGAGTAGAAATTCAACTTCTTTTGCACAATAACACAAAAGCTTTCATGATAGTGTAAAATCTATTGTTTTTCTTTAGCCATAGTAAAACTGTCAACTACTTGTCACTTGTAAAACAAACGTTAATTTGTAACAAAGTGAAGTTTTGTTAAAAATAATTATATTTTATATAGTAAATGTTAATTTGTCTAATTTGCTAAATTATTTGTGAATTATCTGACAATAGCTTACATGATGCGACAAAAGGCAAACAAATTTGCCTCAAACAACTTTATTTTCACCAAAATTGTTAGCTCTACAATCTGTACATGTACCCTTTGTGGTGCTATAATCTTCCTGATATACACACACGTGAACCTCTAACATGGAGCAACACAACAATTCTGAACACAACTGCAATATTCACATGTAAACTGCTTCGCTGCCAGTACCATAGCTTGGCGATCCCTCAGCTGAAGCTGCGCCTACATTTGCTGTTTCATGAACTGCTTCCTGCCCCATGACCTGCCAACTCCGTATCATCAAGCTTGGAATGTACCACACTCAACTCAGAGCACCTCATTGTTCTCACATTACTTGCTGTATAACTCACTGATACTGGACAACTCACTACTGACTCTCGGCCTTGCATCGACTGTTATATACCTATTGAGCACAATAGATCCTTCTGGAATTGAATCCTTCTCAAAGCACAGTCTAGAAAGGTTTTTCGCTTAGTGGTAGCACAGTTCCATCCTGGCCTCATAACATCAGCTCGTGACTGGCCTTGAAGGCTTGCCACTCCACCTCCGCCAGGCAATAGGCAACCAGACTATTCTCCTTCTCCTGCTTCTTTGTGACGGCAAAGTTGCTTAACTCAGCTTTTCCCTCCAAAATGGGAAGCAATGATGACAATCTTCAACTGCATGGCAGGCCACACGAACACTGATGTGACAATATCAATGATATGCAATGAAAATTCCTGCTACAAAACATTAATTTTTCACAGAAAGGATGAAGGATGATGTGCTACTGTTTTCACATTTTGCAGCTGAATGACACAAAGCACACTTCCATCTACAGACACACTTCCATCCAGAAGGCAACTTATGTTCCTTTCCTTTGAAAACTGCTCCATATGCTGGTTGAATTCTAAATATTCTTGGAATTTAATTATAAGTTTTTCCATATTATTAATTTATTGTATAATAAAATCTGCTGAAATGAGAAATATCAGTAGACTTAGGATGTGGAGCAATAACATACGTACCCATAAGTTAAGTGTTAAAGAACCATTTTCATAAACTATATATATAAAAAACTCTTAAGGCAGCACAATTTTATGTGACAATGGCAAGCTTTACCTACAAAATTTGTGGCAAAACAAATGGTGCTGAAATCATTAATCACTTGATGTCAAAGTTTCCAAAGTTTTGATGAAATTTGTATTTATTATATATAATATTATGTAGGCTGATGGCCAGGGGACCTAGTCAACAAGTAAATTTTAGGTCAGCAATTTCATGCATTTGTACAGGATGTATAATAAGTCATGTATGATGTTAAAGTCATTGTAAGTGAAATTGTAATGAAAACTGTACATATAAATAAATTAATTAATTTATAAAATAAATATAATATTTCTATACATTGTGAATTCAATTTTGTGCTGATTTATGCAATAATGATTCTCATATCATATGAGAAGTTGCTCAGTGACAAACAAGAAGGGATGAGAAAACCTGTAATATGGGGGAGTCACTAGACCTTATGCATCACTAAAGATTGCCTATTATCTCAACTCCATTCCTGTACCCTGGAATCAAGACCCACCTACAAATACTGCCAAGAAGATATATATCTTTTGTATTATTGCAGCAATCTTTGTCAATCAAGATGTTCAAAAATCTTCAGAAACATTAAGAACCATGTATAACACAGCACAGTATGCATATTCAAGAAATTTGTACTATTGGTATAAATTAACATTTGTGTCTTTTGGTATGCTGCATATTGTATAAAAATAGATACTCACCTCTGTAATAAATGGAAGAATTGGAATGAATGTTCCAGTCTGTATGGAAAGTTGAATCAGCAACTGAACACAATGAAACCGCAGTGGGTAGTACTGTGCTGTAGGTATGAGCTTAATAGTGCCGATTATCACCTAAACAAAAATCAAAACATTATAAGAAAAATGACACTAAGTAAAATGCAGGGTAAATTATAACTACAGAAAGAGAAATAAAGTAAAAGGAAGAACAAATATATAAAGGTCACAAACCTACAAAGAAACATCCAAAATTAAGATTTATCTTTTTACACAAATATAACTATTTGTAACAAAAAACTTCACTTATCTTAAGAAAATGATGTCAATTTTTCTTATTAATTGAGATCAATTTCGCAAACAACTCGTTTGCATTATCAGTTCACACACACTTCATCGTCAAGGATATTGGTTACTATGTTATTATGTTTTTTTTTCAGTATTCCCAAAATCTGAAAATGAAACAAACCTAAAAACAGAATCAACTGCTGATATTTCAAAATTCAGTACGCGATGTTTATTTTTCAAAATAAATGTCTTTTTCCAAACCATTAAATCTATTGAACCATTTAATTGTTTTAGTAATTTAACTTCAGGATTTATTTCATGGTTATATGACCAAAAATGATCTGCTACGGCCGAATGATCAGTTTGTTTATACTTATGTTATGCAAATGTAAAACAAACATACAAACTGATAAACAAACTGATCAATCGGTCAGAGCAGATCATTTTTGGTCATTTAACCTGAAATAAATTCTAAAGTTAAATTATTAAAATAAATAAATGGTCCGACAGATTTAATGGTTTGGGAAAAATTATTTATTTTAAAAAATAAACATTGAGTAATGAACGTTGAAATACCAGCAGTTGATTCTGTTTTTAGGTTTGTTTCATTTTCAGATTTTGGTAATACTGAGGGGAGAAGAAAAAAAACAACCAACATAGCAATCAGTATCTTTGACGACGAAATGTGTGGACTGATGATGCAAACGAGTTGTTTGTGAAATCGATCTCAATTAATAAGAAAAATTGACATCACTTTCTTAAGATAAGTGAAGTGTTTTGTTACAAATAGTTATATTTGTGTAATATTCATTACTTTACTGTAGCTAGCTTCATGTTCTATGTAATTTCCTACCTTATGTATTTATTTAGCCTCTTAAAATAAAAGCTGGAGTATATTCAAGTTTTTGATTTTCGCAAAATAATAAAACCTCAAGCATACTTGGTGTACCATTTTTATGCAAATTATATTTTAAAAAGAACAAGTTTAAAATTTGAAAGTATCTGAGTCAGATAACTGATGTTTGAGTCAGCTGATGGGGACGCATGGTCCTTGAAACATGTCCTAATTTTAAATGTAAGTGGAGCTAAAGTGTTTTTATAGTTTGACAAGTGGTTTAAAAAGATTTTATTGATAAAGCTCCACTGTTTATAAATACTTCTATTTTATAATTTTAATAATTACTTGAACATATTTCAAGACAGTTCATTTCCATTATCAGCAATTATCCAACTGGCTAGATCTATGAATTAGACTCGTTATATCCTGTTTTGATTGGGAGATAATATCCAAGAAGAAATTGCTGGTGGCAAATCAAAATTTAAAGTGTGTGTACTACTTTTTATGAATGAAATGTTCTACCATGTAGTGTGTTACTGGCTAGTTTCTACAGTTTAATATTTGGCACAATTTCAGGCCAGCAGACCAGTAGAAATCTGCTGTTACTGGTTTTTCTGTCTTTTGCATTTTACTCTGTATTCTTTTAGTATTATTAATATTAAGCTTATTGCAGGTAGAGCAATCAATTTTGTATACATCTTAGTTTGTGTGTTCAGATATCAGGATTTTGCATAGCAATATTTGTACACTAGACATAGTGGAGCTAGGGTATTATTAAATTTGTTGATTTTACTGAACTGAGGTATTTTCTAGGTGATATGTGGATTTCTTGTACTACGTTTTCCCCTTTTGCTGCAGCAGTTTTATATAGTCCTTTTTCTCTCCTGAATTTATATACTTTGTCTACAACTTTTTCATGAATCATTGTTTTCAGCTGAGTTATGAGTTTGTATTCTTTTTCGTATTAAATTTTGCTTAAATTACTTAAACAATATATCTGTTAATTACTTATTACAGTATGTTTATAGGGTGTAAGGTTGTCACTTATCAATCTTCATGTAACTGTGTGCTGGTTTCCTGCAGTTGTCAAATGTTCCCAGATTCTTTGGTCCAAAGAAGGTAATAGACTTCTTTCTCTACTACTTTAGTGAATTATGTTTTTTTTGTAGGTGCATTAGCTTTAATGAACATTGCAAGAATCTATGAGTTACACAGCAAAAATGTAATCCTTGCATCTATATGTTCTAGTGTTAGAACATGTGGGAGAAATAAGTTGAGATGCTTATGTATGGCATACAATCTAGGTAAGACTGCTTGATCTGATTAATTCTAGATTTTTGTGTATCTGATGTTGTGTGACTTCTTTTATGATCTTATTGCAAGATAATAATAGTAAGGATTGTAGGGACAGCTGCTGTTGAGAAAAAACTTACATAACGGCATATATAATTTGCAGAGCAATAAAATTATTAATCACTTAGTAAATTAGTTATGCATTAATTACCGATTGCATCCACCCCACATTTTTCATTTTACGTTTTTATAGCTATTAAAAGTTTACAATCACAAATTTTCAGGACATTCTGTATGGGGTCAGGAGAAATTAATTCTTACTTTTTACTGTTTGGCCCTAACATTTCTCAAGAGGGGGAAGCGCACTGTTGCCAAAGTTAACGAGAATTTCAAGCAGAGGAACATGCATATTTTAAATATTTCACACATTTACCATATTATAATATTGATAATAATACGACTTACAGATACTAAATATCTGAATTCATCTGAATTCATGCACACACAAAATAACAAACTTCACCAGTACAAGCAGAAAAAGCAAAGTGGTACATACAAAATTAAACTAGCAAAATGGTGTTCGATTTGGAAGCCACACTTAACAGTGACAATGCTGATTGGTGCTAGCAACCTGACCACGACATTGGATGTAGACTCCTAGTACTACCAACAGAAGCAGTTAGTGCGCATAAAAGGTGTGAAAGAAATATTCGAATAGAGTGGTGTTGTAATGAATATCTTGCATGATAATGAAGTTACAAGCTGGATTGCAATGTTTTAAAGCTAGTACAGTCCTATATTTTCATTATAATTATAATTTTGAGGATATGCTTTCAATTACTCATTATTGTATGTTGGTACTATTAACCTTCCCCCTCCACCTCCTGCAACCGCAAAACGTCAGAGCCGGAGATCCAATGGCCAACTGTAGTCTGTTTTAAAAATATGTTATATTAATATGCTTTAGTACTTCAATAACTACTTAATACTATAATAATAATAATAATAATAATATTTATTTATACTTCCATATCTTACAATATTAATTACAAGTTTTACAATTCTAATCTAGATACAAATTTGTCAGCTGCTTATATTACGGGCTGATAGTGGTGTTGGCTCCCTGGCCGTTAACCTCTTTCCTAGCCCTTATACGACCTTGAACTAATCTCCTGATTGTGAACCCCCTCTCAATATTACTCCTGTCCTTAACCAAGCTAAACCCTCCCTCTCATATCCATCACATATGTCTATATATGTTTCCCTTCCCCATTCTGTCTTAATTTTCAGGTATACATTTAATGATTTCTTACTTATCAGATTTCCCCACATCACTTGTCTGTCAATGTCCTCTATCCTATTCTTAATAATTGTCCAAAAACCTTTTACATTTCTTTCACTCTCAATGCCAGATATCCCCCATCCCTATTTTAACCAGTGTTCTCTCTAGCTCTGCCCACCAGCTGTTCTTACATGTTGAATTCTTCTGATGTTCTAGACAGATCTTTAACGTATTACCATCATCTTTTTTTATACATCTATACCAATATTTTAAACATCTTTCTATAATTACCTCCCTCCTGCAAGGTCTTCCAAGTTCCACTCTAGCTACTCCATTTGGTGTTGACTTATTCAAACCCAGTATCACTTTACAGAACTGTTCAATGTATGTTCAACATGATTTCTTATCTCATTGGCACCCCCACAACTACACACTATATGTCATTTCTGATTCTACTATTGCTTCATAGATTCTTTCATGCCACTTTACTGACATATCTGGTAATATATATTTACAGCTCCTTTACCCCAGACATCGCTATCTTCCCTTTTTCTCTTATCTTTCTCCCATGTGCTCCCCAGCCTCCATTGTAGCAGTATCATCCCTAAATAGTCAAACTCCTTTATCCCCTCCACTTTTTGGTCATTTAGATATCACTTTTCATCTTTTCTTAACTTATCACCCTTCTTAAACACTACTATTTTTGACTTGCTTATAATGATTCTCATCCCTCATTCTTTACAGTAGCTGCTAATTTCATTTATTGCTCTCTGTAATCCTATCACTGTTACAGATGCTATTACCAAATCATCTGCAAATAGTAACCCTGGTATTTACCTTATTCCTAATAATTGGGCAATGGTTGTTACTTTTTTCAACCCTCTCAATTATATCATCAATGAACAAGTTGAACAATATAGGGCTAAGTTTACAGCCTTGTCTTAATCCCATTTTCTGCTCCACTAATTCTGTTATCCCATTATCTACTCTTGTTCCAAACTTCATTCACTCAAATTTTTTCTAGCCCTAATTTCTTGCTGACTCCTTTCTTTTGTAATTTCCACCATAGTGCTTCGCTCACAACTGTATCAAAAGCTTTTTCAAAATCTACAAAAAACATATACACTCTCCCTCTTTTTCTACTTGCGTACTTATCTACTATTGTTCTAATAATTAGTACATTATTTATTACAAAAGTGAATCGAGAAGATATTGACACATTGCTTCACTCACACTGTTTATTCACAGGCCATGTTTCAAGAGCTCTTGCTCCTATCATCAGCTGATACTCGACTAGTGCAAGTTGTAGTGGTTTCCTCTTTCTCCATTTTGTCAATAGATGGCGTGATGTACTTGTCAAAGATGTCCGGTGGTGGAGTTTCAAAATTCATGACTCTATGACGATTTTTGTTAATGAAGATTTTTTCCCATACGGAAAGGTCTATGGGGTGATTAACATATTTTATTAGAGATGTTTCCAAGTTGATGTCATGTCTAGTATTCAAAAAATGAAAAACTACTGCTGATTTTTCTGTTTCACCATTTTTAATGTTTCTTAGATGTTCTTTAGTTCTGATGTTAATATTTCTTTTTGTTTTTCCTATATAAATTTTAGGGCAAGTTTCACATTTAATCTCATAAATTCCTGGTTTTTCTTTGGTAGTGATTGGATTTTTGGGAGGGTGTTTTAACAAATTTCTGATATTAAACCTATTTTGAGGTGCAAGAGTTATGTTGTGTTTTGAGAAATTTTTTTGGAATTTGTTATAGGCTGATGGGTGGAAGGTGAATTTTTTAAAAAGTTTTTTCTCTTTTTCTCCTGTAGGTTCTAGGGTGGTGGTTTCTTTTATTTTCTTAGCTTTGTTGAGTCTGTTAACTGTTTTGTCTCCTAAATTTGGGTTGAAACCGTTGGATATAGCTACTTTTTTTATGTGTAGGTATTCTTCTTGATAATCTTCTCTGTTTATTGGAAAGTTGATCATCCGAAAGATTAAACTGTTTAACAGCTACTTACAGGTTCATTTCCTACTCTAAAATTTTTAATCTTTCCCTCTAGTTCATTACTACAAATTATTAGATCTATAACTCTCTGGCCATTTGCATTTGCAAATATATAGTAAGCTTCTTCATCTATTCCTAAAGTGCCATTACATATAAGTAAATTATTTTCACACTCTAGAAGTTTTGCTCCCTCATTATATATCTTATTGCTACTTCTCGTCCACATTTCATCTTTATCTCTTTTACTTTCTCTTTCCTCTCCTACTCTCGCATTCCAATTCTCCATAATTATTATTTCTGATTCTGGATAGCACTCCCTAACTTTCTCAATATCTTCTTCTAAGTTGTTATAAATTTTTTCATCAAAAAAGTGTGAACTTTCTGGAGGATTATAAGCTAATCCTAAGACATAACTTGCTTTAACCCCATTTCTTTTTTTTATTTGTATCCACACCACTTGTTTACTTTTACTCTCAATTTTCTCTATTTCCACTTCCAAACCTTTGTGATTTCTAATAGCAAACATTATACCTCCTGATGCCCTACCCTTAACAGATACTTTATTTGCACCTTTAGTAACACATAAAAAATCATTTAATTCAATTAACTCTCTGTCCTCTACCCATGTTTCCACTAAACCAATAACATCCACCCCTTTCACCACATTATATAATTCGCCACTTATTAACTTTGCTTTCAGACCTTCCACATTCCAAAACATCACAGGTATCCCCTTTCCCCATCTTAAGTTTTCACTGTCTTTCTTCTTCAACATGTCTTTCTTCCCCTTGCTAACCTCCCATACCCACCATCACTGTTGACTGTACTGTGTTTCCACCAATATGCAGAATACTGCCTTCACCCGTTGCTATAATTTGTAACTTTCTTTCTTTTATAACCCTTTGCACCTCAGCCATGTCTTTGAAACACAACACTTCACTTGTATGCGCGCTTTGATGTCTCTCAGTGTAACCTTGACACAAGTCACCTGTTAGGTCAACACCTCATATGTCACCGTGTATCACTACATCATTTCCCCGGATGTCGTCACTTGCTAGCTTGGGTACGTCATCGCAGCGTGTAATATCAGGTGTAGCATAGTCTTTCTTCGCATCTTCTGCTATTTGACTCTGCATTCCTTGGGCTCCAACCTTTGATCTATCTGCTGTCTGGATCTCATCCTGTTGCAAATCAGTTTTTCTCTGCTCACCTCTTCTAACATGGATACTCCAACATTCAGCATTTACAATAAAACTAAGCCCCCTCAAGCAAGTCTTTTTCCATTTGTTCCTGGCCTACTTTATTTTTACTAATAAGGATTTCTTATATCTCTGTTCTTCCTAGCTGTAATTCTTTCTAAGTAAATTCCTGATCCTTTTAGCTTCTTTGTACTCCTTATTATCCTCCATTTCATCTTCTGTGTAGCTACTTTTAAAAGTATTGGTCGGTTGTCTCTTCCTTTTTTTCCTAATCTGTATGTCTTCACAGTCTCCCATCCTTACAATTGTATTTCTAGCCTTCTTCCTAAAATTTCTGCCACGATCTCGTACCTCCTATGTTTTTCTATAGCTTCACGGCTGCAGCCATTTATTTTGTATAAAAATATCACTTGGCCATGCTTTGCAGCTTAGGGTCTCCAAAATCCAAGTTAAGAGTTGCAAGTTAGGGCCCAGAGAATGAGTTTTTTCCGCTATATTAAGTGTTCAAATGTTGGCAACAGATAGCTGCAGCAATGTTCCCATGATACCTCAGGTGGCAGGTGTTTGTGTGCTGGTTGCTGTGTTATGGAGCAACTGTTCAATTTGAAACTGAAGCGATTTTTACTCACATTTTTTTCTTACTAATAGGTGAGTTGGGCGAAGGAGCTGGCTAAGGATGGACGTATTTACATGCGCTCTGCCCATTGCAAATGAAATGGGAATTTCAGTGGACGTATATGGAGAAAGAACTGGTTTATTCAATAGAAAGTGCATTAAATGAAAATGCTTCTAGTGAATGAGTGACTTTATACTGGTATTGTCTAGTGTTATTGACACTACTTGTAATTGAAGGAATAGAGCTTAATCAAGGCCCTGAGTTTGGTACAGATAGTTGAAATGCTAGAAGTAATTTCAAAAGAGAGGGCAGATTTGAAAAAATGGAGAAGAGGATGGATACAAAAATAAGCGTCATTTTTCAGGAAATATTGAAAAGAATGAGGCAAATAGTAGGAAATATAATATTATAATTTTTGGAGTTCAAGAAAATAGCGGGAAGAGAGCCTGGAACTACAGATACAAGATTGGGAAATAACTGACGCATTTAGGATTGGCAGAAGAGGGCTCAGGTCGAGCCCGATATTAGTAAAATGTACAACTATGAAAGTTGAATGGACAGTGTTGACAAATGCAAAAAAACTGAAAGGAACAAACATTTTTACTGAAAAAGCTTCAGACAAAAAGAACAAGAATTACGGTTATTTTATTGAAAGAAATGAAGAAAGCCATAGAAGAAGGTAAAACTGCTTATGTCAGAGGCTTGAACTTATTCATAGATGGCAGGAAACAGGATATGAGTGGACAAAATTTGATGATTGACCAAAGCGATGAAGATGCAAGAAATCTGAAACACCAGCATACGAGTAGTGAAGCAGCAGTGGATGGTGTGAAAACAGTAGAAGAACTGGCAATAACTACGACACGTAACATCGTTACGTCACCACAACAGCTGAGAGAAGACGTCAACAGGCTGGCCTTGGGAGCAACAGCTGGTATAGACATGTGGAGAGCAGCAGGCTTGAGTGTAGTGTCTATGCGGGAGGGAAGTATTATGCAAATGGAAGAGAAGAGATGTGAGCCACTTACGAAAATGAGGCAAACAAGAAGCAAATCAAAGTTGGATCAGTTTAGATTTGACAGAAAGGGCTCTGTATAGTGGTTAATCTCTGTTTTTATAGTAGGCTGGAAAGTGGAAGGACTGTATGCTAAATTAAAAAGTGGTGAAATTCATCAAATAGGGAAGTGGGCAGATGTGATAGCGGTGGTGGAAACATTGTAATTAAAACACTGTGACATTTATATCGCTGGCTATGATTATTTTAGGAGAAAAGGGGTGAACGTTAAGATTAGGGCTGAGTGTCTGGTGACTTAGGGCTGTTTGTAAAAAAAGTACGAGGTTGGAAATCAAGGTTGAAAATGATCTAGAAAGTGATAAAGTATTCCGGTGTACTTTTAGTGATTTATTCCAAAGAAGTGTAAAAACGTGTGTAGGCATTCTTTATAATCCACCTACTACTTTCAGTTATTATGACTCACATTTGTTTATTAAACTGAGACAGAACATAGAAGAATTACAAGACAAATATGTAGGCATAGAAATAATTTTAATAGGGGACTTCAATGCAAGAGTAAGAAAGGAGAAATTAGGGTAGATTTTAATGGTTTTGATTTAAAGGAAGTAAACCTGGAAAGGCACCTCTTGATGTGTAATGGTGTAAAAAAGAAAGATGAATGAGGGAATTTACTTTTGCAACAAAAATGGCCGAAGTGACATTTACTAATTGTATTCAATAGCTCTAAATAGATATATAGTAGAGCAATCATTTCCCATTAAAAATAGAGCTCATAATATTAAAAGATAACATTAGGGATGAGGATTTTATTTTAGGTATAAAATTAGATCTTTACAAATGGAAAAATGATCGAGTTGAACAATTTTATACTAAATTGAATCAAGAAGTGGAATGGTTGGAGAGCAAGCTTAAGAGTGTGTTGGAGGGTAAAAATATAGAAGGAAGTATTTTTAGCCTAGAGGAAGCAATTAAAAAAGCTGGAAATGAAATGAAAGTGACGGAAAGCAGGCATAATGAGGTGATACTCCGGCAACCCGCCGAGCGCCTTGGAATCTGCAGGGTCATCTTGAAGGAAGACGTGGTGGTCCCCGCGAGAGGTGAGGTGGTGGTGACGGCGCGACTGGAAGGCCAGCGGATGAAGAACATGATGCTGGACCAGAAGACACCTGTGCACGGACTCTGTGTAGCCAGGACATTGTTGCCGTGACGAGAGGAGGTGCCAGTGAGACTGCTTAACCTGGCAGAGACCAATCATGACTTCTAGGCCGGAACGGAGCTGGCGACGTGTGAGCCTGTGGTCGGCGTAACCGCAATCGACAAGACACAGGAGCCGGTGTCGACGCAACACATGGGGCCCCGGCTGGAAGGCTTACTGGAGAGGGCGGCCGACAACCTGACCGCAGAACAGCTGGAGAGAGTTCGACAACTGCTGAGGCGATACCAGCGTGTCTTCAGCCAAGGCGACAGCGACTGCGGCCGCACGGACCGCGTGCTCCACTGCATCGACACCGGAGATGCTCGGCCTATTCGGCAACCACCTAGATGCATTCTGCTGGCAAAACAAGTGGCGGTACGGGATATGGTAGATGACATGAAATCCAGGGGAGTGATTGAAGAGTCTGACAGCCCTTGGTGTTCCCCCGTAGTCCTAGTGACGAAGAACGGCGAGCTACGCTTCTGCGTAGACTACAGGAAGCTGAACGCTATCACCCAGAAGGACTATTTCACCTTACCCCACATTGACGACACTCTGGACACGCTAGCTGGTGCACAGTAGTTCTCAACCCTGGACCTGAAGTCGGATTACTGGCAGGTGGCTCAAGACCCGAGAGACAAGGAGAAGACTGCTGTCTCGACAGACCAAGGGCTTTGGCAGTTCACAGTTATGCCCTTTGGGCTCTGCAACGCATCAGCCACATTCCAACGCCTCATGGAATCAGTAATGAGAGGGTTGACTTATGACGCCTGCCTGCTATTCCTGAACATCATTATCGCAGTTTCCTGAAGCTGTGCAGTTACTACTGCCGTTTTATCAAGGGGTTTTCCAACATCGCCAAACCCTTCACCCACCTGACTGAAGACCACTGCCCTATGTGTGGACGGTGGACGCCGAAGACGCTTTCCAGCACCTGAAGAAGACACTGTGCAGTGCTCCTATTCTGGGATTCTCACAACCAGGTGGTGCCTTCATTGTGGACACCGACGCCAGCAACCACTGAATTGGGGGTGTCCTATCACAAGTCCAGGACGGCCACGAGCGGGTGATAGCTTACTACAGCAAGACGCTATCCAAGGCAGAGAAGAACTACTGCGTCATCCGACGAGAGTTACTGGCGGTGGTAAAGACCTTGGAACACTTCCACAAGTATCTGTACGGTCAGCCATTCCACCTGAGGACTGACCACTCCGCCCTCACCTGGCTATTGAGCTTTAGAAACCTGGAAGGCCAGACAGCACGCTGGGTACAGAGGCTGCAGGTATATGACTTCACCTCTGAACATCGTAAAAGGAACAGCGACGGTAATTCAGATGCCATGTCCCGAAGACCCTAGCCAGAGGAGTGCGGCCAATGCACATGAGTGAAGGAGAAGGAGCGCGCCGCAGCAGTCCGAGTAGTCACGGATTGCTGGGATAGCGCAGGCCTGAGGAGGGAGTAGCTGGCGGACGCCGACTTGGAGCCACTCTTGAGGGAAGTGGAGGCAGGGACAAGACCAACCTGGGAGGACATCGCACCGAGGAGCACCACCTACAAGTCGTACTGGGCCCAATTGGACTCACTGAAGACAAGAGTGGGCGTGCTGTTAAGGGCATGGGAATCGCCTGATGGGAAGTTGCAGAGAGAAGAGTTGGTACTTCCCCGAAGCAAGGTTCCGGAAGTCTTGGAGGAAGTGCACGCCGGTACTTCAGGAGGACACCTGGGAGCAAACCGAACAAATGCAAACTCCGATAGCGCTACTACTGGCTGAGGCACCGAGCAGACGTTGAGAGATGGTGCCGTCAATGCCATGTGTACGCGGTGAGTCGCGCCCCCCAGACTAGGAGCCGGGGTCGCATGCAGCAGTACAACGTCGGAGCGCCATTCGAAAGGATATCCGTCGACATAGCTGGACCATTCCCAGTGTCCGCTGAGGCAACAAGTACCTGATGGTGGTCGTGGACTACTTCACCCAGTGGCCGGAGGTGTATGCCATTCCGAACCAGGAGGCGAAGACAATCACGGACTGCCTTGTGGAGCAAGTGTTCTGCTGATTTGGGGTGTTGTTAGAGCTCCACAGCGACCAGGGCACCAATTTTGAATCCAACCTGATGAAGGAGGCACTATAAAGACTTGGGGTGAACAAGACCCGCACAACACCCCTACATACACAGTCGGACGGCATGGTGGAGAGATATATCAAGACCTTAGAAGAGCACCTGATGATGCTCGTGGCTGCCTTATAGTAGACGCGTTCGATTCGTATGACCTGATTTTGCTGAACACTGGTGACCCGACATTCTTGTCATCCACTTATGGTACGCACTCGGTACTAGACGTCTCATTCTGCAGCCCGGTATTAGTTCCACTCCTTGATTGGTCTGTGCTTTCCGACCTCTTTGGGAGCGATCATTACCCAATTAACATCCATTTATCCGGCCGCCACCATGTGCCTTCGCGACATCCTCGCTGGATTATTTCCAAGGCTGACTGGGAAAAGTTTCATTCCCATATACACCTCACCGATGATGGTTTTGACACCGTCGATGAAATGGTGAGGAAGGTCGTGGCCAGCCATCAGCGAGACTGGGACGTCAAGGTGTCACTGTTCTTGCTGGCCTACCGATCGTCAACACACGACACCACTGGGATGACGCCAGCGAGCATAATGTTCAGTCGAGAGTTACGCCTCCCTTGTGAACTGGCTTTTGGAAGCCCCACGGATGCAAAACAGCCAGAAAACGAGTATGTGGGGAACCTGGTGAACCATCTCCACAACATGCATGAGATGGCTTCTCAGAACATCCAGAAGACGGGTGATCGCATGAAGACCCGATACGACAGGCAAGCCAACAGCCAAGGGTTCCAGCAAGGTGACCTGGTCTGGTGTTATCGCCCTACTCGGACCAAGAGACGCTGCCCTAAGCTTCAGCAGCCGTGGCAAGGACCGTACAGGGTGGTGAAGAGGATTAATGACGTGGTCTACCACATCCAGAAGGTGTCCTGAGGGAAGATGTTGGTGGCACACCTGGATCGTCTTGCCCGCTACGATGGTGCTGTTCGGGACGACCAGCCTTGAGGAGGGAGCAGTGTCGCGGCAACGGGCATAAAAATTTCAGCGCAAATAGATAACAAACGCCGGATAATGTTTCACGGTAATAAAGAGCTTGCATAAGCAGTTAACGATAGCACGGCTAGTGTACACAAAGGGGCCGGCAAACAAAGATGGCTGTTATAAAGGACTTGCTGGCATAGATTAAGTTACGCTTCTGGAATGTGATGGAATATTCGGTTTCTTTATTCTTCTGGAAGAGTCTCGAATTTATCAATGAGGTATTTAAGAAGACGACTTGCCAAGAATGAGTTGTTGTAAAACAGTGAGTTGTGTAACAAGAGTCAGCTGTGTTGGTGTTGTAATGAGAGCTGTTTGTTGTCATTCACCTTGGTGCTGTAGACTGTGATATGTAATGTAATTCCGCTGCTACGCAGAGTGTTTCTACGCAAATAAATAACATTTTAGAATTTCGGCAGATTGGGCTTTTAATTCTACGAACCCACAAAGTCACAGTATTCACATGCTCACCATGCTGTTGGACAAATTCTTTATTTACCTAAGATCTGTACCTGTGCTATTTACATTAGCAAGGTTATGCATACTAAAAGAGTGATAACTGTGTAAAAACAATGATTAGCATCCCAATAGGTTTTAAGTTTCAGTAAGAAAATAACAGGATAATGTTTTAACTACTCCTCACAACTGTTCAGTAAATGCCTTTTTTTATGAAGGAGACACACTGTATTAAGTAACATGAATATTTACTGTCTACCCAGCACAAGAAGGCAAGGTAGGAGAATGTGTAACGTAATCACTTTTACTGTTTGCATGGTGTTTATGCTCGCTCTCCAAGTATGACAAGGATGCAAGGTTCGTTTAAAGTACAAAAGTGTTGTCACATAACTCACTCATAACACCTACCACTGCAGTTACTACAACAAGCATTAGATCTAGCAACATGAGTGACTTATATGTACTCTGATACACTCATTTCCTAGTAAACAGATCCTTTAACACAGCAGATCAACAGTTCAAACCCCTCTACCCTTCATTCCTCTCTTGCCTTCTTGTAGTGGGCAGACAGTACATTATGAATATATGCAACACATTAAGAAGTATACCCTTACTTTATATGTGTATCAGCAAAACATATGTATAATAGTAACAGCTTTATTCACAACATGCAACAAAATAGATGATGAAAGAAATGCTATTACCTGCACTAAAGGAAATATGAGAGGCTGTAGATGTATATTATTAACAGTTTTTCCAAGTAGTTCTACCCATAAATGAAGTGACATAACATACTGCCAGCAATACACGGCTTGGATGCATTCCTGCAAGAATTTAACAGTAAATTAAGACAGCCACAGCAAAATAAATTCAATGGAGCAGAACTTATATATCACATACCTTATTTTATACACTAGTACTAAGTGGTCATTTGATCTACTTGCCCTGCATCACCTCAGTATTGTTGTGCTAGCTCACCAGTGGTGAATGACTTACTCAAGTCAGTCTATATCTATCGGCTATGAAAATGTCAGTTCCTGCTTTCTGTTTATGTTGAAAAAACTTGTTTGTTCAGTGTATATTTAAAAAATGAAAGCATATTGAAACATATGTGTTGTGTGTAAATTATTTTAGTCTTCTTCTTATTGCTGTTCTTAATTATTAAACCACTGAAATGACTACCAAAAAATTTATACATGAACAAAGAATGTTTATGTGACATGTAAGCATCGAGATGCTATGAGCAATATAAATAACAGAGGCAATATGAAACATTAGCGCTGTGGAAACAGCTGTGTTTGCTTTGTGCAAATGAAAAAGTGAAAGTACTGTGCTAACAATTTTGGTGACAAAAAAAGTGAGTTTACGACAACCTGGGCTTTTTTTTAAATATAATTTATGTCCTCCAATGTTAAAAAATATTGGACGATGAATGAATGGGTGAAATGATGCTCAAATGAGTCCGGGGTCCATGGAGCTTAGAGCTATCCAAACATTCATCTTTCAGGATAAGGAAAACCCCGGGAAAAAACCTTATCCAGGTAACTCACCCTGACCGAGATTCGAACTCGGCACCTCTTGAACGTGAGGCAGACACGCTACCATCTATGCTACCGAGGCAGGCACTAACCTGGGCTTGTCATTTAGTCATAATACATAAAAGCAAACCATACAAATAGGCAAGTACACAATATCAAGAAACATTTCCTCATATACTATTTTCAAATAAGATACCATGAGAAATCTGGTTACTAAATTTAGGATAATCAATCACTAAACCTAAGAAAAGAGATGTTTTGACAGAAAAAAATTGATGGCATTAGTGCTTTATTTGAATGCTCTCCAAAGAAGTTCTTAAGATGTGTTGTACAACAACCTTGGTAATACAGCTGCTAAATTTTTAAAACTAGAGTACCTAACTGTTGCATAATATTTGAGTAAGCTTATAACAGTGATGAAGTTTACATTTGTGTTTAATTGTTGTCATAAAACTGTAGTACTTCCATCATTGGCAATCAGCCACTTCTGATAATGGGAACAATAGCTCTAGAAACAGATTAAGTCAAAATTAAGTGTAAATTCCAATGTGTAAGGACTATGATACAATGAAGCACAAAATTAATATAATTTTGAGTCGAACTAATACTCAATGATAGATAATTTATTCAGCTTGTAAATCATACATTGTATACGAGTACTATGACATAAGACATGTCAAATTGTGAATTTACAGTGCAATTAACTATACTTGTAAATTAACAAGTCACATCCAATGACAAGTTAGTGTTTGTACAAAATAATGATTTATAAAGATATCTCAAGAATGTTATAATATACATAGTTAATTCAGAAATGAAACAATATTATAAACATTCCATAAATTCACTAACAGAATAAAAACAGTGTTCTAGCAAGTATGCCAAAAGTGACTTTTTAAATGCTGAAACATTGCAAGTATTTTATTGGTTATAGGGCAGTTTATTAAAAAAAGAGATTCCTAGGTTTATTACACTGTTTTGATGAGCTCGTGTTACTTCTATTCACATGAATATCCATTCTCTGTCTAGTATTATGGTTATGAACTGTGTCATTAAAGGTACAGTGATCGTTTCCTGTCATTAAATTTGTCTTAGTAAATTTTAAAATTTAAAAAATGAAAATACATTGGAGAGGTAAGATTTTAAATTTTTTAAATAATGGTCTGCACGTAGACGTTGATTCAACTCCTCCAAGTATTCGTAGAATCCGTTTTTGCATTATGAATAATGATTTACAATGTGGTGAGCACATGCAAAATACACACTTCTGAAAGTTTTTATGTTAACTATGTGTACCAGTTGTCTGAAATTATAACAAATTGTACTCAAAATTTAACTATATTGGAACACCACAGTGAAGCGAAATAATTATTAAATTATAGATGAGTCATATTTATTACACATCAGCTTCACTTACGTACCTAATTTGAGGACATGTTTCACGAACCATCGTTCGCATCATCGGCTCTTATCCGACTAAAGCTTGATCCAGTGGTGTGGGTAGTTCTGGAGTTGCTGCTGCCATCTGTTGATTTTGTGATGAATTTAAATGTGGGGTTATCTTCTGGCAAGATTTCAAAATTCATTAGTTGGTTTTTATGTTTTTCTATATTCTCTCCCATATGACAAGTTCACTATGTTTTTGTAAGTGTTTTAGTAATTTGGTGCTATATTCAATTTCATGATTCTCAGACCAGAATTGAGCTGCTACTGCGGACTTATTAATATTTTTGTATTTTAGGTGTCTGAAATGTTCTTTCTTTCTAGTGCCTATGTTTCTTTCTGTCCTCCCTATGTAAATTTTTTCACAGTCTTTACACTTAATCTTGTAAATACCTGACATTTCTTCTGGTTTTATCTTATCAGTATTATTACTGTTAAGTAGGTTTTTAATGTTGTATATCGAGATTTAACTGTATAGGGACACCACCGTGAAGCGAAGTAATTATTAATTTATAGATGAGTCGTATTTATTACACATCTGCTTCACTTACGTACCTATTTTGAGGACATGTTTCGCAAATCATTGTTTGCATCTTCGACTCATATGCGACTAAAGCTTGATCCAGTGGTGTGGGTAATTCTGGAGTTGCTGCTGCCATCTGTTGATTTAGTGATGAACTTAAAACCAACAGATGGCAGCAGCAACTCCAGAATTACCCAGACCACTGGATCAAGCTTTAGTCACATATGAGCAGAAGATGCAAACGATGATTTGCGAAACATGTCCTCAAAATAGGTACATAAGTGAAGCAGATGTGTAATAAATACGACTCATCTATGATTTAATAAATTGTACTCAGTTTTTTAATTTGTTGTCGACTAATAAATGTTGGTTTGGTGAACTCCTTGGAGGCGATAGGTGCATCTCTGTTGGTATCTTGATGAACTTGAAGTTTGGGTTTTCTTCAAAGGAAGTGTCAAAATTAAACAATTTTCGTTCATATTTCTTTATGAAGATTTTTTCCCACGTGGTTAATGAAGCTGGACCTTGGGCACATTTTAATAAGTGGACTTCTCATTCTTTATCATGATTCTCCTTCCAGAAATGGTACGCTACCGCCAATTTATCTATTTCTTTGTTCCTGATGTTCCTAAAATGCTCTTTAAGACTAATATTCAAGTTCCTTTTAGTTTTTCCAATGTAAAAGTTGTCACAACCTTTGCAGTTTATCCAGTACACACCTGATTTTGTCTGTGGGTATCTCCTTTGTATTATGTGATTTCAAAAGGTGTCGTACACTAAATTTGTTCTGTGGGGCCGAAGTAATATTGTGCTCTTTGAAGACTTTTAGGAAAAGGTGTGTAGCTCTGAGATGTGTAAATTTTCTGTATACAGTTTCATTGTTGATTGGGGAAACAGTAGTTACTTCTTTGCACCTTTGTTGTTTTTTTAATTTTATCAATACTAAATAATAAATATTAGCAATAAGTGGAGCACTGAGTATTAGTTCAACTCAAAATTACATTAAGTGTATATGTTACAGTAACCTGACCCAATTTAACTATAAATATACCAAACTATTGTTCACGAAATATTGTTCATGACAAATGTTAGGGATTCTCAATGTAAATGGACATCACTTATAAAATGATTAATATTGAGAGCATGTGAAACTGCAGCAGTTTTTTGAATGCATGGTTTATTATGCTGGGTTTAAGTCTCGGTTATGTCAGTTCTTTCTTGGATTAATGGGACATTATGGGACATTGCTGCAACTCCAGAATTAGCCACACCACTGGATCAAGCTGTAGTCGCATAAGAGCCGAAGATGCAAACGATGATTTGCGAAACATGTCCTCAAAATAGGTACGAAAGTGAAGCAGATGTGTAATAAATACGACTCATCTATAAATTAATACATTTACTTAGTTTAAGGGTAAGTTTTCATCTCTTATAGAACTAATTTAAATTTATTGTGAAATAGGAAGATTGAAATAATTGGCATTAAATAAGCATTAAATGCATGTATGCGCAGGACATCTATACACGTCCATAAACATTTGGGGCATTTTAACTTAGACGTCATATGACGTCCTATTGGTGAAAGGGTTAACCTATCCAGCATTTGCCTGGCGACCCGGCAAACCATGGCGACCCATGGGTTAGGTTGGTCGGCCATGGGAATCAAACACAGACCTTCCGAATGCGGGCCAAAGATGAAAATCCCTCTGCCATCCTCACACTGTTTTTTCACAGCACATGTTTCAAGAGCTTTTGCTCTTATCAGCTGAGTTGAGTACCAGCTGATAAGAGCAAAAGCTCTTGAAACATGTCCTGTGAAAAAAACAGTGTGAGTGAAGCAGTGTGTCAATATCTTCTCGATTCACTTTTGTGCTAAGTTGTGCTTCACTGTCTCTACGCTTCTTTCAAGTTTATACTTTGAGAATTAACAAACTTTACCAATAAATTCAAATAATATGATACAAATACACAAAGTACTCAAGTACAGAAATAAGGCTGTAGTATTACATAAAATATAATTATTTGTAACAAACCTCACTTATCTTTTAAGAAAACTGAAAAAATTGAAAATTAAAATTCTGTTGTTAATCTTTCAAACTGTAACCGTAATGAGAAAGAGTTAGATTTTTTTAAAATCAAGGTTTAAAAAAGTATGAAGATTTTTCACAAATTATAGATGATTATACTGCAGATATAGAAATTGCTAGTCAAGATTTAAATGAAAATAATAAATCATTGATTAAATTGATATGCAGCAAAAATTACAAAATTTGGATAAATACCGCCCTAAAAGAAACAACACTAATAATAAACAGATTATTAATTCATTAAATGAAAAAAGATTTAATTTTACTCAATCTGATAAAGCTAATAGGATTGTATTTTTAGATAAATCTGATTATATTAATAGAGTGGAGCTTTTACTTGAAAGTGAAAATTTTATAAGGATTAATCTGAACCCTTTAAAATTTTGTATTTTAAAATTTGATAAAATGCTTAACGAAGTAAAAATTATGTCAAATAACGAAAAACATATTGTAAAAGTTAGTAATCCTGTTTTACCTAGAAATTATACTCTTCCTAAAATTCCTAAGCCTGAAAATCAGACCCATTATAAACTGTATAAATTCATCAACTTACAATTTAGCTAAATAGTTACATAAAACATTGAGTAATTTTGATACATTTGAGAGTTTAAATATTCGAAAGTCTTTTGAACTAGTAACAAAGATAGGTAACAATGTAGGTCCATCTAAGACTGATAAACCTGTTTTCTTTGATGTAACTGCCTTATTTCCTAGTATTCCTAGAGAAAAACTTCAGATTTTTTTTTTTTTTTTTTTTTTTTTTTTTTTTTTAATGGTTAAGTTCCATAGATTGTCATGACTTAATAGTTGATTTTGTTACACTTACTAATTTTTGTTTGGATAAAAATTTTTTCACTTTTAATGGTCAAAATTTTCAACAAACTTTAACAAACTAAACTTTGGTATTTATAGGAAACCTACTCATATTGATAATTACACACAAAAAAAATAAATAAATAAATAAAAGTTTTAGCCCTTTTTCGCATAATTTGCTGTTTTTAATAGCTTTATTTATAGGTTAGTAAATATAATTCCTAAATGAAGAGGAATTTAATAGATAATATAAACACATTATTAATACTACTTTAATTAATGGTGTTAATGAAGACTTTATGTATAAAAAGATTGAACAATTTAAATATTAAAAAAAATGTGAGTCATATATCTACCTTAAAAAATAAGACATTACAATTTTAAAAAATTTGGTATAACTTTGGTTCCTCAAAATTAAAAAATACAAAATTCCTGATAATAAAACGTCTAGCATTTATCAATTTAATTGGTTAGATTGCGACAAGGTTTACATTGGAAGCACAAAACGTAATTTAGAAACCAGAACAAAAGAAGATTTTCGAAATATTAGGTATAAACATACTGATAAACTGACTGTGGCATATACATTTTGGTAATTTAACCATGAAATAAATCCAGAAGCTTAAAGCAATTAAATGGTTTAGGAAAAAATATTTATTGTAAATAGAAATTGCATTGAAATACCGCTAAACGATTCTGTCTTCAAGTTTGTTTCATTTTCAGAATTTAATACATAATGTTGACAATGAAGGAAGTGACTGATGATGTAAATCATTTACAAAACTGGTTTCCATTGAATTCTGTGAAATTTTCATCAATTTTCTTAAAAGATAACTGAAGTTTGTTACAAATAATTATATTTTATGTAGTATTTGCTGCTTCACTGCTGCTAGCTTCTATTTGTTTTATGTATTAACAGATGTATATTATTTACATAGAGCAAAATACTTAATTACAGAAAGTATAAACTTGAAAGAAGCGTAGGGACAGTGAAGCACAAATTAGTACAAAATTGAATCGAGAATATATTGACACATTGCTTCACTCACACTGTTTATTCACTGTTCACTCACCACCGGACATCTTTGACAAGTACATCACGCCATCTATTGACAATACGGAGAAAGAAGAAACCACTACAACTTGCACTAGTCGAGTATCAGCTGAGGATAGGAGCAAGAGCTCTTGAAACATGTCCTGTGAATAAACAGTGTGAGTGAAGCAATGTGTCAATATATTCTCGATTCAATTTTGTACTTAATTACAGTTTAAAAATACAACAAATGATTACAGAAGTAAACTCAACTATAAAGAGCATGGTAGTTAGCAAAAACAGAGTCACAGATTTACATAAAAAACAAGTACTGAGAGAAAACTCCACACAAGCAAACGAGTTTAAAAGTAGCACTATTTGACATTTTCTCATTTTTGAGGAGGTTAATACTGGGACATCAGGGATTCCTTTTCTTCTGCAAATAAAGTATTCATATTTTAAAGCTCGATTGTTTTAAAGAGAGAAGTTATTTTGATTAGAATTAAAGACCATAAGTGATAACACAAATGAAAATGGTGATGTTTCCAAACCCTTTCATTTTGATTGCAATTCATAAAGGTTGTTCTTTTGACAGAGGTGAAATAAGTGCTGTACATAACAATCTAAAGAAAACTATGACATTTCTGCACTTTGTGATTGAAATGTATCATATATAACTAGAGCACAGTTTACGTTACGTAAAATGAATCATTCTTAAGGACTCATTGATCAAACCACTCCTGGCGGAACATATTTCAAACATCGTTAGTAATTTGTTAAGAGTGCTGAACATTTGTTCATTTTCCATCATTGAATTATTTCCTTCACTCTGAGCAAGCTCCACTATTTTATATTTATAAGGCATAGTCTTTCAAGCTTCTACATTTATTAAAGTAACTCAGCTTATAATGTAGATTTACTTACTTTATAATGGCATATGTAACGCATTTTGGAGCATACTGCTTCTCATGACATCTTAGCTTTCATTAAGAAGTGAGAAAACAAATTATGAAGGGGGTCCTACTTAATATTTGCAGGGAATATATGCATTTTGTCGAGGTTGTCTTACTAGATTTCCTTGGGCTAGTATCTGTTTAATTTGGCTAACTACTTATGGGACTACATAACACATTTCTCAGCAATGAATATTTAGTGGCTAGATCAAACAAAATAGCACTATATGCTTAACTAGATATATACAATTATAAATACCTTTTTGTGCAACACAATAGCATTACGTAAAGTTATTGCCAACTGCCTTATGTATAGGAATACAAGCTGATAAGCAGCAGCTGTATCCAAGGCAAACATTTCCACAAGACTGAGCCTCATAAAACCAATCAATGACAATGATGATGGAGATACAAACAGGCAGTTTTTAACATACGTCAAACTCATCATCTGTAAAAAATAAAAGATATGCAAGTTTTCTTATTAACTGGCATGAAAATTGAATCCAAATTTTAAATTCAATTAAATAACTAAATTTAATAAACTTTACATTAGTACAAAAGTGAATCGAGAATATATTGACACATTGCTTCACTCACACTGTTTATTCACAGGACATGTTTCAAGAGCTCTTGCTCCTATCCTCAGCTGATACTCGACTAGTGCAAGTTGTAGTGGTTTCTTCTTTCTCCGTATTGTCAATAGATGGCGTGATGTACTTGTCAAAGATGTCCGGTGGTGGAGTTTCAAAATTCATGACTCTATGACGATTTTTGTTAATGAAGATTTTTTCCCATACGGAAAGGTCTATGGGGTGATTAACGTATTTTATTAGAGATGTTTCCAAATTGATGTCATGTCTAGTATTCAAAAAATGAAAAGCCACTGCTGATTTTTCTGTTTCACCATTTTTAATGTTTCTCATATGTTCTTTAGTTCTGATGTTAATATTTCTTTTTGTTTTTCCTATATAAATTTTAGGGCAAGTTTCACATTTGATCTCATAGATTCCTGGTTTTTCTTTGGTAGTGATTGAATTTTTGGGAGGGCGTTTTAACAAATTTCTGATGTTAAACCTATTTTGAGGTGCAAGAGTTATGTTGTGTTTTGAGAAGATTTTGTGGAATTTGTTATAGGCTGATGGGTGGAAGGTGAATTTTTTAAAAAGTTTATTCTCTTTTTCTCCTGTAGGTTCTAGGGTGGTGGCTTCTTTTATTTTCTTAGCTTTGTTGAGTCTGATAACTGTTTTGTCTACTAAATTTGGGTTGAAACCGTTGGATATAGCTACTTTTTTTATGTGTAGGTATTCTTCTTGATAATCTTCTCTGTTTAGTGGAAAGTTGATCATCCGAAAGATTAAACTGTTGAAAATGGCATGTTGGTGTTGTTTTGGGTTGAAACTGTTGTTCTTAATGTAATTATCTGTGTGTGTCGATTTCCTGTAAATACCAAAAGTGAGTTTGTTGTTCATTTTTTTGATCTTGATGTCCAAAAAAGGGAGCACATCATCCTCTTCTGTTTCCAATGTAAATTTTATAGCTGGATTTTGTATATTCAAAAGTTTAAGACCATCTTGTATGAGTTTTTTAGGTACTATTGCAAAAATGTCGTCAACATAGCGATACCACACTTTGAAATAATTTGGAAAAGCTTTTGTGATATGTGTTTCAAAAGCACTCATGAATAAATCTGCCAAGAAGGGAGACAATGGGTTGCCCATAGCTAGGCCTGTTTTTTGTTTATAGATCTGTCCATTAAAGCTGAAAAAATTTTGATTGATACAAATTTCTGTAAGTTGTGAAAGTTCTTCTATTTCTTCAGGTGTTATTTGTATTGATTCCAGCCATTTTTTGAGAAGTGGAATAAGCTCATTGGTAGGTATACCTGGATATAAAGATATGACGTCTTACCAACTATCAAAATGGCTGGTTCAAATCTTCAGATCCTTCACAAAATTTGAAAATTTAAGTATCAAAAACTCGTTTGAATTGTTAAATCTCCTGAAGGACACAAAGATCAACTCTACAGATGCTTTAGTTTCCTTTTACGTCATATCTTTATATCCAAGTATACCTACCAATGAGCTTATTCCACTTCTCAAAAAATGGCTGGAATCAATACAAATAACACCTGAAGAAATAGAAGAACTTTCACAACTTACAGAAATTTGTATCAATCAAAATTTTTTCAGCTTTAATGGACAGATCTATAAACAAAAAACAGGCCTAGCTATGGGCAACCCATTGTCTCCCTTCTTGGCAGATTTATTCATGAGTGCTTTTGAAACACATATCACAAAAGCTTTTCCAAATTATTTCAAAGTGTGGTATCGCTATGTTGACGACATTTTTGCAATAGTACCTAAAAAACTCATACAAGATGGTCTTAAACTTTTGAATATACAAAATCCAGCTATAAAATTTACATTGGAAACAGAAGAGGATGGTGTGCTCCCTTTTTTGGACATCAAGATCAAAAAAATGAACAACAAACTCACTTTTGGTATTTACAGGAAACCGACACACACAGATAATTACATTAAGAACAACAGTTTCAACCCAAAACAACACCAACATGCCATTTTCAACAGTTTAATCTTTCGGATGATCAACTTTCCACTAAACAGAGAAGATTATCAAGAAGAATACCTACACATAAAAAAAAGTAGCTATATCCAACGGTTTCAACCCAAATTTAGTAGACAAAACAGTTATCAGACTCAACAAAGCTAAGAAAATAAAAGAAGCCACCACCCTAGAACCTACAGGAGAAAAAGAGAATAAACTTTTTAAAAAATTCACCTTCCACCCATCAGCCTATAACAAATTCCACAAATTCTTCTCAAAACACAACATAACTCTTGCACCTCAAAATAGGTTTAACATCAGAAATTTGTTAAAACGCCCTCCCAAAAATTCAATCACTACCAAAGAAAAACCAGGAATCTATGAGATCAAATGTGAAACTTGCCCTAAAATTTATATAGGAAAAACAAAAAGAAATATTAACATCAGAACTAAAGAACATATGAGAAACATTAAAAATGGTGAAACAGAAAAATCAGCAGTGGCTTTTCATTTTTTGAATACTAGACATGACATCAATTTGGAAACATCTCTAATAAAATACGTTAATCACCCCATAGACCTTTCCGTATGGGAAAAAATCTTCATTAACAAAAATCGTCATAGAGTCATGAATTTTGAAACTCCACCACCGGACATCTTTGACAAGTACATCACGTCATCTATTAACAATACAGAGAAAGAAGAAACCACTACAACTTGCACTAATCGAGTATCAGCTGAGGATAGGAGCAAGAGCTCTTGAAACATGTCCTGTGAATAAACAGTGTGAGTGAAGCAATGTGTCAATATATTCTCGATTCACTTTTGTACTAATTTGTGCTTCACTGTCCCTACGCTTCTTTCAAGTTTATACTTTGAAACTTTACATTCTTTAACTATATATTCCCCTGCCCCTACTTATGAATTCCTTGTAAATTAGTTAAACAGTTGAACTAAACTTTCAGCACTTTTATAATAGCAGCCCTCATTTACAGAGAAAATCTTGAAGCTGAAGCAAAAATACAGTGAATAATTGTTCAGAAACAAATTAAAACAAACTAAAATTTCAGGACTTTTGTAATAGCAGCCCTCTTTTAGAGAAAAAGTCTTGAAGCTGAAGCAGAAGTACAGTGACTAATTGTTCAGAAACAAATTAAACATATTTAGGAAAAAAGTTTGAAGCACTTGAGGAAACTGGATATTCCAGAATCCAACAATTCAAGTTCACCTAAAGGCCTCCCATACAAACAGCTTTGATGGATATTCCCAACAGAGAATAAATAATAAATATGGGCTAAATGTCTGCAAAATTCTGTGATAAAAGCAATGGGTGCTCATTCTGCTCCTTAGTGACTTATCCAGTTACATACATTTATAAAATTGACATGGCCAACAACTCATAAAGCTATGAAGTGATGCAGGAAAAGCTGTTGAACTGAAGCAGAAAAATATTGTGGGAGAAATAGGAATGGGTGGTTTATGGAGACTAGAAAATAGACATGTAGAAGGTTTTTGGAAAATAGAAATAGAGTGGAGGATACAGAAAAACAGAAGATCATTGAAATTTTATAGGTTAATAAAGAGAGAATGGGGAAGAGAAAGATATATAGACCAATGTATCAGAAAGGAGAGGGTTAGAACAGAGGCTTGGATTAGAACAGGATCAATGTTTTTAAGGGGACTAAGAAGTAACAATGTAGAAATATATGAATTATGTGGAGAAACAGAAAGTGCAGTTCATATTTTGATAGAGTGTAAAGAGTTAGCAGCATGGAGGCAAAGTATGGGAGAATAAATGGGAAAATATGCATAGTGAGCTGATAGCCATAAAAATGATTACAGGGAAAAATGAAAATAGAAACAGAAATATAGGTTTTGGTAAGCTAAAGAGAAAAGTAAAGAGTGGGAAAGAAAATATGATGGGATAAGAGGAAACAGCAACTTAAGAGTAGAGAATAGAGGGGTGACTATGCTACTCAGCAAGGCTAAAAGGCCTGGGTGCCAAGCAAGCTGAGCTAGCAAGGTTAATAAGGGAAACAGCACTATAATTTATACAACTAAATTAAGGTATATGTATGTATTATAGATAAAAATATTGTAAAAAGCAAGTTGTATAAATAAATTCAAATTCAAACTAGTGACACACATCTCAGAAACTATTTGTAGCTGGTTTATTAATACTCGTCACTTACTTGTAATAAACCAGCTACAAATAGTTTCTGAGATTAATTTTGACGTCACTGTTACTAAATTCCTCCACACACATATAGTGACACACATACTGATGTAAATTTTCTTTCAAATCTATTAACTTCAAAACAATCAGGAAATTCTTTTTTTTCCAATGCCCAATTAACTGAGCCATTCAGACTGACAGCAACAGATGTATGCATACACAAAAATTACTTCCATGCAGGAAGAACCAACTCTCATCATTGAAAACAAGAGTGCTATTCTGTTTATAACTGGCATTCTCAGTACCATATACTACTCAACAGAGCATTGCAGCATATCGACCATCAGGTAACCGGTGCTGTGATCGTCTCTTATCGAGTCATATCTGGTTGATTAGAAGAGTGAAATATTAGTAAGTTGAAGCACAGTTACAAAACACAAATACAGCCATTGGAAGCTGCGTGTGTCTATATGGTATGTATTCTTGTGCCTGCCGATGTATGACACATTGCTGTCCAGAAGACATGTTTACATCTGAACAGACTATACATACACTGGACTCATCATGTACGTGCAATAAGTTGAGGTAAACATCTCTGTATTGCAAATTTTTTCCTATACATCTTCTCGCTTTGCCATGTAGTACATGACGATATGGTAGTGTACCAGGTACTCTGGTCAGAGGTACATGTTAGTTCATGTCCTGCTGCAAGAAGGCAGCTTTCAATAGTCTGTGCTGCTACTCCAGATGCTAATGTGTCTGAATCACTTCTCCGAATACTATTTGGCTCCTCACCAAAGCCTGTATAATGCATTAAATCAGATGTGCATCTGCACAATGCAGCTGTCCAAAACCTTCTCTATGGGTGTGAGAATACTCCAGACATTATGAGCAAACCAACATATACCAACTTACTGTGCCCAAAATGTGCAGCAATTTGTTGATAGGTCCACCCAGCTTTGCACAGGACAACAATTCAACCCCATACAAATGACTGCTGTGTAACAAGAGCATGGTCATCTGGCACTGTATATACCCTAGTGCCTTCAGGCACAACAGTGACTGCTTGCAAAGTCAACACAGATGTCATGCAGACACGTCTGTACAATGCCATTTGTTGTCTGTTGACAATGATACATAGAACAATACCAATCACCTCTCAGTATCCACAAACTATGCCCTTGTTTTGATGAACACAGTTCTTAGTTAATATACTTTTGAGTCGAAATAGTACTCAATGCTTCATTTATTGCTAGTATTTACCTATACCTTGTTTCTCATAAGCTTGCCCCGTATCTCTTAACGGTCACATGACCTAATCACCTCTCATTGGCTGCTGTTGTGGTAATGACTGTCGTGCGGTAAAAATTAGTTCGTTATTCAACATGGTGATATATCTTTATATGTTGGAAGAGAATTGTCAAATTTATATTTTCGTAACTGTTTGAATTAAATATATTACGCAATAGGGTTGATTTATCTGAAATGCATGTTAATTCTTAAACGAAGTAAAGAGGAGGTTCCTTTGTTCTCAAGCACGTGTTTCACATGGCACGATAGCACGTGATTTAGCGGTAGTGGTGACATTTGTTTATATGACTTTTATCACTGACCTTGTTTTGAACTGGATTAGTCATATATCGCCATTTGACGGTGTGTTGTGCTCAATGCGAGAGATAAATTATTTTATTGATCGTTTATTGCACGTGTACTTATTATATGTATAATAGCAGAGTCTACCGCCAGTTTTTTGCTAAAGTATCGCAAGGATAATTCTTTAAAAACAGGCGAAAAAAGAATTGTAGTGCATGTGTTTAATGCACTCACAGAGAAGAATCCGTTTTTGTCAGTGAGAGAAGTCGAACAGCTGTGCTCTGAAGTTACAGGTGTGAGTGTTAGATCCGTAGGAACATCGCGATGTGAAATAGAGAAAATAGGAAAACTTACCACTCCAGGCAAAAGCAGGAATAAACAAAAGTGCGTGCTCGGAGAAAATACGTGAAAAGTGTTGTGTGTCGTCATGTGCATAGTTTTTTCGTTAGAAACGAGCTCCCTAACATAAGTAACATTTCGTCTGCTGTACATGAGGATGCAGATTTACCAAATTTCAGCAGATTGCTTATACAGCTAGGGTTTGTGAATGAAAAAAGAGGCAAGAAAAATGTGCTAAAAGACAGAGGCGATATTGCTATGTGGCGAAGACATTATTTAAGGACAATCAGACTGTACCGAGATACAAATTGCAAAATATACACGAAGAACACACGAAAAGTAAGGTATGGCATGACACGACTTTTAAGACTGAAAGACAAACATTTTTTAAAGGTACGTGTGCTGGTTTAAAAATTCCCAGTGGGAAAGGGCAAAGACCTTTCATTATAAACTTGTTTCAGTTTCATTGCTCAGTCATTGAGTTTCAACTTGCTCAGTTTCATTATAAACTTGTATTTTTGCATGCCTTCATATCCTTATTTGTATGATTTTATTTATCTTCCCGGCAATTATTATGACATTTACTGCAGGTTTAAATGTGACAGGAATGCACCGCCTATGGCCTATGGCGCAAAAGCATTAGCCAATTAGATTGAGGGGGAAGGTAGTTGAACGCGGAGTGATACATTTCAGCGGGGCAAGGTTATATGAAACAGAGATTAGAATGCCTTTCGTTAGGACCTTCCTAACATCATCAGCTGTTGTTGACTAATGGATGTTGGTTTGGTGAACTCATTGGAGGTGATAGGGGAGTCTCTGTCAGTATCTTGATGAACTTGAAGTTTGGGTTCTCTTCAAAGGTAGTATCGATATTGAAAAATTTTCTTTCATATTTCTTTATGAATTTTTTTTCCAAGTGGTTAATGCAGCTGGACATTGGACACTTTTTAGTAAGTGGATTTCTCATTCTTAGTTCTTACTCATTGGAATACAGTTCTTAGTGTTGCATTTTTTCCCCACCAGTATATATATATAGGTATCGTCATATTGAACAATGAATGAAACAGTGAAGTAATGCTCAAATGAGCCCAGGGTCCATAGAGCTTAGAGTTACCAGACATTCGTCTTTTAGGATACCCCCCCCAAAAAACCTTATCCAGGTAACTCACCCTGACCGAGATTCGAACTCAGTGGGACTATGGGGACTGAAAAGATGGTATAACTATATATCGGAAAACAATAAAATGACCTAAGGTTAAAAAATTTAACTGTCTAAACTGATCAGGTCAACAACTAAGACAAGCTAGATTCATGCTTCATATTGTTTATGAGTTACTTTTTCACATCACATACTCAAGTCTGGTAGTCCTGTGGAGTTCTTGGAGGCATGATCTCTTTTAGCATAGCATGAAGTTACATTATGTTCTGGACTTCGAGTTTGGAAGAGAAGGTATTTTTGAGAATGCTGATTTCAGGGTGTCATCATAAAACACACGCACGCACGCACGCACGCACGCACACACACACACACACACACACACACACACACACACACACACACACACACAGATATATATACACACATTTTAAACAACAGATTCGTTATAAATATTAAAAGCAGAAGCATTATTAACAGTGAAGTATTCTTCATATTTGAGTTTGATTTATGAGTCACTATGTTTACACTCAAACTTCACTACGTACCACATTGCAAAGTGGTTAGTAAGAAAATTAAAATCATATGACAAATTTCAAAGTTTGGGAATAAAGAACTCCTTAGAATTGATAAATCACCTACAGAAGTACAACATCCCGGAAAATCACATACTAGTTTCTTCTGACATTAACCGCTTCACCGATGGCCATTTAAACCCTTCAGGGGCCGGAAATGGATACCCAATAAACAGAACAAGACATTTAAATTGTTAAAAGCTGTAAAAATGCATCATGAATTCAATTCCATATCTTCCGTATTTATTAAGTCATTTAAACGAAACAAAAACTGGTTTAAAACCCATTAAAGGCAGTATACATCTACAGTAACAAAAAATGGAGACTACAGTAATAAATAGTTAAAATTTCACTTCTTTGTTTCGCTGTAGCAAAAGCCATTCTTTGTGCCGAACGCGCCTAATATTTGAATCATTTTGTTTTGTGTGTATACGAGCCAATGTATATATGTTTAGCTACGCAAGCAACTTCTCAGATTCAAGTTTAGTTTATTTATGCTATACTAAGCGATAGTCATACGAGTATATGTTGCGTTACACTGGAAAGAAAACTCTCTGTCAGCATCTGTTATTACAGGGTTTCTCAACCAAGGTTTCTGGTAGCCTTATGCAGCTGTTTTCGCTCAGTATTTTAGTTATTTATACTCTCTCTGTATTCAGAGTGATTTCTTATAGCTATCAAGAGCTAAATGAATGGCACATTTGAAATTGTTAAATTTCAGTGTTAACCATGGCTTATCCCCGTAATGTAGCAAATAAATTAGCTTGCGTATGATGTATACAGGCTTCTGATATTACTGTAGAAAATCTGGAATATTTGCTGTACGATTATGAAGGAGATGTTTAGGATATAGGTAGCAGTGACGTGTACTGGTCTACAGATGGCATGTTAGCTACTCCATTGTTTGGTGGAAATGGTGGGTCAAATATGGGTGATGTGGATCGGCTATTACTAGCTATCCCTCTTTACGAAAAACAGTTAAATGGTAAAAAAGGTATTTTTATACCACTGGATATAAACATGCACAACTGTTTAGTAATTTTCAGAGCTGTAAATTCATGCAAGACATTCACCTACCTGTACTTGTGCGTATAAATAGCTCGTAGCCTAATTGAGTATTACAATACTCAGAGGCCTATTTATACTGGGGGTAAGAAATTCACCACGACATCACCCCTCATAGTTGAGAGAAAACACTTCCTAAAAGCATACCACCCATAACCGAGAAAGTCGCAACCATTTCGTAAATATCTAGTGAGTTGCGAAAAAGAAGTTCGCAAGGAAACCAATATTATTTGGTGTGAAGCTGCAGATGTGCCCTTGGGTGTCTATCGAGGTTTGGAGGTGTACAATTCAAAAAGAAACCTTTAAGGGTACGTTTGCATCCCTTATAGAACTAATTTAAATTTATTGTAAAATAGGAAGATTAGAATAATTGGCGTTAAATGAGCATTAAATGCATGTATGCGGTGGACGTCTATACACGTCCATATCGGTTTGGGGCATTTTAACTTGGACGTCATATGACGTCCATATCAGTGAAAGGGTTAAGGCACTTTTCACAAGCATTCCAGTAGAAAAAATACCTACATCCTCAAAAATTGGCTAACCCAGACTACAACAGACCCCACAGAAATAGATGACATTACCAATCTTACAGATTTATGCATAAGGAATAATTACTTCATGTTTAACCAAAAATTCTACAGACAATCAAAAGGATTAGCTATGGAGAGCCCACTTTCGCCTATTTTAGCATACCTATACATGAGCTATTTTGAAACACACATAGTAAAGGCCTTCCCACAGATTTACAAATTTTGGCGGAGATATGTTGATGATGTTTGTGCTATCATTCCAGAAAAACTTAGAGAAGATTCTCTAAAATTACTAAACCTGCAAGATAATCACATCCAATTTACAATGGAAGTAGAAAGAGACAACACCCTACCCTTTTTGGACCTCAAGATAACTAGAAATCGTCATGGTGTAGATTTTGGAATATACAGGAAGCCCACACACATAGATAATTACATAAAGAAAAATGAATACAATCCAGTTTCACATCAACTAGCTGCCTTCAGAAGTCTAATTCACTGGCTATACAACATACCACTAAGTAAGGAGGAATTTTTGAAAGAACAACAACACATAAAAGAGATAGTGGTATTAAATGGATTCAACCCAGCCATCATAAGGAACATGAATAGAAAGGAAAAACTGAAGATAATATCAAAAAATACCACTCTCACACCATTTAGAAACACAAATTGGCAATATCGAAAATTCACCTACCATCCATGGGCTTTTAGAAAATTTGAAAGAATCTTCAAAAGACTAAACTTAAAACTAGAACCCCAAAACAAATTCAGTCTGAGGAACCTGCTAAATAAACCGCTAAAAAATTCAATCCCCAACAATTTGAAATCAGGAATTTATCAGATAAATTGTGAAACCTGTGAAAAAAGCTACACAGGAAAAACTAAGAGGAACTTATATAGAATAAAAAGAAGTATTTCAGAAAGTGGAGTGCCATTGTTGTCAACCACAGAGCTGACAATAGGGGAGAAGTCCCCAGAAACTAGTCTTCATAAAAAACTTGTAAGTGGAGAAAAGTATACACAAGGTTGACTCACTTGCCTAATTTTAGTAAGAGGAACTTGTTAACCAGGCAAAAAGAACACCAGAGGAACATAAAGTTGAAACAAACAAAAAATCTGCAGTGTCACACCATTTTTGGACAGAAAACCACAACATTGGCCATAACATTAAACTGTTAAAATCTTTAAGTACACTCATAGAATTGGATATTTGGGAAAAAATATTCATAACCAAAAACCGTGATAAAGTTATAAATTTTGAAATCCCAACATTAAATGAAGTATTAAAACTTAGTGCCCCTAACACCAGATGGCAGAGTGATCGGAGCGCCGTAGTAGTGGAAGAAGAGGAATGTTCATTTAGTCACCAAACAGCTGAGGATGAGATTAAATGATCTTGAAAACGTTTCAATTATACAACAAGTGAAGTTTGAGTGTAAACATAGTGACACAAATCAAACTCAAAAATGAAGAATACTTCACTGTTAATAATGCTTCTGCTTTTAATATTCATTCAAGATTGACTATAAAGTAAATTCTTCATAACTGATTGAAAAACAGTAAGTACAAAATTATCTCTATATATCCCTTAAATTGCCTTAAATTAATGATTTCAAATGAGCACTGATGTCTTTTGAAAATGCATCTATTGCTGTGATAGTCATTTGTTTCCGGTGTGTCTTATTGGATCTAAGTTTAATCTCCAGTAATGATTTCAAAAAGTTCTCTCCATCGTATAACGGTCAGCTTTTAATTTCCTTAAGCATTATCATGATGAAGGAGAGAACTTTTTGAAATCAATTGTTACTGGAGATGAAACTTGGACTGAATACATTGGACACACCAGAAACAAAACAACAATTAAACTATGGATACATCTTCAAAACAATACCAATTCTCATTTGAAATCATTGGTGGCAACACTTTTTGCAGAGGGCATTGCAAAGCTTGTCCACAGGTACAATAAACATCTCAATCTTTTCACTGATTTTGCTGAAAAGTAACCATAAGTGTACAAAACTTTTGGTAATGAAATAATTGTTTTCTATTAACTTGCCTTTTATTTATAGTCTATTGGAGGATGAAAAGAAAAAAAGGCTCTCGTTCATATACAGAACAAGAATTTTGTATTAGGATGGATGGAAATGAAATAACTGAAAAGATTGCAAACAATATGGGATTACAACAAGGTTGTAAACTCAATCTCATACCACTTTATTTATAGATGACATATTAGATAAATTAAATAAAGATAAAATATTTGCCTACAGTAAACAGGGAAATACCAGGAATACTTCTTGCAGACAATTTAGTGATAGGTTCTATCACAATTAGAGGTTTTTCTACAGTTTTGCAAATTTTACATGCATTTTACATGAAGTGGAGTTTGAAAATTAATTTCAAAATGTCAAAGTTGGACAGAAATTTAAGAAAGAGGAAGGGAGGGCTGTGGAAGGGAAACAATTGGAAATAAGAAAATTTGATTATTTACCAGTGAGACTAAGCAGCAATGGGAAATGAATGACCACAAGACTAATATTTTACACAAGAAAAACTAGCAATGAATACTCTGAAATGTCTATGGAAAATCTCTGAACTGCAAATTACCTGGTTAGTAAGGGCATATAAAATAGTAGTAGAAGCAAAAGTGGTATATTGATTATAGAGTTGGGGACGTGATGAGGGATGGTGAACGGTAAATAAAATAATATATCAGTTGCAAACAGACCTTGGATTCACCTATAACATCACCAAATGGAGCTGCAAGGATAGAACTGGGAAGACAGTAATAGAGATATGGTAGTGGAAAGACTACTGAAATACAGGTACAGAATAAGAGCATTGGAAGAATATAATATATTTTAACACATTGCAAGAGAAAACTGAGCTCAGGGTTTGAAGAGAATTCTACAGGAAAAAGGAATGGGTAACATATGGGATGAGAGAGACAGGCAGGTTGGAAGTTTTGGGAAAAAGTAAGGAATAGAGTAGAAAAACAAGAAACATTTCAATCTTAAGACACAAGAGAAGCTTACTACTATACAGCCAAATGAAGATAAAATGGGGTAGATCAAGAATTTGTGTTTAAGGATGCTCAACTTCAAGGTCATCAGTGCCCGTTAAAAATAATTGTGGCACAAGACATGTATTAACCTAACAACTATGTAAAAATATATCTATTAAAATAAACTTTTAAAAGGGGAAAAACACTTAAAAAGGAACACAACAATTGAGAAAACACAACACAACACAAAAGCCAACGATAAACTATGAAATAAAAAAAAACATACATAAAATAACACACTATAAAAACAAAAATGACTAAATCCTAAAATCAACTCTAGCGATGTAATGTAGAACCTTTTCCACCGCAGAGTTACTGTCTGCCAGGATCTCCATCAAGCTGACCGGCAGCTGCAGAGACTCCTGCAGGTCTGCTAGGTGAATACACTCTAGCAGCACATGACGGACTGAGAGAGCCCGACCACACAACACGCAAATAGGAGCAGGGACCTTCTTCAATAGGTGACTGTGCGAGAAGTAGCAGTGCCCAATACGTAACCGAGCCAAACTTACTTCCTCCCGATGGGATAAGCGACAGGTGGTCGCCCAGTTATCCGGAAGCTCTTTCACCCTTCTGAGCTTATTACGCAGAGTAGACCAGTCATCATGCCAGCACGATAGTGCCGGTCTACGCACAAGCCCAAAGTCTTCCGCTGTGACAAAAGGGTTGTTGACACTCGGTTCTACGCTTGCCACATTTGCTGCTGAATCCGCAATTTCATTCCCATGCAAGCCTACATGACCAGGAATCCATGCACACACCACGCTAACGCCAGAGGTGTGTAAAACATGGAGTGCATCCTGTATACGCTGCACAATAGGGTGTTGGTTGTACAACTCACGAAGGCTCTGAAGTGCACTTAGGGAATCACTTAGGATAAGACAATCACCTAATTTTCTTCGGCAAACATGTATAATGGCTCGGTATATTGCATAGAGCTCTGCACTATAAACGGAAGTACTGCCATGGAAATCGAATGCATAGGGTTTGGTATTTTTATTCTTGATGAAGCCACTTCTTTTATATGCAGTCTTGAACTGTTTTGCTGGTGCATTATAAATTACTGTTTTTTGTTTGTTTGTTTGTAATTTTACGTCCTCCAACGTTAAGTCATATCGGACGGTGAATGAAATGGGTGAAATGATACTCAAATGTGTCCAGGGTCCATGGAGCTTAGAGCTACCCGACATTTGTCTGTAAGGATAAGGGAAAACCCTGGAAAAACCTTATACAGGTAGCTCCCTGACCGAGATTCGAACTCGGGACCTCTTGAATGTGAGGCAGACATACTACCATCTATGCTACAGAGGCGGGCAAATTACTGGTTCAGAACTTCTTGAGGTCGATGGCCTTGGTGGTGATTTGCATGACGGCTAGGTGTACACACTGCTACACTTACTGATAACTGCTGCTTTGTTGCACTCTAGGTGTTATTGTTTTTTCTGCAATTATTGCTCCGTTTAAATTGCCAGTTTGAGTTGCGATTTCACATCTAGGTACCGGCTTAGCTACAGCTGCACTATAACTACCGGACCTAGCGATCGAAGGCTGGCGAGTACGCAAGAGCTTCCGAGAAGGACACCTTCTCTCTAACCTGGATCTCTTGGATCGCACGCTCCTCTACAAAACGGAGACATTCTCGTGAACTCCATGGATGTTCACCGCTGCAATTAATGCATGCTGGAGGTGTTGTACATGCATCTTCATGCAAGACGCCTCCACAGCTAACACAGGTAGGTACACCGTTACAAAAGTCACTTGTGTGACCAAAGCGCTGGCACTTATAGCATCTCAAGGGGTTAGGGATATATGGTCTCACTTTTATTGCCTCATACCCTGCCTTTAGCCTTTTTGGGAGGTCAATCCTATCAAAGGTTAGGAACAGGGTACGAGTAGGCAGCAATTCCCTGCGCTCACGTCGTTACACGCGATACACTGCCGTGACACCTTGGTCTTTAAGGTTCTCCTGAATTTCTTCATTGCACATGCCGTCCAATGCACGGGTGTTTACCACACCTCGCGAAGTGTTCAGGGTCTTATACACCATAACGCTAATCGGATAGCTGCCTAGCACTGTAGCTTTCAATATCGCCGCTGCCTGGCTGACGCATTGTGCTTCAACCAAGAGCGTACCATTTCTTGACTTTAAACAAGACTTGACAGCACCAGATATTTTATCAAGCCCCTTTTGAATAATAAAAGGGTTAACCGATGTAAAGTTCTTACCTTCCTCTGTATGTTTTACTACTAAGTAGCGAGGACCAAATGACTCGGCTACTTCTTTTACACTGCCCTTCAGAACTTTGTGGTGTTTTTTAAGGGTTGTCAGTAGAGAGAAATATGCAGATGTATATAACATGCTAGGAAGAGAAGGGTGGGTATGGACTAGAGTGAGTGTATATAAAATAAGAGGCAACAGGAAGGGAAGAAACCTAGACAAATGTGCTTTCTGTAGGAGAGAAGATAAGGAAATATATTACATATTAGAATATTAAGAAACAGGGTTATGGAAAAATATATACTTGAAAGTCGGCAGAATAAAAACAGGGCAGTTATAAAAATAAAGATAATAATGAAACTAAGGAAAGAAAATATACATTTATGAGAAAAGCAAGGGAAAAATTACATAAAAAGAAACTTGATCTAAGTTAAGATCCACCATGAATAGATATCTATGGAGTTAAAATGCATGGAGGATTGACCGATAAAATAGCAATACAAAAAAAATGTAAAATTGTAAAAATGTAGAAGATTATAGAGAAGTAAATACAAATACAAACTAACCTTTAAAACCTTGTCATATAGTTTCTCCATCTGGTTTTTAGTAAACTTCAGGAGACACATAAAAGCAACAACACGTACAGTTTCTTCACTAGTGCCCCAAAGTTTTACCAGATTCTTCAGCAGTGGTCGTGTTGTACTGGGAAAATATGGCAGAAAAGTTGCCATTTGATGTAAATGTTTCAGCAAAATAACCAGAACTTCTGGTGATACTACGTTGTCTAAAAACTGAAAAGAAATTGAACATGAAATCAATAGTATAAAAGCAACTATAATAAGGTAGTACATTACTTATTAAAATTCAATTACAAGTTGATATAAAATCAGATTTCTTTAATCAAACCTTAACAGCATTACAATTACAATACAGGAAAAGAAATAAAATGATACAGCATACTTATATCTTTTCTATTAAAGGTATTTACAGCTTTTTAATATCAGATTTAAAAACTTTTAATTTTGAAGTTGATAATAAAAGACAGTATCTAGTATCACTTTTTAACCCTGCAGGGCTCGCGTGGCGTCTCACAGATGCCAGCCTAGAATCATTTCGCCATCTCTTCAATACCGATGAGGTCATTGTGCTGAGCTGCCATCTACCTTTCACTTAGAAACCCTTAACCAATATATCTAAACGACAACCCACCAGTTTTCGCCTAACAAGGGTGGAGTGAAGTTATAGTTGTGAATGTGTAGACGGCGTCTGTCAGACACCACGCGAGCTTTACTGTTGCAAGGTAAGATACCGGTTTAAAACATATTTGTTGCGGAAAGTCGTGATCAGAAACTGTCAGTATCAATTTTTTTTCCTGGTGGAAATGGTTTTAATATTTTTAGGTTTGCAATGAGTGGAAAACAGAGGAAATACAATCCTTCTGATCCAGATGATTGGAAGATCGTGCAAAGTTTGTTAGAAGAAGTAGGTGATGATGATTTTGAACTTGATTCGAATAGCGATGCCGAGGAAGATATTGTGGAGCAAAGAATTGAATCTACAGACACAGAACAAGAAGTAGATGATAGTAACAATTACAGTGAGTGTGAGAAATATTTCTTAGGGCGAAATAGTTTGTAAATGGAATAAAGCTAATCTGCCAAAAAATGTTCGTACTCGGCGGCAGAACATTGTTACACATTTGCCTGGTGTGAAAGCGTGTGCAAAACAAGCAAAATCGCCAAAAGAATGTTGGGAGATATTTTTTGATGACAATATGACATCTAACATAGTGACATGCACAAATAAAAAAATTGAGGAGGCCCAAACTAATTATAGTAGGGAGAGAGATGCAAGACCTACAGATATGCTTGAAATAAAGGCTCTCATTGGAATACTATACCTGTGTGCTGCTAGAAAAGATAACCACACTCACACAAAGGATATATGGGCAAAAGATAAGATGGGTATAGAATTCTGCAGACTGATAATGTCTGAAACACGTTTTAGATTTCTTCTCTACTGCCTCAGGTTTGACGACAGGGATACAAGAATGGAGAGGAAAAAACTTGACAATCTGGCTCCAGTTCGAGCCATTTTCACTTCATTTGTGCAAAACTGCCAGAATGCATATTCAGTTGGGGAATACTGCACATTAGATGAAAAATTAGAAGGTTTTAGGGGAAATTGTCAGTTCAGACAATACATTCCGAGCAAACCAAGATAGTACAGCATAAAAATATATGCCTTGGTCGATGCTCGAATGTATTACACAGTAAATCTTGAAATATATCCTGGAAAACAGCTAGAAGGGCCATTTAAAATAAGTAACAGTGCTAGTGATGTAGTGAAACGTCTAACCTCAGTTATTTCCGGTACAGGAAGGAACCTCACTATAGACAATTGGTTTACAAGTATCGATATTGCAAATTATCTGTATGAACGCAACATTACTATTGTTGGAACTGTAAGGAAAAACAAATCACAAATTCCCCCTGAATTTGTCACAACAAAATCCCGAGAGGTAGCCTCATCTTTGTTTGGCTTACAGAAGAATTCCACATTAGTTTCATATGTACCCAAACGGAATAGAGTTGTATTGGCCCTCTCTACAATGCACCATGACGCTGCTATTGATATTACAACTGGAGAAAAAAGAAAGCCAGAAATAATAACTTTCTATAACACAACAAAATCAGGTGTTGACACTGTAGATCAGTTGTGTAGCACATGTGTGTCCAGGAAGACAAACAGGTGGCCAATGGTGGTGTTTTTCAGCATGCTGAATGTGGCAGGCACAAATTGTCAAATTATTTTCCAGAGTAACAATAAAAGTGATGTGAAGAAACGCAGTCGCTTTCTGAAAAATTTGGCTCGTGATCTTGCAGATGACTACCTGAGGGTTCGCTCACAATGTTCTTCCCTACCAGTAGCCCTCAAACGGGACATTTCTAACCTATATACTAACACAGACGAAACACAGATGACAAAAGAAGGTGATACGAGTGCGAAGAGAAAAAGGTGTTACAAATGTGGTCGTTTGAAAAACAGAGCCACAAGATATACATGCAGGTCCTGTGGACAGTATATTTGTCTCGAACACGCCCAGCAAATATGTTCAGAATGTACATAGTGTGAATACAGAAGCACTGTGGAAAATAAGCTATAGAACATTCATAAAGGTTTGACGTTGAGCATAATATTGTGTTAGAAAAGACTAGAAACTGGTGATAAAAGTTTTTATGCACAATCTTAGGACACTAACATTTGTGAATAATCAAAAATGGTTAAAATACGCAACAACATTGTTTAATTGTTAATTTCATTTAAATCAAACTATGTTAATGTTGAATTTATCCAAAATAAGTACACTTAAATGTAATTGTAATTAAAGTTGCTTTAATACACATCTTATTAATTGAGAAATATATGCAAAATATGTTCAGGAATTTTAAATAAACTATGATTACCCCCTATAGTAAATATGGACTGTCCAGGCTACATAAATGTAGCTAAATAATGAAAAAATTGAATGGTGTTTCTCAGACGCCGCGCGAGCTTCTATGTCTCAAAATGCCACGCGAGCGCTGCAGGGTTAAAGGTATAATGATCATGTTTGCATAATGAACTAAATGGTGATAATGAGAGCTCACTGAGAGGAGCTGAGAGTTGATATTTGTCTTTTCAGGGTGAAAAAATAGCTAATAAAATGAAGTAGAAACAAACTGAGCTTATCATATATGAAACAATACTGTACTTAAAAATTAAAGACAGCAACAGACAACTGAATAGAAACAACCATGATTACTTTACAAGAAAAAAAGTCAACTATCCCTTACAAATGCATTCATTAGAATTATATAAAACTAAACCAATAGCATCAGCATGTGAACTTTACAATAAACTTCCACCATACCTAAAAAGCATCCAAAACCATATCATTTTCAAAAAGGAACTTAAAATGTATTGTATAAATGGATGTTTCTACTCAATAAATGAATTTTTAAACAAAGAATTGTAAATACAGTAAATTTGTAAAAAATAATGTATGATTAGTGATGTACTATAGTAAATAACTTGTACCATTTTATTTCTTTGTTTTGTACATATACTTTGTAACCATGACGTGTCCAAAAACATGTATATGTTTTAAAAGGATGAATAAAGAATGAATGAATGAATAAAATTCTCTTATTTAAACAAGCCAGAATATTAGCTAATGTTCACCATATCATCTTTCATTCCAAAATCTAAAAGTAGAATTCAACTTTTGATATTAGGGGGCAGGAAAGAAAAGAAAACCTACCTTTGATATGTCTCTTAAATACATTCTTAACAATGGCTTCACTTTTGACCACTTTTTACAATTGTTCAACTGTGCACCTTCAGGTGGATTACCTAAAATTCTCATTATAGCTGGCCGAAGTTCAAACATACACATCTGCATTATTCCATTGAAAACTGCAATAAGAAATTATAAATATTAGCAAAACTATAAGGCTTGCTTCCTTTCAGTTTACACTAGTCCAGGAAATCAATAATCTTTAAACTTAGGTTAAAAAACTCATATTACACCATGGCATTTAAATATCAAGAATATCAACTGCAATATAGAAATGTTTCTACAAATTCTTATTCTTGTATATACATTGTATTGATCAAGATAAACATATGTAGAAATGGCATTATTACATACTTCTTGTAGACAGAATGGGAACAGGAGAATAATGGAAATTAATTGTTCTTTCACACTGGCCATGTGTAGGCTAAATTGTGGAAACGTAGAGTCAGAATGAAAAATTCAATGCCATAGCCGGGATTTGAACCACGGATCTTCTGGTTTCCATCCAGCCGCTCTACCATTGAGCTACTATGGCCAATGTACCAATATGGCATTAAATTCTCCAACTGACTCGAGTCAGTTGGAGAATTTAATGTCATATTGGTTTCCGTCCAGCCGCTCTACCATTGAGCTACTATGGCCAACGTACCGATATGACATTAAACTGACTCGAGTCAGTTGGAGAATTTAATGTCGTATTGGTTTCCGTCCAGCCGCTCTACCATTGAGCTACTATGGCCAACGTACCGATATGACATTAAACTGACTCGAGTCAGTTGGAGAATTTAATGTCATATCGGTACGATGGCCATAGTAGCTCAATGGTAGAGCGGCTGGACGGAAACCAGAAGATCCGTGGTTCAAATCCCGGCTATGGCATTGAAATTTTCATTCCGACTCTATGTTTCCACAGGAGAATAATGATATCTTTTAGAGCTAATTGCTATATGAAGCCTCTGATGTTTGATTCTCTGTGCAAGGCCAGTACATTGCAAAATAAATGAAACTTTCTATATGAGAAGAGTACACATATTAAAAATTCAACCAATAACTAAAAAATTCTTAAAAAAAAAGTCTATCTCCACAGAAACAAACATATTTGACAAATTATATACTTCAACAAGCTCTATATCTTTCGTATGGTAAGAGTTTGTGTATCTCCTACAGTATACCAGTTTAGCAAAAGTTGTCTAGAACAACAGAACTACAGAGAATTCTCCTAGAAAATTCAAGATATTCATTTTATTTGTCATGGAAATATTTTAAACTTTCAGTATTTTACTCAAAATCATGGAACCATTTTCTTAAAAAAAAAAAAAAAAAAAAAAAAAAAAAAAAAAAAAAACATAATTTTTAAAAGTGTCCATGTAAAGGAAAGTTTGGGATTTAGGGATTTTCTTAAAATATTTGTGTCTCATCCTTAGATGTTGAACTTAATATTGTGACTTTGTGGGTTCGTGAAATGAAAAGTCCAATTTCACCACTCAAAAATGTTCTTTATTTCCACCGACTTACAGTTGAACACTTGCCAATTACACAAAATTACGTGCTGCACACAATTACAATTCACCAGTTCGTCCGTTACAATTTCACTTGTACTCGCAATTACATAAACTCCGATACACATACACAGTTACGTACAGTCTTCCGTTGCAATCTTCCCGTTCATTAATGCGTCACTGACTAACTCTTACACCAAGAACTGCGACTGTCTCATCACTCACACTAAACTTCTGACTAGCTGCAGCCCTTTTTATAGGCATCTCGCCGTCTTCTCGGCTTTTCTTGTTCCCAGGCGAAGATTCCAGAAGTTTGAAAGATCCCGTAATTCCCAGAACAGGTGGAAGAGAAACAGACCGCACAATCATGTTTTTTTCCCCAGCCATCCCTGTCACCACTATAAGACGGACGAGGGGGAGGCGTGGCTAACACGGACCTCCCCTGTCTTCCCGCTCTCAGCTGCTTCTATAGGGTGTTCCAACGCCCGAGTGACAATATCAACTTTGATTAGCTATTAAAAGTAGAAGCACCACAAACATTGGGAGTTTTCTTCATGCTGAATTTGAAATACTGGAATAGTTTTCAAAACTGGAACATTTTTAGGACATTTGCTGTCAGCAGCAGTTGTTGACTGAAGCATGCTGCTAGTTCTTTCCTTTCCTCCTGGCTGAGTTGGATCCTGCTATCATCTACCAATAGTAACAAAATTCCAATAAACTACTGGAATTTCAAAATTTACAATATTATCTATTGTTGACAGTAAATATTTTACCCAAAATAGTTCTACTGATGAGAAAACTGGTGTTAGCAATTTTATGGTTTGATCAATGGTGTGGTTCTCAAACAAAAGTGGTGTGACATAGCAGATTTTTCTGCTGAATATTCAAAAATACATCACGATAAAATTTATAAAAATTTTACTATAATGGAACACTACAGTGAAGCGAAAACATATATTAAATTATAGATGAGTCATTTTTTACATATGTGCCTAAGTGAAGCTTATGTGTAAAAAATGATTCATCTATAATTTAAGATTTTTTTAAAATCAGAATATAGAGCCCTTGAAATTAAAAAAATTCAATTTTTTTATCATACTTTGAATAAGCAGTACAGCAGATTATTAGTGAGAATTTTTCTTGCCTGATGGTATATTAGATCTGTAATAATTTCACTCACTATCTCTTATGGAGGAAAATAATACTAATAATTTGAGATAACTCTAGGCTGATAAGCTATATCAATGCAATGCAGCGAATGGTGTCACCAAGACTTTAGCTGGTTCCTATTTTTGTTTGATAATAAGCATTATTGGGCTACTAGTTATGCTGCATTCCACAAGATTAAGAAGAATAACTCAAACTTAGCACATATTTATGGCCTATCCAAATTTGTAATACAAGCAACTGCATGAGACTAATAATCAATTACATCAACAAGGCGTAATACCATTTAGCAAAATGGTTATCAAAACAACTCAATTCACTACCAAAACACGAAATCTGAAAAATATGAAAGCTGTTTTCTTGAACAGGGGGAAAAAAAAATGAAGGCGGCCAACGACAACCTTACCGCCGAGTTGAAGGAAATGAAGACGGCAAATGAAAACTTCGCTGAAAAAACAGAAGCGGCAAATAACAACCTAGCCGCAGAGTTGAAACAAATGAAGACGGCAAACAACTTGGCCACGACAATGACCGCAAAGATGGCCGAACTGACCACGGAAATGAAGGTGGCGAACGAGGCTATCGCCGCCAAATTTGAACAGTTGACCAGCGTGAGGAATGACGTGACGGAGCTGGGCAAGCGGATGGGCCAAGTGGACGAGCGCGTCGAGGACCTGGCGAACCGCTTCAATGACCTAGAGGAAAAGGCCGACAGTAACGCCAAGTCCCTGAACGCCGTGGTGGAAGACGTCGAAGACCTTGCGAACTGCGTAAACAACCTGGAGGGAAAGGCCGACAGCAGCGTCAAGTCCCTGAACGCCATTGTGGAGGACGTCGTCGGCAGGAGGTTGAAGGATTTGAAGGCCGACGCACCGGGACGCGACACAACATCTGCGTGCGTCAAACCTCCGAAATATGACGGCGCGTCAACGTTTGAGGTCTTCCGCCGCCAATTCGATGCAGTGGCCAAGCACATCAAATGGTCACCAGAGGAGGAGGCCACACAGTTAATAGCCAGCCTCCAGGGACGGGCCGCGGAAGTCCTAAACGCGGTGCAGACAACGGCGGCGCCCAAGGACATCTGGGAGGCCCTGGAGAATCGTTTCGGAAACCACCGCTTAGCCGCAGCGTACCGCAGCCAGCTAAAGGCAAGGTCACAGCAGCCAGGGGAGACGCTGCAGGAGTTCGCCCTGGCAGTTGAACAACTGGCTAGCAAGACCCTAGTCGACCTCCCACCAGAGTTCGTATCCCGGGAAGCTAACTACACCTTCGTGGACGGGGTACGAGATACGGAGATTCGTCAGCGCCTAATGCTCGGCGATTATAAAACCATGCACGAGGCGCTGACAGCAGCATTAAGGATGGAGGCGGCCAAGGTAACATCTATCCCGACGTCGAGGACGAGGAGTGTCCGCTACACCGGAGACAGAAGACCAGCCGAGGGACGCCGGCGAACACCTAGTGGCCTGTGTTGGGGATGTGGACAGCCGGGACACCTAGAGAGAGATTGCCGACACCAGGAAGGGCAGCCGGAAGAACGAGTAGGGGCCGGCGTGGCGAGGAGCACGTCGGCGCCGTCCACACCATCTCCTCGAGTGACACTGCGCGCCGTCAGCCGGAGGATGGATGATAGCCTCATCGTGGACGGCTGGGTAAGAGGAAAGCCGTGCCGCGTGCTGGTGGACACCAGGGCGACCGTGACCATCATCAGACCTGACGTGGCGAAGGGTTTGCCGACGAGAAATCCGAGTCGACCATACCAGCTTGTGACGGCATCGGGCGGCACCTTGCCTGTGGAGGAGGCCCTGCTAAAGTTGACCTTGGGAAGGAGTACCGAACGTCTGTGGGTGTTCGTCGCGAAAGTGGCTGAGGAAGTGATACTGGGATTGGATGCCCTCAGGAGCCACGAGGCGACGTTCGACGTCGGCAAGAAGACCCTGCGGCTCAACGGAGAAGAGGTTATACTCCGTCAACCAGAAGAGCTCCTTGGAATTTGCAGGGTCGTCTTGAACGAAGATGTGGTTGTCCCCGCGAAGAGCGGGGTGGTGGTGACGGCACGACTGGAAGGCCAGAGAACCAGGAACATGGTGCTGGACCAGAAGACTCCTGTACACGGACTGTGTGAAGCCAGGGCAGTGCTGCCGTGCCGAGAGGAGGTGCCAGTGAGACTGCTAAATCCGACGGACACCGATCACGACGTTCAGGCCGGGACGGAGTTGGGAACGTGCGAGCCCGTGGTAAGCGTAACAGCAATCGACAAGACGCAGGAGCCGGTGCCAACGCAACCCCTGGGGCCCCGGCTAGAAGGCTTACTGGAGAGGTCGGCCGACCACCTGACCGCAGAGCAGCTGGAGAAAGTTCGACAACTGCTAAGACGATACCAGCGCGTCTTCAGCCAAGGTGATAGTGACTACGGCCGCAAGGACAAAGTGCTTCACCGCATCGACACCGGGGACGCCCGGCCTATTCGGCAACCACATAGACGCGTTCCGCTGGCGAAGCAAGGGGCGGTACGAGACATGCTGGAGGAAATGAGATCCAGGGGAGTGATTGAAGAGTCGGACAGCCCTTGGTGTTCCCCTGTAGTCTTGGTGACGAAGAAAAACGGCGAGCTGCGCTTCTGCGTAGACTACAGAAAGCTGAACACTGTCACCCGGAAGGACTGTTTTCCCTTACCCCGGATTGACGACACCCTGGACACGCTATCTGGTGTACAGTGGTTCTCGACCCTAGACCTGAAGTCGGGCTACTGGCAGGTAGCTCTAGACCCAAGAGACAAGGAGAAGACCGCATTCTCGACAGGTCAAGGGCTCTGGCAGTTCACGGTTATGCCCTTTGGCCTCTGCAACGCACCGGCTACCTTCCAACGCCTGATGGAGTCAGTAATGAGAGGGCTGACTTACGACGCCTGCCTGCTATACCTGGACGACATCATTATCGTCGGAAAGACTTTTGATGATCACCTCGAGAATCTGAGTAAGGTGCTTAAGAGACTGCAGGCGACCAATTTGAAGCTGAACGCGAAGTGCCAGCTCTTCCGCAAGGAAGTGAACTACCTGGGCCACATAGTCTCAGCAACCGGGGTTGCCACAGACCCGGAGAAGACACAGGCTGTGAGAGATTGGCCTCGCCCAAAGGATAAGAATGAGTTGCGCAGTTTCCTAGGGCTGTGCGGTTATTACCGCCGCTTCATAAAGGGGTTCTCTAACATCGCCAAACCCCTCACCCGCCTGACAGAGGAACACCGGCCTTATGTGTGGACGGAGGACGCCGAAAACGCTTTCCAGCACCTAAAGGAGACCCTGTGCAGTGCTCCAATTTTGGGTTTCCCACAACCGGGTGGCGCCTTCATTGTGGACACTGACGCCAGCGACCATTGCATTGGAGGTGTCCTATCGCAGATCCATGACGGCCATGAGCGGGTGATAGCCTATTACAGCAAGACGCTATCCAAGGCAGAGAAGAACTACTGCGTCATCCGACGAGAATTATTGGCGGTAGTAAAGACCTTGTAGCACTTCCACAAGTACCTGTACGGTCAGCCATTCCACTTGAGGACTGACCATTCCGTCCTAACCTGGCTATTGAGCTTTAAGAACCTGGAAGGCCAGACAACACGTTGGGTCCAGAGGCTGCAGGAGTACGACTTCACCTCGAAACATCGCAGAGGGAAGAGCCACGGTAACGCTGACGCCATGTCCCGAAGAGTGCGGCCAGTACACAAGAGTGGAAGAGAAGGAGCGTGCCGCAGCAGTCCGAGTAGTCGCGGCAGTGCCTGCGGATGGCTGGGATAGCGCAGGCCTGAGGGAGTAGCTGGCGGACGCAGACTTGGGGCCACTCTTGAGGGAAGTGGAGGCAGGGACGAGACCAACCTGGGAGGACATCGCACCGAGGAGCGCCACCTACAAGTCGTACTGGGCCCAATGGGACTCGTTGAGGACCAGAGAGGGCGTGCTGTTCCGGGTTGAGTCCAGAGGTTCTACTCCCATTAGCCTTGAACCCGTAGGAACAAGACCCGGGCCTCTTTCAACCAGGGAGTTATCCGAGCTATCCCGTGGCTGTTCCGGGTATGGGAATTCCCGATGGGAAGACGCGGAGAGAACAGTTGGTACTTCCCCGGAGTAAGGTCCCGGAAGTCTTGGAAGAAGTGCACGCCGGTACCTCAGGACACCTGGGAGCGAACCGAACGATTGACAAACTACGGCAGCGCTACTACTGGCTGAGACTCCGAGCAGATGCTGAGATATGGTGCCGTCAGTGTCACGTGTGCGCGGCGAGTCGTGGCCCCCAGAATAGGAACCGGGGTCGCATGCAGCAGTACAACGTCGGAGCGCCATTCGAACGGATCGCCGTTAACATTGCTGGACCGTTCCCAGTTTTTGACCGACGCAACAAGTACGTAATGGTGGTCGTGCACTACTTCACCAAGTGGCCGGAGGTGTATGCCATCCCAAACCAAGAGGCAAAGACAATCACAGACTGCATCGTGGAGCAAGTGTTCTGTCGATTTGGGGTGCCGTTAGAGCTACACAGTGACCAGGGTACCAATTTTGTGTCCAACCTAATGAAGGAGGCACTACAAAGGCTTGGGGTGAACAAGACCCGCACGACGCCTCTACATCCCCAGTCGGATGGCGTGGTCGAAAGATACATCAAGACCTTAGAGGAACACCTGAGGAAGGTCGTGGCCAGCCATCAGCGAGACTGGGACGTCAAGGTGCCACTGTTCTTGCTGGCTTACCGCTCGTCTACACACGACACAACTGGGATGACGCCAGCCAGCTTAATGTTCGGCCGAGAGTTACGCCTCCCTTGTGACCTGGCTTTTGGAAGCCCTCTGGAAACGAAACAGCCAGCGACCGAGTATGTAGAGAACTTGGTGGACCATCTCCACGACATGCACGAGATGGCTCGCCAGAACATCCAGAAGGCGAGCGATCGCATGAAGACCAGGTATGACAGGCAAGCCAACAGCCAAGGGTTCCAGCAAGGTGACCTGGTCTGGTTGTACCGTCCTACCCGGACCAAGGGACGCTGCCCGAAGCTCCAGCAGCCATGGCAAGGACCGTACCAGGTGGTGAAGAGGATTAACGACGTGGTCTACCGCATCCAGAAGGTTCCCCGAGGGAACATGTTGGTGGTACACCTGGATCATCTAGCCCGCTACGATGGTGCTGTTCGGGACGACCAACTTTGAGGAGGGAGCAGTGTCACCCAATTATCGGAAAGCACAACCAACGACAGCTGAGTAAGGGACCAGAGGCCGCGCCACACCCACCCATTAAGCTCAGTCACTAATTGAGGGGATGATTAGGGAAGTTTCACTTGTCGCTGGCCGCCTCTTCCCCCTTCCTCTGCCATCTGGAACCTTCGCGGTGATTCACTGAAAACGAGAGACGTCTAGAAAACAGTGGTATTCCTATAAAAAGGGCTGCAATGAGTGAGTTGAGTCAGTGCTTGGCAAGCAGCGAAGGAGCGCCGTGTTAGTGAACGGACGAGAATACTCTGTACGTGTATCGGAGGAGTGTACGTAATTGCGAGAGCAAAAAGGGAACTGTAACGGACGAACTGGTGAATCATAATTGTGTGCATTACGTAATTCTGTGTAATTGGCAAGTGTTCAACTGTAAGTCGGTGGAAATAAATAACATTTTTGAGTGGTGTAATTGGACTTTTAATTTCACGAACCCACAAAGTCACAGTATTATTTAACATAAATTCTCTGTTTCCAAGTGTCTCTTTTCCTGTACAATCTTTAATGAGCAACTTTGAGACACAAACTACTATAGCTTGCCATACATCTTCACAACCAGGTTGTGGATAACATATTTGTAATTGTCAATGAAAAATACAGCACTGATATTCTAAAACTATACATTTGCAGGAGTGCACATAAGAGCAATTTAAAATTTGAAATTTACTGTAAAGGCACACATCTGAACATCGAAAATAGTTTCAACCCTATACGTCACAAACATGCAATCATCAATTGTCTAGATCATAAACTGGTAAATATGCTGATGATAGAACAGGAATACAGGACTGAATACTCCTTAACAAAAATAGCAAACAACCTCAGTCATCACACTATCAGTTATTAGGGATAAAAAAGTAACAATGAAGAACAATGAAGAAATAGATGTACTTAACCAAGGCCTAAAAACATGTATAACATACTCCAGCAACCCGGATGAATTCATTGCAGATATAGAATTAGCAGTAGAAGGCTTGGAAACCATGGACAAAAATATAATTAGGAAAAAATCAGCTCCTATATTGGAAAACTTAGTAAATAAAAAGCCAATAAAACATTTGAAACAAATTCAGATAATTAAAGCTTTAAGGAAAAAGGATGTAATCTTCTCAAGGGCTGATAAAGGGAACAAAATAGTAATCTTAGATACAGCTACATACAAAGAAAAAAAATGTTACTACAACAAAAAGAATTCCAGGAAATAGATTCTAATCCACTCAACCGATGCATAAAAGATGTACAAAAAACCATCATTAATAGTAAAATTTTAATAACTACAGAACAAAAAACTATCAAACCAGACAACCCTACCCTTGCAAGAATATATGGTTTGCCTAAAATACACAAACCCAACATACCCATGAGACCCATTATAAATAATATAAACACTCCTACTTACCTTCTGGCAAAATGGCTATCCAAAAAATTTCAATCCTTTCCACAATTCCATACTCTGAGTATAAAAAACTCTTTAGACCTGGTAGAAAAAATTCAAAATCTTAAACTAAAACCTCATGACACTTTGGTATCCTTTGATGTGCGCTCCCTCTTCCCTAGCATTCCATTAGATAAACTTTTGATTCAACTGAAAAAATGGCTAAATTCTATAAACCTGGATGCCAATGCAATAGAAGAATATTTGGCAATGACTGAATTATGTATACATCAAAATTATTTTGTCTTCGATGGAAAATATTATAAACAAATTTCAGGACTAGCTATGGGAAGCCCGCTATCACCATTTTTGGCCAATCTATACATGAGCTTTTTCGAAACACATATTACTACATATGTTTAAAACATGGTACAGATACGTAGACAACATCTTTGCAATAGTGCCCTACAAACTAATAGATGATGCTTTGAAACTACTCAACCTGCAAGAACCCAGCATACAATTCACAGTAGAAACTGAAGAGGACTGTACTCTACCTTTTTTAGACCTTAAAATCAAAAAAAGCAATGAAAAACTAGAATTTGGCATTCATAGAAAAGCAACACACACAGATAATTATATCAAAGCAAATAGTTTCAACCCAATTCCACACAAACATGCAACCATCAACAGTCTCACATACAGATTAGTAAATCTACCTCTCAGCCAGCAAGAATATCAAAACGAATACCATCAAATCTTAAAAACTGCAATTAAAAATGGATATGGAAAAAACCTTGTAGATAAGAAACTAAAATTATTCAAACTTCAAAAGAGATTAAAACAGATCACAGCTCTCACACCAATAAAACAAGAAACTAGATTTGCTAAATTTACTTACCACCCCTGGGCCACAAAAAAGTTCCAAAAAATATTCAAGAAATACAATATAACATTGGCACCAAAAAAGAATTACAACATTAAAAACCTACTTCACAGTAATAATACTGATAAGATAAAACCAGAGGAAAAGTCAGGCATTTACAAGATTAAGTGTAGAGACTGTGAAAAAATTTACATAGGGAGGACAAAAAGAAACATAGGCACTAGAAAGAAAGAACACTTCAGGCACTTAAGATACAAAAATATTGATAAGTCCGCAATAGCAGCTCATTTCTGGTCTGAAAATCATGAAATTGAAGATAGCACAGAATTACTAAAATACGTACAAAAACATAGTGAACTCGTCATATGGGAGATGATATACATAAAAAACATAAAAACCAACTAATGAACTTTGAAATCCTGCTAGAAGAGAATCCCACATTTCAGTTCATCACTAAATCAACAGATGGCAGCAACAACCCCAGAATTACCCACACCGCTGGATCTAGCTTCAGTCGCACAAGAGCCGTAGATGCAAACGAAGATTTGCGAAACATGTCCTCAAAATAGGTACGAAAGTGAAGTAGATGTGTAAAAAATACGACTCATCTAAAATTTAATAATTTTTCGCTTCACTGTGGTGTTCCAATACAGTTAAATCTCGAAATAAATTGATAGTTTAAACAAAATGAAAATAATTGACAATCTACTTACAATACAGCAGTATTAAATAACAGCTCAAAGAAAAGCAATAAGCACAACATATTACTCAGAAGTGGAACCTAGATTTCTAGATTTTTGTTGTCTCTTTTGACACACTAGTTTTTCAAAATTAGGTATCAATGTTTGTGCAGCAGCTAGTCTAAGTTGACATTTGAAGTTCTGATCCGACAATTGAATTCTGCAGCGATTTTTGTTTAATTTCATTAGTGAAAAAAATTGTTCGCATATATATGTGGATCCGAACATACTCAGAAAACGAGCGACATTTCTATGTAGTCGAGGAAATGTATTCTTGGAAAATATGAATAGAAATCACTCAAACTAATTCTATTTTGGAATTTATTTTTCATTTGACGATTGCATTGCAAATCGATGAGTTCATGTTGCAATTCAGATGGAACATTATCAACATCTGTAGAGTAAGGCTCAGCAAATATTTGGAAAATTGGCTCTAATTGCACCCCGTCTTGAAAGCTTTTCTGAAATTCTTGGTTGAACTCTCTTAATATTTGAACATATTCTTGCAAGTCCATGACCTGAACAAACTGCTGCACTGTTGAGAGCTTTGAGAAATGTACCAAGTTCTTTGAGGTTAACTGCCTTTCCCATAACGATAGTTTCATTTTGAATGCTCTGATACTATCATTTTCTATAAAAAAGGAACACTTTTCCCATGAAGGCATAAATGTAGGAGTAGATGTTCTACATGTCACATTACATTCTCCAACCGACATTATGTTTACGAAAACCACAAGAGACGAGACAACATTGCTGTCCAATTCCACGTCTCAAACTGAAGTCGCATGGCACTCGTGGCAGTGCACAGTGCTACGTCATTTGCTCTAGCACAAAATCGATCCACTTGGTGACCGCTGACTTACAGCATCATAAGTTGGTACAAACAGTGCGCATCTCATTGTATATGAGAACCCCTAATGGTTTACCGGCAAAAACACAAGTCAGTTGGAGGATTTAATGTCATGCTGGCATGTTGGCTATGGTAGCTCAGTGGGTTAGAGCAAATGAATGGAGATTGGGAGATCCGTAGTTTAAATCCTGGCTATGGCACTAAATTTCTCAACCAAAACTTAGCCTACACACTGCTTGTGTGGAAGAACAATTAATTTCCATCGGATAAGTAATATTTACAAATAATTTTAAATTTAGGAAGTTACTAACATTTTTGTTTGATGTTATGACACTTGGTACTTACCAGCACTTCTATCAACAATAAACTCTGCTTCTTCTAAATCCTCTTCTGAAGCACCAGTAACCTTTACAAGAGCAGAATGGAACATCTGCACAGCAACTTTCAAATGTTCCAATGAACTGTTAAAAGAAATGCAAACTTATGCAAGTTTGAAGCAATTTAATATCAACTGTGATCAATGAGTAAGGCATCTAATAAGTACTAAGAAATTTAGCTATTTGTAAGATAAATGTTTTCTCCTGGATCATCAACAAAGCTTAATTAAGTTAATGATACAATATATCAGCATATAATTTATAACATAAATCCCATATAGCAACAGAATATTGAAGTTCTGACTTCTATTTCATTTAATTAATACACTTCTTAATTTGATGTAACAAAGTTTACTTTTCAGATCCTGTTTATAATGTTAAAATGTATAGAATATTTGAATAAATAATAGCCTTTTTTTGTTGTTGCTTTTCTTCATGATATTACAGCACACCAATTTTTAAACACTATTCTCAACTGCTAGCCAGGATATGTTCATTGTGTATTCGTTCCTTGCAATCTGATTTACATAGCATTAGTTTCTTGCTGTTTCAAGCTCTTTTGCAGATGTAGCATTAGTCATCTTGATTTATTATGTCATCATTGAAGTTTATGGGAGTTTACCAAAAAGTACTTTGTTTTACATGTGTGCGCAAAAGTGTATTTTGTACAAAATAAAATGACAGCAGTGAAAAGAAAAATGTTATCTTTTTTAAAAAAATCAACATCATTTGGGAAGTTAAAACAGAAATGGCTAGAAGGTCTGGTATGGCCACTTCAGCCATTAGTAGGATTCCAAAAATTATCAATTTTGAGTGAAGGAACAAAAACTGGTTTGAAATAAAAAAATGTAATAATATTAAAAGAGATGGAATATATATTAACTGAGTGGTTAATGAAGTACAAACTGCCTGATTACCTAATTGCAGCTTCATAAAGCAAAACAGTTGCTTTAAAGTTAGGTTTGGTGAACTTTAAAGCATCAGGCAATATATGACAGTGCATCCAAGCATTATTGTAATGCTTTGTAGATAATAGGAAAGATTTGTATGTTCATTACAGTTTTTAAAAGCACTGAAAAAGAGCCCAGAAAACCAGATACATGAAGCCTCAAATATATTTTGGTACTCACATCTTAACTGTTTCTTGACTGAAACCTTCATCACAGTTTACACTCTGGGAGGCCCACTTTTCAATGTCTACTATTTTCAGTCTTCCTTCCACTATACTATACCTACACCCAACTAAGCTGTCACATTTGTATTCTCTTGTCGATCCTGATATGGCATGTAGCACTTAGTTTTATTTGTAACAGAACCACTACTCTCTTGTATTTACCACTCATCTTAGTAATAAATTACAGAACAACAAAATGCTGTGCAAATGTAGAGTTAGGTAGGTACTACTCATAAGTGCACACAAAACATACAGTAACATGAAAGTAACATCTAATAATGGCTCCAATCCCTTCCAAAGTTCATCTTTAGGTACTCACCAGCACTCACAACTTGAAGAATGTTGAGTTAGTTCATTACTATTGTTACTAGTAGTACATTGTTATAAATTTCAATAAATAAATTGTTATAAATTTATAATAATAAATTTAGTTGTGCATATATATGTTTAATGTTCAAAATCTTATGATAAAACCATTCTTACTTCCCAGTATTTAAAATCTAGAGATTCTTTATTTTTGAGAATTTCCATAATTAGGTGAACAACATTCATTAAATCATTTTTACCATATAAAAAGCACTGTGGGGAAGTTACTAATCCAATCCTGAACACATGTCCACTCAATCATGGCATGTGATTAATATGAACACTGCAAGAGATGATTTTCTAGGTAAATCTGGAATTGTTTAAAGTTTATTTTAGAGATTCTTTCAATTAAGTTTTTCAGAGCATTATCATAATACTGAAAATGTTTTTAATTAATCTTTTAACTGTTTCAGAGGGAATATTTTGTTCATTGAGAAAATTTGGAAGACTTCTCGGCCAACATATCTGCTTACTCATTCCTAGAAATTCCACAATGTGATGGAATCCATTGGAAAATTGTAAAAAGCTTATCTGTATAGGCAAATAGTTTTTGTAAGGAAGTATAAATTGCATCAATTTCTCCATCACAGCTTAAGAAATAATTTCCCACATGTTCAAGATATTCTCAGGAAGTTTTGAACATGCGTATAAAAAGAAAATTTACAGCCAGCTCCTGCTCGATCTTCTTGGTTGTAAAGAGAGTCATCTGTATAAATGTGAGACCACTCATCATCTGGATATCTTACATTTAAGGTTTCAAGGGTATATGTTTTAGCTTCTATAGAAGCAACTATGGATTAGAAGGCATAAGAGGCGGAGTTAGGAAGGGCTTGCCAACAGCGATTGACCTATCATAGGCATGCAGGGTTGCCTAGATCAGACATGCACAGTACCAGAGTGAGCAACAGTTTTTTCTCTTTTTCACATGCCCAAAATTATTTCAACACTGTAGTGTGCTTTGGTGTATGCAACAAGAATTTTTGAGGCTGCCTGTCCAAAGGACATGTTTCTATGGCATATACTTCTTGAGTTATCGTTACATTAAACATTGCTGACTCTCGTGTTTATGCTTATGGTATGCTTCAACTGCTAACCATGTTCATGCATTATTTCTTTTCACATTATAAAGTGTTGCTTGGAGTTGATATATTTTTTCCACAAATTTATTAAACATACATCAATGTACTTCAGGAGACCGTGCAGTACTCTTTGAAGTTAGGTTCAAGTACATTTAATAATGCAAACTACGTTTTAAGTGCTTTTTTTTTTTTTTGGTAATTTTACGTCCTCCAACGTTAAGTCATATCGGATGAATGGAATGGGTGAAATGATGTTCACATGAGCCCGGGGACCACAGAGCTCACAGTTACCCTACATTCGTCTTTCAGAATAAAGGAAAACCCCGGAAAAATCTCATCCAGGTAACTCACCCTAACCGAGATTCAAACTTGGGACTTCTTGAACATGAGGCAGACACGCTATTGAGGCGGGCTTAAAGTACTTTGGGTAACTGTAACAATAAACATAAAATTCATATTTTCACAGTCTGTTTTGTGAACTGTTAACAATATCACTTTCAAAGCCTGGTACAAGTGGCGCAAGCACTAAGCACAAAGTACTCTGTCCCTAGATCAGAAACATCCTTAAAATGTACCGTTTCTTCAAGGAACTGTCATCTAAGGAAGTGGGTGACAGGATCAATTTTTTACAAAGCCATAAACTCATGGCCAAAATGTGCAATGTGGGTATACCTACTGCGTTGTGTATTGTGAAACAGGGCAAAACTTCTAGTACAGAAAGTGGTGAAATTTTCTTTAAATCTCCAGGAAAACATGCCAGAAAGCAAAACTAGGTTCCCAATTTAGATGATTTGAGAAAGACATACTTCATCGCACAATATACATATATGTCAAGGTGAATACCCCACAATTAAAATGCTGGTTCATATCATAAGGGAAAAAATAGCCTATATGGGTTCCTATGCTTCAATAGGATTAATACTGATGATGATATATATAAGGGCGCTCAACTACGGCGGTCATCAGCGCCCTTTAAAAAACTAGTCATGGCAAAAGCCAGATATAAAACTTTCCATAAACTATACAAGTGTAACAAAACCTATTAAAAATACATGTACATAAAAAACATCAATCAAAACCTACCAAAAACCTCGTTCAACAAATCCCAAATCCCAAACCAGAAAAGAATCTAAAATCCTCCATAATGCGTCCCATTTTTTATCTTGATGTGATGTGGCTAAATCAGAAACATTGCTAGCAAAACTTACGGCAAGATTCGACGGGAAGAGGTGGTCTGAAGATAATTGTAGGGAAAGGAAACAGGTTTATATTACAATAAAATATAATTTTTTGTCACAGGTACCACTTATCTGCACAAACAGTATTCATTCCCGACAGCAAGTGGGTTTTCTGTTCTAGACCAGGGTATAAACTTGTTGACCATCATTCTGAAATAAATACAGATTCCTACACAGATTGGCTCACAAATTCTTAAAATTTTTATAAGAGGGGGTGTATCATCATTATGAATAATACAAGCTTCTATTCTAAACTTTTAAACCTCCCTCTACTAATTCCAAAAAACAGATATTCAGGACTGGCTGGCACATAATAAAATAACATTCCATCCTTCTGAAACTAGAGAATTATTACAAAAAGTAAAGCAATATAAAACACAAGAAAAAAGGTACCAGCTGGATCAAATTACATTAGAAAAAGGCCACCAAATTGTTCACTTCTTATCACTGCCAGTACAACCTCATAGAATTAATTTGGGCTGAAGAAAACACCACTTTTCATCTTGCACATGTTGAACAATTTATGCATGCTGCACTCGAAAATGTTACAAAAGAGAACTGGACTAGTTGTGTTGCACACTGCGAAAAATTGCAAGATGATGGATGTGGTTCGAGATAACACAGAATGAAATTACATTTAAAGGGAGTCAATTAATGACACTAAACAACACTTACTCATTGACTCCCTTTAAATGTAATTTATTATAACAACACTGTTTTCAACACTTCCAAGAAAGGAACAGAATGAAATGTAGTTATAAATCTACACAAAAGTGATTCAGAACTGAGGATGAGGAAGACAGGGAGGATGACAAGCTAGCAGCTCCTCTACAATAAGTGGCTTTCAGAAATTCAGGTAAGTTATTTTCAATAAATAAACAGTTAATATTGAATGTTACAGTTTATAATGCTATCTAGAATTATCCTTTGCTGCATAAGTTTACATTCTGATAATTTGTAGCATGACAAATATTACTTTCCACTTATCTTCTCCCCATCTTCCACTTCCTGGTGTATCACATGGCAGTAGTGCAGCCACCATGTCCATGCATGAGATCAGATAACATGCCTTGTATGCCATATAAAGGTAGTATTCTAGTTCAATGATGTTCAGTGGGTTAAGAGGCATGAGAGGTTCTATTCGGATGGGTAATGTAATTAATTTTAGTTGTTGAACTTTCTGTATGAAGCCTAATTGACTTTTCAGGCTTAAAGTAGATGTGTGGTGTTTTACCCACTTTTTAATTTCTGGAAGTCTCCAGAGGTTTTCATGTGTTAAAAGAGCTTGCATTTCTAAATCTGTCCTTAAAGGTCTTTACCTGTAAATGCTTGTGAGGTAATTATTGGAATAGTTTTAAGTAATTAACCTAATTTAATTATTTTGACAAAATAAGTCCTTCGGTCAACACAGAGCCTAGAATAAGTGGTTCTCGGTTAAGCAGATTTCTAGTGCATAAGATTTATAATTGTTTACCTAATGTGCGGTTAGCCATATTAAAGAATGGATTTTCTAACACTAATTGATTTTAACTATATCTTATCATTACACTACAAAGTAGATCTGCCTAATATTTTACTAACTTCTTGAAAAGGTCTGCTAAAGGGTTCTTGCAGCCAGCAAACCACAAATACAAATATGAGTATTCAAATTTTTACATCACAATCCACATGCTCCACAATTAAATTGCAGTGTGCTTGCATCCCATTTATTATTAGGTCACATCATTTTCTGCATTATTAGTTCCCATGTGTATTATTTCACCTATTATATCATCTAGGATCTATTGTCATCTTATCTTACGTTCATTGATTTACGTACACAGTCAGGACAGCCAAATTTCCCTCTTGCAACATATTCTTTATGGGGTACAAGGGATAGTGATATGCCTCTTATAGCCTCTCCTATCCAAATCCCATCCTCTTTTTGGCCTGGTACACTGCTTTAGCTGATAAGGCTCTGGGGACCAACTTACAGTGGCATAACTGTTCCATCAAAAATGGCAGAAATGCCATTTACACATCTACTGCTGGCTTGTCATGGTAAATGAAAGAAAGGCTGGTTATTTCCAAATGATTTGCCAAGCCTGATCTGATGGATCCATAAACCAATGACAAGTGCATTCCCTCCACAATATGAGGGTTAAGAATAATTCAATTACCTAATTCTGTATTTGGGGATTTGAACGTACTACAACAGAATGCAACAGGATTAAGTTAATATAAATAAGCAGAACTCCGTCATTCACTATAAGTAATTTATTCACCATAGAAATTGATAAAATTTTTGGCTTCATCAAAAAAGAAAGGAAAAAAAATTATATATGTATGTTATTTAGAAGATACTACATACAAACAGTATTTAGAGAAGTTTTGCAATGTAACCATGTGGTTGAATATCATTTAAATACATCTGTTTATTCACCCCTTATTTACAATCAATTTAATCCATTTAAAATCAGTCTAAATTTATCACATTAGGAGGAAATGCCCACTAATACCTCATTTTACAGAATAGTATTTGTGCTTCATTAGGATAGTTTTGATTTACTTCCTATATTGATGTGTATTGCATTCAGTTAATCCCCTAGTTTGTTAGATAATTTTACGCCCTGATGGTCTATGGATTTTAATTTTTTTGAAGTTCTTTGACTAGAAAGATGGATATGTTGCATTGTTCTTGTAAAGTGACTATGGTATTCCCTGTTTATTTTAAAATCACCTATGCTCTTATGCATAAAGCAAACTGTTTCTAAGATGTACAAACATGGTAGAGGTAATACGAGGGCTATCCAGAAAGTAGATTACGTTTTGGAATAAAAAGTAAACAAAGTATAGGAAACAAATTTTATTATATACAGATGAAAGCCACACTCAAATACTACTTTTCGACATAGTCACCATTCAAATTAAGGCATTTATCGTAGCGATGTACGAGCTTGGAAATTCCTTCGTCGAAAAATTCGGCCGCCTGCGCCTTCAACCACTTCGTTACCTCTTCTTGCAGCTGTGCGTCGTCATCAAAACGCTGCATAGCCAGCCACTTCTTCATTGCTGGGAATAGGTGGAAGTCGCTTGGTGCCAGGTCTAGTAGTGTTTTAGAAGTGAGAGAACGTAAGCTTTCACGGCCTGAGTTAATATTGCCGTGGTCTGTTGGGGTAAGAACGCCCAAGGGTTTTGTCCACAACTGCGGTAGACATCTTCAGTGGCGCGGTCGAAATTTCCTCGGAGAGTTTCGCTGCATCTGAGACACAGCTGGTCGTAAATGGTGTTTCTTAAAGTGACTGTAATATGCACCATTCACGCCATTTCCATGAGGAACTGAATGAGTGATAAGAACACCGTCAAAATCATAAACAACAATAAACATACTTTAAGTGGATCCTGTTCTTGTCGATACTCTTTTGGGCCATTGTGAATCAATGTGCCGCCATTCCTTTGACTGTCTCTTTAATTTTGGTTGGTAGCATCGACCCAAGTTCCATCTAATGTTATACGAGGGCTATCCAGAAAGTAGATTACGTTTTGGAATAAAAAGTAAACAAAGTATAGGAAACAAATTTTATTATATACAGATGAAAGCCACACTCAAATACTACTTTTCGACATAGTCACCATTCAAATTAAGGCATTTATCGTAGCGATGTACGAGCTTGCAAACTCCTTCGTCGAAAAATTCGGCCGCCTGCGCCTTCAACCACTTCGTTACCTCTTCTTGCAGCTGTGCGTCGTCATCAACACGCTGCATAGCCAGCCACTTCTTCATTGCTGGGAATAGGTGGAAGTCGCTCGGTGCCAGGTCGGGACTGTACGGCGGATGAGGAAACAACTCCCACTTAAAAGATTCAAGAACTTCACGAGTGACATTTGCCGTGTGGGGCCGGGCGTTGTCGTGAATCAACAAGATCTTAGAGCTCAACATTCCTCTGCGCTTGTTTTGAATGGCTCTTCTGAGTTTTTGGAGAGTTTGGCAATACCTTTGAGAGTTTATAGTAGTGCCTCTTTCCAGGAAGTCCACCAAAATCACACCTTTTCTGTCCCAAAAAACAGTCGCCATCATCTTCCTTGCCGACATTGTTTGCATGCATTTCTTGGGTTTTTGGGGAGAACTTGTGTGCCCCCACTGCATTGATTGCAATTTCGTTTCACAGTTCACGTGTTTCACCCATGTTTCGTCACCAGTAACGATGCGATCGAGTAAAGAGTCACCATCCTTATGGTAAACGTCCAAAAAGTTCAACGCTGCAGCCATTCGCTGATTTTTGTGGTCCTCTGTCAAGATTTTTGGAATCCATCTTGCACAAAACTTGTGGTAACCAAGCTTTTCGCTGATGATTTCGTGCAACAAACTTCGCGAAATTTGTGAAAACTCAAAGAAAGTTCCGTTATTGTGAACCTTCGATTTTCACGGACTTTAGCATCGACTTTTTCGACAAGTTCGGCAGTCACTATGCTGGGTTCCCACTTCGATCTTCGTCGTGAACATTGGTTCGGCCATTTTTAAATCTGATGACCCACTGATGCACTCCACCTTCAGTGATAATGTTGTCCCCATACACTTCACAAAGCTGCCGATAGATTTCTAGTTTTTTGCAGTCAGAAACCTTATTACTGCACGCACCTCGCAGCTCGCGGGATTTTCAATTAACGCAGACATTTCAAACCGTCACAGTATCTGAACGGAGCACAGCACGATCCTCTCACTAGCACGGCTAGATGCCGACTGAGCTGCGCAACGCTCTGATCCCAAGATGGCCGCGCTAGCCCCGCCCCTAGCGGAAACAGACGAAAACGTAATCTACTTTCTGGATAGCCCTTGTATATTCAATTTTTGAAAAAGTGGTCGACTAGGTGTGTAGTGTGGTATGCCAAATATAATTTGAATTATTTTCTTTTGTAGTTTAAATATTATTTGTAAATTGTTGTCGGTAGAATCCCAGAATGGTATGGCATAGGTGAGAATTGACTGTACATAGCCACAATATATAGCTTTTAATGCCGTATTTGTGATTATGTTACTTAGTCATCTAAAGGCGAATATTAATTTACATAGCTCTACAGTGCAGGGTCATCCTGAGGGAACACGTGGTTGTCCCCGCAAGAAGCGAAGCGGTGATGACGGCGCGACTAGATGGCCAGCAGATGAAGAATATGATGCTGAACCGCAAGACGCCTGTGCACAGACTCTGTGTAGCCAGGACATTGTTGCCGTGCCGAGAGGAGGTACCGGCGAGGCTGCACAACCGAATGGACACCGATAACGACATAAGGCCAGGACAGAGTTGGGGACGTGCGAGCCCGTTGCCAGCGTAATGCAAATCGACCAGAGCCAGGAGCCGGTGCCAATGCAACACCTGGGGCCCCGGCTGCAAGGCTTACTGGAGAGCGCGGCCGACCACCTGACCGCAGAACAGCTCCAGAAGGTTCGACAACTGTTGGGACGATATCAGCAGGTTTTCAGCCACGGTAACACTGACTACAGCAACATGGACCGAGTGCTCCACCGCATCGACACCGGAGACGCCAGGCCTATTCGGCAACCACCCAGAAGCATACCGCTGTCAAAACAAGTGCCCGTACGGGACATGCTAGAGGACTTGAGATCCAGGGGAGTAATTGAAGAGTCTGACAGCTCTTGGTGTTCCCCTGTAGTCTTGGTGATGAAGAAGAACGGCGAGCTACACTTCTGCGTCGGCTACAGGAAACTGAATGTGTGACCAGGAAGGATTGCTTCCCCTTACCCCGGATTGACGACACCCTGGACACGCTTGCTGGTGCACAGTGTTTCTCGACCCTGGACCTAAAGTCGGGTTACTGGCAGGTGACTTTAGACCCGAGAGACAAGGAGAAGACCGCATTCTCAACACGTCAAGGGCTTTGGCAGTTCACAGTTATGCCCTTTGGTTTCTGCAACGCACCAGCTACCTACCAACGCCTCATGGAGTCAGTAATGAGAGGATTGACTTACGACGCCTGCCTGCTATACATGGACATCATCATTGGCAAGACATTCGAGGACCATCTCGACAACCTTAGCAAGATGTTACAGAGACTGCAGGCGATAAATTTGAAGCTGAGCACAAAGAAGTGCCAGCTCTTCCTCAAGAAAGTCAACTACTTCGGCCACATAGCCTCACCAAGAGGAGTGGCCACAGACCCTTCGAAGACACAGACCGTGAGAGATTTGCATCGCCCAAAGGATAAGCGAGAAATGCGCAGTTTCCTGGGGCTGTGCCGCTGCTTCATAAAGGGCTTCTCAAATATCGCTAAGCCCCTCACCCGCTTGACGAAAGAACACCGGCCTTACGTGTGGACGGAGGATGCCGAAGGCACTTTCCAGCAGCTGAAGCAGACACTCTGCAGTGCTCCTATTTTGGGATTCCTACAACCATGCGGCGTTTTCATCATGGACACCGGCGCCAGCGACCATTGCGTTGGAGGCGTCCCATCCCAAGTTCTGGACGACCACGAGCGAGTGATAGCCTACTACAGCAAGACGCTATCCAAGGCAGAGAAGAACTACTGTGTTACCCGGAGAGAGCTGCTGGCGGTAGAAGACCTTGGAGCACTTCCACAAGTACCTGTACGATCAGTCGTTCCACCTGAGGACTGACTACTCGACCCTAACCCGACTACTTAGCTTTAGAAACCTGGAAGGCCAGATAGCCCGTTGGGTCCAGAGGCTGCAAGAGTACAACATGGGAGTACCTCCGAACATCGTAGACGGAAGAGTCACGCCAACGCAGACACCGTGTCCCAAAGACCCTGCCCAGAAGAATGTGGCCAGTGCACAAGAGTGGAAGAGAAGAAATGTGGCACAGCTGTCAAGAGTGGTAACGGCAGTGCCTACGGACGGTTGGGATAGCGAAGGCCTGAGGAGAGAGCGCTGGCAGATGCCGAATTGGGGCCACTGCTAAGAGAAGTGGAGCCAGGGACAAGACCAACCTGGGAGGACATTGCACCAAGGAGCGCTACATACAAGTCGTACTGGGCCCAATGGGACTCATTGAAGACCAAAGAGGACCTGCTGTTCCGGGTATGGGAATCACCCGATGGGAATACGCAGAGAGCAGTTGGTACTTTCCCGCAGTAAGGTCCCGGAAGTTTTGGAGGAAGTGCACGACGGTACTTCAGGAGGACACCTGGGAACAAACCGAACGATCGACAAACTCCGACAGCGCTACTACTGGCTGAGGCTCTGAGCAGACGCTGAGAGATGGTACCGACAATATCACGTGTGTACGGCGAGTCGCGGCCCCCAAACTAGAAGCCGGAGTCACATGCAGCAGTACAACGTTAGAGCGCCTTTCGGACGCATCTCTGTAGACATAGCTGAACCATTCCCAGTGTGCGACCAAGGCCACCTGATGGTGGCTGCAGACTACTTCACCAAGTGGCCGGAGATGTATGCCATCCCAAACCAGGAAGCGAAGATGATTACAGACTGCCTCGTGGGGCAACTGTTCTGTCGTTTTGGGGTCCCGTTAGAGCTCCACAATGACCAGGGCACCAATTTTGAGTCCCACCTGATGAAGGAGACACTCGAAAGACTTGGGGTGAACAAGACCCGCACAGCACCTTTATATCTGCAGTAAGACGGCATGGTCGAGAGTTACATCAAGACCCTAGAAGAACATCTGAGGAAGGTCGTGGCCAGTCATCAGTGAGACTGGGATGTCAAGGTGCCACTGTTCTTGCTGGCCTATCGCTCAACACATGACACCACTGGGATGACACCAGTAAGCTTAATGTTCGGCCGAGAGCTACGCCTCCCTTGTAATCTGGCTTTTGGGAGACCCCAGGAAGCAAAAAAGCCAGCAACCGAGTATGTAGAGAACCTTGTGGACCATCTCCACGACATGCATGAGATGGCTTGTCAGAACATCCAGATGGCGAGCTATCGCATGAACATCCGGTATGTCAGGCAAGCCAACAGCCAAGGATTCCAGCAAGATGACCTGGTCTGGTTTTACCACCGTACCTGTACCAAGGGACGCTGACTGAAACTTCAACACCATGCCTGGTGGTAAAGAGAATTAACGATGTGGTCTACCGCAACCAGAAGTGGCCCAAGGAAAGATGTTGGTGGTGCAACTGGATCGTCTGGCCCGCTATGATGGTGCTGTTCGGAAAGACTAGCATTGAGGAGGGGAGCAGTGTTGCCAGGCATTGTTGGTTGGTGCCGCAGAGCGCTGGGCACTTGCCAAGTGAGAGACAGAAGCGGGGAGAGAAAGAGTAATGTCTGGATAATTCTTTCCTTCTCCTGCCCCCATGAAAAGCCTTGAAACTTTGGCAGCTTTCGAGAACAATTAGTGGAGGTATAAAAGCACTGCAGCTGTCAGAACGAGTCAGTTGTGAATGAAGTTGTGAGTTGAGCTGTTAATTCTGTGTGTGTAGCTATTTGAAGTGTACCGGCAGTGCATTTGTTTACATGTGGTGAAGCAACGAGAGATCTTCAAGACTGTGTGTTGTGTATGTCACGTCATTTTTTGAGCCTTTAAGGGTGTACAAAACGTGTTTTTACTTGCAATAAAGAGCATTTTAAATTTCTGCAAACAAGGCTTTTAATTCTACGAACCCACAAAGTCAAAATATTATGTAAATGTTCTGTGCAAAGAACTCCAACAAAAGGTTTCAACAATGCATTGTGTCCAGATGACTTAATCACTGAAATCAGAAAAATTTGAAATACTAAAGACAAATGTTCAAAATTCTATGAATACACTTAAACAAAAATGTTTTAAAAAACTCATGAAAATAAACACGGATAACTTTAGCTCTCTTGCCTAAAAATAAACAACTCAATATTACTGTAAGTTATAATAATACACAATTAACCAGGGCAGAAACTGCTCAATGTCTTGGAATTTTGTTTGATAAAAAATTAACCATAAAAAACATATTAAAAAAATCAAAGATACAGCAAGAATTTTAAGGTATTAAAATGTTTTTCAGGAACTAAATAGGGTTGTTCAAGGTCTACATTAAAAGTTATATATATCTCCAGTTCTTAAGTACTGTGCAGAAGTGCTCATAACATAACCATTAACTTCTATAATACTTGAGCACATACAAAATCAAGCTCTTAGGTTAATTACTGGAGCTATTAAAACTACTCCTGTAATGACCTTAATAGCATTTACATACAAGAGATATATAGTGACAAATTTAGAAAACAAGCCCTTTTAACATACAAAAGCTCTTGAGACTTCCAGAGAATAATAAATGGATAAATCACATTTACCTTCAGTTTGAGAATTCAATTAGACTTCATGCAGAAAGTTCAACAATTAGGAAATAAAATAGATCAATTATTTGAAACAGAACCTGCCTTTTAACTCACTGAACATCGCTTAATTAGAATACAACCTTGATCTAATTCAGATTTTAAAACGAAAATTCATCTATAGAACTTAAAGTATAAGCCCTTGAAATCATAAATGTAAGATATCCAGATGAATGGTTTCACATCTATACTGATTGCTCTCTTTACAACCAAGAAGATGGAGCAGGAGCAGCAACTGGATGTAAATTCGTTTTCTATAACCATGTTGGAAATTTTTTCTTAAGCTTTGATGGAGAGATTGATTGAATTTATACTTTCTTACAAAATCTACTTGCCTGGATAAATAAGCTTTACAAGATAGTTTTCTTATCAGATTCCAGAACAGCTATTCCGGCTATTTTTCAACTGACTGTCCTAAAACGAAAATAAAGAAATAATTAAATATATAGATAAATAAATATAAATGAAATTCATAATGTGATTAAACATCTCCAAAATTTAAATAAACTTAAGAGTTTTCCAATGTATTTCATCACACGGTGGAATTTCTGGGAATGAGCAAGCACATATGTTGGCAAAGAAGAGTTCCAAAATTGCTTAAATGAAACAAAATATCTGCTATGAAACAGTTAAAAGAGTAATTAAAAATATTTTCGCAACCAACTATGACAAATATCTTAGTTCTGAAAAACTTAATTGGAAGGATCCCCACAATTAACTTAACAAATCCAGATTTACCAGAAAGTCATCTGTTGCAGTGTTCAGGCCATGGCTGAGTGGACATCTTTTCACAATTGGATTAATGACTTCCTCACAGTACTTTTTGTGTGGTAAAGATTACTTAATGAACACTGATTACCTACTGTATTTGAAAGTCTCACAAATATGTGCATGCCTGCACACACATTATTTAGTGCTTTTGGAGATCATTTACATTTCATGACGTAACTGAACCAGTAAGATACTGTCCAAACTTCTTTATTATCATGTTGCATGATTGATTGTATTCAAAACAGTGGATAAGCAATATAATTTGACTGAGCAGTAACTTTTTCCTGCTTGAACCATATGCATTTACACACAAGGAAGTGTTGTTAGGAATTTCCAGAAAAGACCAGCAGCTTATTACTTCTGTTTTACCCAAAACCCAGTTCATGTACACATGTCGGGATTTCTTGCGGAAGTTGGATAGTATTGTTACAAAAGTTGTATGATGGCTGTAGCATGAGAATCACAATGGGTTATTTGATTCCGGCATTTCAGTTTGCTTGTGCATGTGCATTGATGAACTTTTGTACTTAAAAAATTTCTCAATCACTTGTTCAAATGTTTCTGCTCTTTCTAGTTCTATTCTGACAAAGGCATTTCTGTTGGAAGTGTGAATGGATGGAGAACAATAAAATACTGTAAAAGTGAAAGCTTACTCAACAAGAGCTACTTACACTTCTTAGTATATACAGCGCTTCAGAACACTTAGATATACACTACAAATGAATCCTTTTGGAATGTAATCTATACTAACTGGTGTTAGAACTAGAGGAAACAAAGAAAAAGAGAGAAATAAGGAAAAAATAAAACAAGAGAAAACAGATTCTAGATAGTCAACATGAAAAATTCAATGCCATGGCCGGGATTTGAACCACGGATCTCTGGTTTCCGTCCAGTTGCTCTTACCCTTTGAGCTACCATGGCCAACGTGCCGTCCTGACATTAAATTCTCCATTTGACTCATATATCCCCGGTAGACTAATACGCGCTCTCGCATCCGAGATACACCATTTGTGGCAACTTACTATTGTAAGTACTTAAGTCCCAGGCTTCATTTAACTCTTATTATTTTTAGTTAATTGATGGAAATTAATCATTTCTCCACAATAGCCGTATATAGGCTAAGGTTTTTGATAGTCAACATGAAAAATTCAATGCCATGACCGGGATTTGACCGGGATTTCATATTGACTCTATCTATCAAAAACCTTAGCCTATATATGGCTAGTGTGGAGAAATGATTAATATCCATCAATTAACTAAAAATAATAAGAGTTAAATGATGAAGCCTGAGACTTAAGTACTTACGATAGTAAGTCGCCACAAATGGTGTATCTCGGATGCGAGAGCCCCTAGTGGTCTACCGGGGAAATATGAGTCAAATGGAGAATTTAATGTCAGGACAGAATGTTGGCCATGGTAGCTCCAAGGGTAAGAGCAACTGGACGGAAATCAGGAGATCCGTAGTTCAAATCCTGGCCATGGCATTGAATTTTTCATGATGACTCTATCTATCAAAACCTTAGCCTATATACAGCTAGTGTGGAGAAATGATTAATTTTCATCAATTAACTACAAATAACAGATTCTAGATGTTTGCGAAGGCTTCCCTGACAGGTGTCCTTTATTTTAATTAGGTCTTCCTGTGTAGGCTGTGTCATATAACTGATGGCTGCCAAAGTTTCACAGCTCATGTGGGCTGCTTCTTCTTGGGCTATTTGCGAAGAAACCAGCTGTGCATTTTAATTTATTCTCTCTTTTCTCCACCCATTTCTATTGGTGGTGGGAGGATCAATGGCATCATTGGTTAAAATGGGTTGCCAAATAAAACTCAGGGCCCTTCCATTGTCGCAGTTCATATTATTTTTATGCTTTAAAATTTCTACTCTCATGTATAATTCTGTGGGAGTACTTGTCACAAATAACAAAGTTTTATTCCATTGAAATCGATGTGATGACAAGAGTGGAGAGCATGTCCTGTTAAGGTGGATTTTTCCGGTTGATTTAGTTTAAAACTTGAATATGTTCTTTCCTTCTGGTGGCCACAAATCTCCCCTTCTGTCTAATGTAGGATTTAGCTCAATCACAGCTTATTTTATACACTCCAGGATTAAGGAGTATGTCACTCTTATCCATTTGGAAGAAAATCTTTTAATTTTTAATGGCAATGTATCTGCTGACAATATTTTGTTTCCATAGAACTTTTGCAGTTTTGTCTAACACCTTGAATATATGGGAAACAAGCCCACTTTTTGTCTTTGTTCACACATTTCTGTTGTTTCTTCTCAAAAATAATGATGTCACGAATGTCCTTGGATGAATAACCATTTGCTCTCAACACATCACAGATCCAAGATGTTTCGTGTACTCCCATTGTGTAGATCGTGGCTGGTGTGAGTTGGCATCTATGTATCTATCAGTATGCATCAGTTTTCTATATGCTGAATACCCTAACTGTTTTTTGTTCAGGAATCCTTTCCACAAGGACATCTGGGAAGGGCAATTACCCATCTTTTTCCACTTCTACAGTAAATTGTATGCTAGGATGTACACTGTTCAGATGTTCCAGAAAGCTTGTAATAGTATCTTTACCATGTGGCCATACCACAAAGGTATCAACATACCTGAGCCATAAAGCAGGTTTAAGGTGACAGGTGTCTAGTGCTGTAGTTTCAAAATCTTCGAGAAAGAGAATGGCAACAACTGGAGAAATTAGTGAAACCACAGCTGTCGGCAGCCAACAATTATATGGCATAGAATACACCAGAAGACCTAATGAAAATAAATAAGAGATTCTAGAATAGGTATTTGATGGTCTATGATATTTCCATAAATTATATGAGGGGGGACCCAAAAGAAACCGGATTGTTGTCATAAAAACTTTATGAACGTTTTTACAAAATTACTTCAGTCACCTTCAAAATACTCTCCATTACATGCGATGCACTTGTAAAGTCTCTTTTCCCACTGTTGGAAGCATGTTTGGAACTCTTCAAGTTTGATAGTCGCGAACCCGTATCTACGATCACATGGCTTGTTTACACAAAAGGAACTGATAGGCAGGTAGTGTGAAAACCAAGAGCCTGCGGACAAAGATAACATGCAGATAAAGGTCTGCCGAAACAAACAAACTGAGATAAATGGAAATTTCTAATTACTTCTTGACTGATAGAGACTGTTTGGGTTCTGGTTTATTTTCGAATAATCTAGAAATTATCTGTGAGGTATTTAAAGAAGCGACGACTCGCCAAGAGTCGAGTTGCAAGTTGTTGTAAAGGCATGTAACAAGAGTGAGTTGTAAACAGAGGAAGTTGAGTAAGCTGTTTGTTATTGTCATTGACCTTGGTGTTGTAGATTGTGATATGTGATGTAATTCTGCAGCTACGCAGAGTGTTTCTATGCAAATAAAGAACATTTAGAATTTTGGCAAATTGGACTTTTAATTCTACGAACCCACAGTCACAATATTGTCCAGTGCCCTTTGCGAAGCTGTTTCTACCGCCTCCACATCGTCATAACGCTCTCCTTTTAGAGCTTTTTTTTTTTTCATTCGTGGAAATAGGAAAAAGTCGCACGGGGGAAGTCGTCCGGCGAATATGGAGCATGGGGAACGACAGACCACCTCTGAGATGACAAATAGTGGGTCACTCATAAGGCCGTGTGTGCTGAAGCATTGTCATGATGCAGAATCCAGTCACCTGATCGCCAAAGTTCTGGGCGCTTCCTCCTCACATCCTCTTGCAGATGCCTTAAAACATCCAAGTAAAAGTGCTGCTTAACAGTCTGGCCAGGGGGTACGAATTCCCGATGCACAATTCCACAAACATCAAAAAAAGACAATGATCTTCTTCACATTTGACCACACTTGCCCTGCCTTTTTGTTCTGGGAGAGTTGGGAGTCCTCCACTGGCTTGACGCTTGCTTGGTTTATGGGTCATACCAGTAACACCAACTCTCATCCCCTGTGATGATTTTGTTCAAGAAGTTTGGATCACGTGCAATCTCTATTTTCAAGTCCTGACACACATTCATGCGGATGGTTTTGCGCTCCTGTGTGAGAAGGTGCGGAACAAATTTAGCAGCAACACCTCTCATGTGCAAATCCTCCCTCAAAATCCGCTGGCACGAGCTCCAACTGATTCCTGTCGCTGCTGAAATTTGGTCGATCCTTTGGCGGACCTTTTCAATTTCTCATTTCGCGATGCTGAAGGGCATCCAGAACAAGCTTGTTCAACACAAATCTCACCACCTCTAAAGCACCCAAACCACTCGAAAACCTGTGTGTGGCTCATAGTGTCCTCCTGGAAAGCTTCCTGAAGCATTTGGTGTGTCTCCGTTGCACATTTTTTAAGCAGGAAACAAAATTTCACACATGCTCTTTGTTCTTTTAAAGTTGCCACAGCAACTTCGCAGAGGTAACCCGCCAACAGTCAGAGAAACACAATACCACACTTGCACGTTCAGCTCTACACTGACGCCGTGTGCACAGCTGTTTCATGAAGGTCTTTACTAACACCATCTAGTGTGAGAACCCTGCACTATGTCTATGAGTGGCATCACCCTCAGAGTCCGGTTTCTTTTGGGTTCCCCCTCGTACTTATTAGTTTGTTTTGTTCATTTGGTTCTCTCTTTGAGCAGCGTTCTAGGATACCGAACACGTCATACAGAAAAAAAAAAAAACCTCACCAAAACAACATTAAACATTTTAACTACCACCACCACCTTACATCAAAACATATTTTTTTCTAATTTTTCTATTTTATTTTACCACCCCCAAACATGTAACATATGTAACACTTTAAGAACTACTACATACAATATTATACAATTACTCTTCCCAGAAAAATAGGTCAAATATTCGTTTATGGAGATAACGATACATTAAATCAAATACAATGATACATTTGTAGCACAGGACACTTTCACAATCATCCATAAATTCCTGTACTGAGTAATAGGCCTTGCTAGATAGTTTTTAAGAACAGACTTCTACTTATCTATTTTCCGTGAAGATATTTTAAGCATTTTGGAAGTGATTAAACTTCACTTATTTTTTATTTATATAATAACATAACTAGTTTTACAAACATTTTGTTTGCATCCTCAGCTAAGTTGTTTGGATACTATTAACATAAATGCTGCTAGTCTTATTATTAAAAGATATCTGGTTACATACCATTTTTTCTGCAGCTGCGCTTGCAGACTGCTTATCATCTTCAGTTCAACAACACGTTTATCCCGTCCTGCTCCATCTGGTGTTTCCAAGTCACTTTCATCACTTGCTACCTGAAATATTTAAAATAAAATATTTTTGCAAAAGCAAAGAACAAAGCATACTCTTTACTGAACTTGCCTACTCTGTTGTTGCTGTTTTATGTCCTCCAACGTTAAGTCATATCGGACGATGAATGGATTGGGTGAAATGATGCTCAAATAATCTCAGAGTAGCTGGCATGCTTTAATTTGTATAAGAGTGCTCACTCAGACTTTAAATGTTCAAAATTCCTCCTAAACATGTTTTCTACTAGATCCAGGTCATCTTCAGCAGGAATGCAGCACATCCCGCTGAAGATAACCAGGACCTGGTAGAAAACATGTTTAGGAGGAATTTTGAACATCTAAAGTCTAGTGCTCTTATACAAATTAAAGCATGCCATCTACTCATAATTACAAAACTGATGTCACACTTTAAACACTTAACAGAAATAGTAGTTGGAGAGGAGATCTGTTGGTTCTTTTCAAATTCTAGGTGTAGCGCATTTCACTTTTTCTATTTTCTCCTCTATAGCAGGATTCAAGAGCGGATCTGCAACTCCCACTTTGGTGCCCACAGGCACTGGGTTTTGGTCTCCCACAGGCATACCAAAATAAGACCTGTATGCTAAGCAGAATCTATTAGCATAGTTTATTCTGTGCTTTAGTGCTTTCAATCCCACGAAGACACCACACACATAACAAAAACAGCCTGGATGTTGTTTACAATGGAAATATGCAATTATTCTTTAATAATGTAAATCTGAGACATTAAGACGGAGTGGAGCTGTTATTTATCTCATATAAAAGATGTTCTTAGGTAATATAATTGTAAGCTATTAATTTCATATTATTGGACATAAAAAGCAAAGAAGCGATTACATAAGGAATACTCAGTGTAGTTTAGTTGTGACCTGATTCATCCAAAACAAGCATAAAATTAACTTAAACAAGAAAAAAGTATTTTCTGTTACATGTGTCATTTTTCCTACCTCAAGTGTCTCAGGAGGCTTATGAAGTTTATCCTCCTCAGCATCATCTTCACTCTCACTAAATGCTAAAAGATGTTTATCATTTTCTTGAAGAAACTTAAAGAAGTTAGGATCAGTATCTTTTAGTTTCTGCAAAGACTCTTTATGTTGTCTGCTATCCATCCCATCAGCACCACTATCACTGTCAGATTCACTTTCCTCTTCAGCATTTGAATTTTGTCCTTCGCTACTTCTCTCATTTTCTTCCTCTGCTTCTTTATTTGCTACATCATCATCTTCACCATCACCATCTTCTTCTTCATCATCATCATCACTAACATTTTCATCATTTGTATCTGCTTCATTATCTTCAGTAACAGTTTCTTCAGCATAATCTGCAAAACACAAAATATTAATCAAGCTAAGATTTTTGCATATTTGCAGGTTTTATTTCTTAATAGTTAAACATATGGAAGTGTGGCTAGTAAGTCTACGAAGATTGAAGTTATGTTGGCTATTCTGAACTTTTCTTTTATCTTTCTCTGTTCTTTCTTTTGTATTGTTACTGCTTATGTTTTGTTCTGTATAAAATTAACTTAAAAATAAAACAGATTCAATAGTTACACAAATCTTTATATCAAAACATCAAGATTAACCCAAATAGCCATAAGTGGTGACCCTGACGTGATACGAACATGCAACTTTCTGATAACAATAACACAACTCCAATCTTCAGAGGCTTACTAGCCAAAGATGTACGGTATTTAATAGGGAATTTATAATGCATATAAAGCATATACAGATGCTTGTCATTATCTGATTATAGATCTCAATGAAACAACCAGACTCTTATGTTTTATTGCCAGTGTCACCGTGGGACAGAACCTGAAACAGGAACATCCCATCTCATTCCTCCTACAATTGCCAAGGTTTTGTGATGCATTATGTGCTTTGTGGCCTGCTAAAGAAAATGAGGAAACCTCTAGGTGATGGTTACAGATGCAGCAGCATACATGATGAAGGCTGCTAAAGCTCAGCAGGCATTTTATCCAAAGTTAGTTCATATGATCCATTTAGCATATGCTCTTCACCAGTTGGCAGAAAAAATTCAAGCAAATTTTCTAGAACTAAATGCCTTTATTTCCTCTGTGAAAAAGCAGTTAGTGAAGGCACCATCAAAAGTGAAATATTTACTAATTATGGTGCAAGATACTTGTTTGGCTCCAGAGCTAATCCTCACGAAATGGGACACATGGATTTAAGCAGTTCTGTTGCAGCCAGGGGTAGCCAAGTGGAATAGGAGTTTCCAATTCCACACCAAGCTTCTCGAAACAGCCATCCAATGGAAGGCAGTTCTGCACATCAACATTTAAATTTGTCTGTGTTAACAGATATCTCTCTTTACCACCTCTTTACACAACATTTAAAATTTGTTGGTGTCAACAGTATCAAAGCAAAGTGAAATTAAGCCTGAAAAATGTTCATCAATTTGTAAAACTCGCAAGATTTGTAAGGCCTGTGATGGCATATGAGCAGCAAGTAGGAAGGGAAGGAATTTTCACAAAGACTTATCGGTAAGTAAGATGTTAGTATGTAGCTAAATACCGAAAATTAATCACATAACTTGAATTGTCCTTCATGCATATCATTAATTATAATTAAATTCTTTAGATTAATGTAACACTTTATAACGTATGTATCAAGGATATTTTACATGAAAAAGCATTAGTTTCATTAACCTTGTTACTTAATTATTAATGCAAAAACAATGTTTTTCTGTTATTAAATTATAGATGAGTCGTATTTATTACACATTAGCTTCACTTACATACCTAAAATTTTGAAATAATTTTTTTTTTTTTAAAAAAAAGCTACCTCATCATCTCAGGCTACCAGAAATACAATGGCAGAAATAAAGTGTGGAATTAGTGGAAATGTATGTTTATCGTTTTGGTGATGTGCAGTGATCTTAAGGAACATTATTAATGTAGCCCGAAGCTTTCTTTCTCACCCATACAGCAATTTATTGGGCATATCATCAGATATTTCTTAAAGTTTGAGTTCCATTTCAATATCAGTGGAAAATTAACAAAAACTTTGAGGAATATTGAGACCAGTACGTTCTAAATTTTCAGGAAAAGTGAAGTTATTTTAGGCAGTTGATTGCATATATTATTTGGTTTTGTGTTAGAAGTTTTAAATTTAAAATATTTGAGTCACATATAACAAACAGTCCATGTAAAGTAAGTAATCTCCAGTTTAAATTACTGCAAAAATAGCTTTCCTAAATTACAGCTATTTTGTAATTGTCATTTGATTTCCATGAGTTCATATAAAACAACATTAAGTCAAAATTAAACCAACGAATATTATGTGATTTCTTCAATATTTAAGTTTTATTTTGCGGGTGGGGTTAATTTAGTTCACAGAAATAGCTGTCATCAAAAAACAGAAATTTTTAAACAATTGCCTATTAGCTTCATAGACATATCTCTTTGCATGTTGTCACAAATCTTTAATTCTCATGCTTTTTGTACTAACCTGTGCACAACAAACTTATACACGAAGATTTTCAAAAAATTCTTCCATCTCAGACTACCTTTTATATGAAACATTTATGCATTTCAGACACAGTACTTTTCCAGGATTAAGTAATCTAAAATATATGAATTGTTTATAAGGATGTATTTACAATGTTTCGTGGCTGCATCTTTTTTGACAATGATATACTGTATTTGCCTTGTGTATTATTTGCTTCGCTGTATCATTCTAACCCAAGTATGTGAACTTTCAGAGAGACCAAAACTGATATATTGAGTCAACCTGAAAAATTCAATACCATGACTGTGATTTGAATCATTGATCTCCTGATTTCGTCCAGTCGCTCTTACCCATTGAGCTACCATGGCCAACGTGCCATCGTGACATATTCTCTAATTGACTCATATTTTCCTGGTAAACTACTAAGGGCTCTTGTATTCGAGATACATAATTTGGGGCAACTTACTACTGTAAGTACTTGAATTCCAGATTTCATCATTAAACGCTTATTATTTAAGTTAATTGACAGAAATTAATCATTTTTTCTCACTAGCCGTATATAGGCTAGGCTAAGGTTTTAGATAGATTGAGCCAACCGGAAAAATTCAATGCCATGGCCGGGATTTGAACCACGGATCTCCTGGTTTCCATCCAGTCGCTCTTACCCATTGAGCTACCATGGCCAATGTGCCGTCCAGTCAGGCTAGTGAGAAGTGATTAATTTCCATCAACTTAAATAATACGAGTTCATACATTTATGAGTTCATGTTTAGATCTTATTAATTACACTTGATGCAACTTATTTTTATTTTTATACTTATATTATTTGTATTGTTCTAAATATTTGTATTGACGTATCCAATGTCATTGTATTGACTTAACGGATGAATAAAACTACTACTACTACTACTACTAAACGGGCTGAACCGCCTCATGACACAGCATTTCTTTGGTACTCTCATGAGACTTCATGTGAAATAATGTTCATTATAATGAAGACAACACTAAAATATATACAAATATAACAATTTGTAACATAAAAACTTCACTTATCTTATAAGGAATTATGAAAGTTTTCTTATAAATTGATTAGGATCACGATTTTGTGAATAGTTTATTCACATCCTTAGCCAGAGCCTTAAACAACCTTGTTGTCAGCGTTATAGTCACTAGATGTCACAATGTTTTTTTGTCAGTACTACCAAAATCTGAAAATGAAACAAATTTAAACACAGAATCGACTGCCGGTATTTCAAAGCTCATTATGCGATGTTTAGTTTTTTTTTTTTTCGCTTTTAATGGTAAATTTTTTCAACAAACTTCTGGCTTGGCATGGGTAATCCTCTTTCACCTTTTCTTGATGATTTTTTAACAGTTTTTTCAAAAGCATTCCCTTTAATTTTTAAATTTCTGTATAGATATGTTGATATTTTTGCTATTGTTCCTGATAAACATATAAACGATGCTTTAAAATTACTAAATTTGCAAGATAAAGCTATAAAATTCACATTAGACTGAAATTAATGGATTTCTTCCTTTTCTAGATCTAAAGATAATAATAAATAATAATAAATTAAACTTTGGTATTTATAGGTCTACTCATATTGATAATTACATATAAAACGAACGTTTTAAACCTTTTTCACATCAATTTGCTGTTTAATATATCCCTGAATAAAGAGGAATTTAATAAAGAATATTGTCACGCAGACGGCGAATTCGCGTTGCCGATCGATAATGCGGACTGGCGGTGGCGGGGGGGGACGCAAGGGGTGGCACCTCCTCCTTCCGCGCGAAGGTGCACGAAGGTTCCAGAATGATTTCCCCCTCCATAATGGAAGAATCGAGAGGCTTGGGGGCGATCGATACAAGCGAGGCGACAGTCGAGTGAAGTACGTCGCAGCGGACGGACGTGTTGCGGAGTTGAGTGAGTGACCGTGAGCCGGGCGGACGTGTAGTTGAGTTGAGCGGACGTGTAAAGACGAACTGGCAAGGTTGAATGGTGTAAATTAAACTGTAATTGGAATAAGGTGGAAATAAAGAACATTTGGAGTGGTGTAATTGAACTCTCTTTAATCTTACGAACCCACCAAAGTCACACTGGTGTCAGGAAGCGGGACGACAACTTCACCGAACATTACAACCATGGACGCGGCATTGGAAATGCTTTTGCAGAAAATGAAAGAATTAACAGCGAAGTCGGAGGCGGCAAATAACAACTTGGCCACAGAGTTGAAGGAAATGAAGACGGCAAATAACTTGGCCGCGAAGATGAACGAGTTAACAACAAAAACAGAAGTGGCAAATAACAGCCTGGCCGCAGAGTTGAAACAAATGAAGACGGCCAACATCACCGAGAAGATGGAAGAAATAAAGACCGAATTGACCACGGAAATGAAGGAGGCGAACGAGGTCCTCGCCGCCAAATTTGAGGAACAGTTGGCCGGCGTGAGGGATGACGTGACGGAGCTGGAACAAGTGGACGAGCGCGTCGAGGACCTGGCGAACCGCTTCAATGACCTAGAGGAAAAGGCCGACAATAACGCCAAGTCCCTGAACGCCATGGTTGAAGACGCCGAAGACGCTTTCCAGCACCTGAAGGAAACCCTGTGCAGTGCTCCAATTTTGGGTTTCCCACAACTGGCTGGCGCCTTCATTGTGGACACCGACGCCAGCGACCATTGCATTGGAGGTGTCCTATCGCAGATCCAGGACGGCCATGAGCGGGTGATAGCCTACTACAGCAAGACGCTATCCAAGGCAGAGAAGAACTACTGCGTCACCCGACGAGAATTATTGGCGGTAGTAAAGACCTTGGAGCACTTCCACAAGTACCTGTACGGTCAGCCATTCCACCTGAGGACTGACCATTCCGCCATAACCTGGCTATTGAGCTTTAGGAACCTGGAAGGCCAGACAGCACGTTGGGTCCAGAGGCTGCAGGAGTACGACTTCACCTCGGAACATCGTAGAGGGAAGAGTCACGGTAACGCTGTCCCGAAGACCCTGTCCAAAAGAGTGCGGCCAGTGCACAAGAGTGGAGAAGGAGCGTGCCGCAGCAGTTCGAGTAGTCACGGCAGTGCCTGCGGATGGCTGGGATAGCGCAGGCCTGAGGAGGGAGCAGCTGGCGGACGCAGACTTGGGGCCACTCTTGAGGGAAGTGGAGGCAGGGACGAGACCAACCTGGGAGGACATCGCACTGAGGAGCGCCACCTACATGTCGTACTGGGCCCAATGGGACTCGTGGAAGACCAGAGAGGGCGTGCTCTTCCGGGTATGGGAATCACCCGATGGGAAGACGCAGAGAGAACAGTTGGTACTTCCCCGGAGTAAGGTACCGGAAGTCTTGGAAGAAGTGCACGCTGGTACTTCAGGAGGACACCTGGGAGCGAACCGAACGATTGACAAACTTCGGCAGCGCTACTACTGGCTGAGACTCCGAGCAGATGCTGGTGGTGCACCTGGACTGCCCGGCCCGCTACGATGGCGCTGTTCGGGAGGACCAGCCTTGAGGAGGGAGCAGTGTCACGCAGACGGCGAACTCGCGTTGCCGATCGATAATGCGGACTGGCGGTGGAGGGGGGGACGCAAGGGGTGGCACCTCCTCCTACCGCGCGAAGGTGCACGAAGGTTCCAGAATGATTTCCCCCTCCATAATGGAAGAATCGAGAGGCTTGGGGGCGATCGATACAAGCGAGGCGACAGTTAGTCGAGTGAAGTACGTCGCAGCGGGCGGACGTGTTGCGGAGTTGAGTGAGTGACCGTGAGCCGGGCGGACGTGTACTTGAGTTGAGCGGACGTGTAAAGACGAACTGGCAAGGTTGAATGGTGTAAATTAAATTTTAATTATGTACATTAAACTGTAATTGGAATAAGGTGGAAATAAAGAACATTTGGAGTGGTGTAATTGAACTCTGTTTAATTTTACGAACCCACCAAAGTCACAATATAAACATATTATTAATACGGCTTTAACTAATGGTTTTAATACAGACTTTATACATAAAAAGATTGACAAATTTAAGTATCAAAAAACTGTTAATGATATTATTTGAAGCAAAAGGTTAGAAACAATGATGTATTTAACATTTGAAAGTAATGAGTCGGTAATTCAAACACAAACATCACTTAAATTGTGATCTGGCCAACAAGTCAACCAAAAGGTACGTTTTCCGGTCCGGTTCACCACGTGAAATTTAAGTGATGTTTATGTTTGAATTGCCGACTCATTACTTTCAACTGTTAATGATGCTTCTACCCTTAAAGAATAAAGGACGATTATAATTTTAAAAAATTTACTTACCATCCTTGGGTTAATGAGCATTTACAAAATTTGTTTAAAGAACTTGGTATAACTTTAGTTCCTCAAAATAAATATAGTATTAAAAATTTACTGCATTTCTCTAAAAAAGATAAAATTCCTAATAATAAAAAATCTGGCATTTATTAATTTAATTGTTTTGATTGTGATAGTTTACATTGGAAAGACAAAACATAATTTGGAAACCAGAACAAAAGAACATTTTCGTAAGATTAAGCACAAACAGACAGATAAATCAGCCATAGCAGATCATTTTTGGTTATTTAACCATGAAATAAATACAGAAGTTAAATTATTAAACAATTAAATGGTCAAATAGATTTAATGGTTTGGGAAAAGAGATTTATTTTAAAAAATAAACATCGCGTAATGAATTTAAAAATACAGGCAGTCAATTCTGTTTTTAAATTTGTTTCATTTTCAGATTTTGGTAGTACTAACAAAAACATAAAGACATCTAGTGACTGAACATTGATAATGAGGTTGCTTAAGGCTCTGGCTGAGGATGTGAATAAACTATTCATGAAATCGTGATCCTAATCAATTTATAAGAAAACTTTCATCATTTCTTATAAGATAAGTGAAATTTTTATGTTACAAATTACTATATTTGTATATATTTGTTTGCTTCACTATTAACAGCTTCATATGTTACGTATTTAACACTAAATAAAATAGTTTCAGAGTAATAAATATTAATTTTTTTAATGCCCAAGCTTAAGAATAAATTTACAATTTGATTTCATCAAGATGTAAATGTAAGAAAGATATGTACCATATCTTTGATGTATTCAGAGCTCCACATATTAAAAGATATATTAAAAAACAATAAAATTTGTTAGTTATGCCTAGTTTGGATCACTTGAAAAAATAATGAAATACCTTACTGAGAGACTTTTTAACACTCACTTTTAATCATTTTATTTGCAATAAAAATTGTAGTAATTGCTGCACTTTTACACTAAGATCATTTATTTATAATACATACTGGAATACTTTTATTACATTACGAGGACCATGCCGAAAGTTTTTAGCAGCGCTAAGGAGGAAAATTTGACAACCATGGCATTGTAGTGTGAAAGAGCAATGTTTTTTGACCTTGGAGCATGCGTATGGCGGTCTCCACACCACAGGGCCATGCGTGGACAGTGAGTGAAGACGCAGTGTCTGCTTTCAGATGAGGATATTAGCTAGGAAGTCTAGGGAGTTCTCCAATTACAAACGATTCCAACACTATATCGATGCTCAACACAGTCAAAAGCTTTTGCAACATCTAGAAATAGTGCAATTTTTCATTACATTCTTTTATTTCTGTTACCTCTTCTATAAACGTACAAATTTACACCAATATTTCACACTGGCTAAAGGTCTGCAACTATTCTAAGCTTGCTGTGTGGTGTGGGGTGAATCTTAGTCAGGGTGAGCTATCCGGACAAGAGCAATGAAATACTTATACAGAATCACTAACTTGGAAAATGGCAATATTATTAAAGAATGTTTTCATATTCAAAGGAGAGGTAACTGGGGTGGGTCTTGAGCACATAAAACGAGATCCGTGGTTCAAATCCCGGTCATGGAATTGAATTTTTCATGTTGACTCTATCTATCACCAACTTTAGCCTATGTATGGCTAGTGTGCAGAAATGATTAATTTCTATCAATTGTACAAGTAAGTTTGCTTATCATCATCTAAGTCATTTTATTTCCACCTATTACACATTTGATTGCTGATTAGATTTTAAAAGCTAGGTTCAGATTCCAAGTTGAAGACCATTTTATTTTATAATGTTCTACTCTGCTGATAATTAATCTCTTTTGAGAGGTGGAGGCTTAAATAAAGCTTTTCTACCAACTAAAACTGGTAAACTGTTTTAACAGATTCATTGATTAATAATAAATTCTCATTTCTTTTTTAAGAAGATCCATCAAAAGCAAAAGTATCCTCTTTTAAGACTATGGTCTCCTGCACATGATTTTGCTGAAAAGTCCATATGCATAAGAAACATGCCATATCTGCATTAATAATTTAGCTTCTACACTAGACAGCAAAGAAATTAATTAGAGGCCATTTACCGAGCATATGATTAATCTGTCCACATCAATGTACATGGTAGCTGGAGCGTAATTTTCAATACAATGTAATAATACCTAAATATATGTGCAAATGTAATTGGCATAGTTATGTGTATCCCAGAAGCTACGTCTGATACAGGATCCGCTCTGTCACTGGGCATAAGGATGAGGGAAAAGAATATATTTGAAACACATTCTAAGAGATAACTTAGTAACAATTTCAATTTACATGCCAAATGAAAAAAGTGTCTTTACCTAATGATGTTCATAGCTCCTTAATCAAATAAATTACAGAAATATGCTAAGAAATAACTAAATAAAAGACAAAAATATTGGGGAGTGTGACTCCCCCAATGAGAGCATCTATCAATGTTAGAAGCACCCTTGACCATTTCTCTATTTTCTGCTTTTAAAGGTGGAAATAGGTGTGAAACATTTATGATGACCATCATTATCGTTGTCATCTGACTGTTCTTATTGTTAGTCTTGCTAGTGAATACATATATTTTAAGCTATTTTACAAATAAACAGTTTCACAACAAACTTTGTTGTGTGCGACCACAGTAAAGGAAATGATCTGCATTGACCAGCAAATAGCTTGAAACTGTTTCAAAAAGGATGTTACTATTCTGCAATAAATTTTTATAATAACCTTCCATGCTACCTGAAAGTACTAGGTAATCCTAAGCAACATAAAATCTTCCTACATATCCATTTCTTACAAAACAAGCAGATATTCTTTAATATTTCGTTCATATGGCCCATTTCCGTAACAGTAGGGCGTTTGGGTCATTCAGCATAGCCAACATTACACATTTGGCAAGTGGTAGAGCGGGTATTTGGATACGTTCATATTATTACACAATGGTTAAAAAATGAATTAAGCTACCAGTATATTATGGATGTGGATACACTACTAGACATGATGCATGTGTCATAAATGTATGACGTGTTCTATTTCTCTGCGCTGGGCTCATGGTGGGACATACCTACCTAACAAACCATATAACACCAATCTGCACATTGAGTCACAAAACGATACATACAATGAAAATATATTTGGCGACTAATGGCAAAATCAGTATTCTATAAACCAAAATAAAGCAAAAATTGAAAAATATACCTCTCGTGGATTCTTCACTAGTTTCTGAATCTTCCTCACTGTCGCTTTCAACTGCATTTATAACCGGTTTATTTGTGACTTTCTTTGAACCAACTTTCCCGTATTTACTTTTTTGTTTGATTCCATTCATTTTTCGCTTATTAGCTGTAAACATTTTCTTTTTAAATTATTGTGAGACAATTATGAAACGTTGATTCTCTTAAACCATACACACTTTGGAAGCAATTTCTAACCAACTTTTCGAAAGACAAGCATGCTCTAAAGTTTGGCGTTGTGTGTAATGTTGCCAACAGTGAGAAGTGACTAAAAGCAACTATGATAAAACATGTACAAATGGTGCCAACATTGGAAACGGAATCAAAATTATACATAGGAATACTAGCACTACTGGTGCAGCGGTCTTAAGATCTTGCTGTGGTTCTTGCTAAAGTTCTGTAATGAGTATAAAAAGTTACCTTGCCCAGGTTTGCAAATTTGCTTCTCTTGATTTTCAGGCAATAACTATGTTTAACCATCGGAACATTTATGTGACATTTCATTCAAATTCAGTCGACATTTTTTTTTAATTTATAGACGCTCTTTAATTGCAGCGGTTGTCTGATGGGCTGGAAACAACATTTGAGTTTGCGCAGGGGCTACTTTATCGAGCCTTGAGGTTCATTTACGTGCGACAACAGGGGACTATCGGCTTTACTTCTCTTTCGAGAAAACTATGCTAAGGATTACGCCTGACACACAAAAAGAAGAAGAAGAAGAAGAAGAAGAAGAAGAAGAAGAAGAAGAAGAAGAAGAAGAAGAAGAAGAAGAAGAAGAAGAAGAAGAAGAAGAAGAAGAAGAAGAAGAAGAAGAAGAAGAAGAAGAAGAAGAAGAAGAAGAAGAAGAAGAAGAAGAAGAAGAAGAAGAAGAAGAAGAAGAAGAAGAAGAAGAAGAAGAAGAAGAAGAAGAAGAAGAAGAAGAAGAAGAAGAAGAAGAAAGAAAATATTGCCAGCCGCCGGGTTTAACCCACTACATTGAGATATTTCAATGTCGAACTGTAAGGCCAAAGAACAGCCATTCCGTTCTTTGTGCATTGAAACAATTTATACTTTTAAGTGCTGAGACTTTCACGGCCGGCGTCGTCAACTACATTATATGCATCTTTCGGGCGTCTAGGCCGTGGTCCAGTTGTTATAACATCCGACGTTTCGCCGAAAACTGTGTCTGGCATCATCAGGGTCACGAACTTGAGAGTTTTCAGTTTCCAGTTTAGTTTATTAAGCAGTAGTGGCCTGGTGCCGGTACAGTAGGGCCCGGCTTACAGGCTAAAAATGTACATTTCATTTACAGTTTTATATATTTGCAGTGTTGATAGATTTTTTGGTTTTTGCAAAACCCATTCGGCGGCCTTATTTCGACCGCCGAGAACAGCTTGGCTTAGTCCAGATATTATTTTTGGTCGATAATTGTTTTTGAATTTTTATTCGCTTGGATTTGTGCATTTGTGGTAAGGAGAGGGACGATGGGATCGTCCTTAAGGATAGGTTTTTGATGGTTTCGAGGTACTTTAGGGCAGGTTTGGATGCGTTGGCCTAGGCCACATACCCGTAAAGGACCACCGACAGTATAAATGTCTTATATACATAAGCTTTGATTTCAATTTAATTTGTTTGCTCCTGAAGATGGGGGCGCATAACTTTAATCTCTGCTGCCATTTGTTGGCGGTATCTTTTATACGGGGGGACCAGTTCATGGTGCGTGACAGCGTATTAATCTGTGGTCACGCCTAAGTATTTGACTTGCTGACGGCAGTGCAATATTTAACCGCCGACAGTTAGGTCCATAGCCAAAGGGCGCCGCTTTGTGAAATGGATTCGCTGGCATTTGTTTGGGTTAACTTTTAACTTTCCAACCCTGAAACCATGAGAGCAGTGTGGCGCTGCATTTTTAAAAGGCCAAAACTATAGTTTTTGTGGTGATTGCAGATTGCAGTGTCGTCAGCGTACATGGCCACTCTGCATCTGGTGTCCACAGGGTAGTCGTTTGTGAAAATTATGTACAGGAATGGCGACATGATCGCCCCTTGTGGTACGCCAGCCCGTATTACTCTCCTTAGATGAGGAGCTACCCACTTTGACGTAGAAGAGGCGATTTTTCAGAAAACTGTGCAACATGGATGTTGAAATTTGGAGGCCGGGAAAGTTCCGGTGCATCTTATAAATAAGGCCGTTGTGCCAGCACCGGTCGAAGGCGGCTTCTACGTCCAAAAATAACGCCACCGTTGAAGCCCCATTGTTGAATTGCTCGGTAACGTCGTTGGCTAATCTGAGAAGCTGAAGCTCAGTAGAATGTCCTTTTCTAAAACCAAACTGGAAATTTGAAATTTCGTGGTCCGGAACTTGTTCTTGCAGAGGAGAAAGTATAATTTTTTCGAGCATTTTACCCACATTAGACAAGAGACTAATGGGGCGATAATTTTGGGGCTGCCTGGTGCTTTTCCCCTGCTTCGGGAGCATTATAATCTTGACTCGTTTCCAAGTGTGGGGGAAGCGGTTCTGCTGCAAACAAGCGTTGAATATTTTTGTGAGTTGCATCAGGGCTTTTCTCGGAAGATGTTTCAGTTCCTCATTAATCACTTTGTCCGGGCCCACGGTTTTCCCATTGGGTGATTTCTTAATGAGGTTGCAGACTTCCTGCGGGTTTGTAAGGGGCAGATGTGACTCATACTTCTGCGCCACCCAGTTTTGCACCCAAGTGTTGACCTCCCTCTCCAACTTGAGGTTGGTCGCTGCGTTTTCCCTGAATCTGTACTGTAGACAGTCAGCGAAAACCTCGGCTTTCTCCTTAGAGAAGAAGTGAAGGCCCAGTTGAGTATGGAGCACCTCAATGGTGGCGTTGGCGTTTGAGGAGGCCTTGAATGCCTTTAACAATTTCCATAAGCTATGGTCCGCATGGGTAGTACTCAGCATCTTCTTTTCCCACTGTTCAATTTTGTTGAGTTTAATTTGTTGCCGAATGATTTTGCTTAGCCTTTATATCGGATGTACCGCCACAGTCTCGTCAAGCGCCGGCGTCGGGCAATGAGCTGTTCCACTTCAGCATACGTGCAAAAACTGCGTGGACTTGTAGTGTATGTGGAAGTATTTCGTTTGGCCGTGCGCAGCGAGGCGGTGAAGTTTTAAATAGCGGTGTCTATATCCGCCTCGCTGTGGATTGACAGTTTGGGTTGCACCATCCCGTTCATATCGAGCGTGTAATCTTCCAGTTTATCTCTGTTCGTCTGGGTGGACCGGTTGCACCGACCGCGAGCGAGCCGCATAAAAATTAAAGGTATAAATTATATAGAACCTGAAAAAAATAATAACTATATAATATTTAAATATATTAAAGTAATAATTTCACAGGTAGATGGTCGGATTCCAGGCTTTGATACACAATGCGATTGTTTGTAAGTGACGCGTTTTTTGTGAGCACGAAGTCCAACATGTCAGGATCAAGTCCTGTTTTATGCCAAAATGTGGGTTCTAGGGGGGGGGAGGGAGATACCCCTCGAGGCCGTCATTATCAGTTATAAGTTCAACCAGGAGATTTCCAGCCGCGTTCGCTCGACGAGAAAACCACCACGGGTGTCGGGCGTTGAGATCTCCTGCAATTATAACATGGTCCTCTAAAGCAAGGATTTGTTCGAGGTCTTGTATGAAGTTAGGGGAGTTGGGGGGCCAATAAAACGCTAACAGCATCACCGTCCTGTTATTTGCATGGATTTTTAGAGCTGTGCACTCCAGTGTTGCCAAAGCTGGTAGCGTAACAGGAGTATGAGCAACAGAGTTTTCTAGTAAGATGGCGATTCCCACTCTTGTCTGCCAATTCTGTTACTCCTAAATATGTAATACCCTTGGTGCTTAAAAGTGTGCTCCGGCTTTAATTTAGTTTCACAAATGAATGCGATATCAATTTTGTTACGCCGCAGGTAGTTTTTAAGTTTGTAGCGCTGCCTGTAGATGCCGTCGGCATTCCACAGTAGCGCGCGAGTTAAAGTTATACCTCCCCTGCGTAAAGCCATTTACAGATGTAGTTTTTTATCTTGAAAAGTGCAGAGCGATGCGCAGTGGTATCTGGACGAGTCCACTTCAGAACGGTTACAACTGGAGGGGAGGGCGGATCAGTTGGGTATCAGTTGCGAGTAAGTAAACAAGTGCAGAGCTACTGAGTGATACTACACTTTGTTTCAAAGAGTGCGTGTTTCCTAGTTCCAAGAGAGCATTTAGAAATGGCGCCTCCTAGCAGCAAATTAGGAAATAAGGTGCTACATTCTCAAACACGAGAAGTAATAAGCAATGTGTATACATTTATGGAAAAGGAACAAGGGTCTGTGCCAGTTCGGAAAATCTGGAAAAGGGTATCAGAGGCAACAGGTGTGTCTGTAAACAGTTAGGAGAATTACTAGGGAATCAAAAAGCATTGATTCTGATGCAACGACGTCGTTTTCTACCCCAGGTAAACAAAAATCTAGAACATGCACAAAATCTAATTTGGATGACTTTATGAAGAAGTAATTAGGCGAACTGTCAATAACTTTTACATCACATAAAAAGATCGACCGACTCTGAATAAAGTACTTATGAAGCTTCAAAATTCCATTGACTTCCAAGGCAGTGTCTCAACATTAAGAAAATTTCGTTTGAAGCAATTATTTAGATGGAATAAAAGCGAACGCAACAGACTAATTTTAATGGAACATCATAACAAAGGGCAAAAAGACTTAAATATCTGCGAGATATTCAAAGATACCGCAATGAAGGTCGCCATATAGCTTATATGGATGAGACTTACATCAATACAGCACGTACAACGCCATATGCCTGGAGTGATAACTCGCTACAAGGACTCTTTGCACCAATGTTGAAAGGCCAGCAGTTGGTAATCGTGCATGCTGGAGGAGAACTGGGTTTTGTTCCAAATGTCTATGTACGATTTAAGGCCCAAAAAAGCGCGGAGATTACCACGACAATATGAATTAAAACAATTACCAAAAATGGATCCAAGAAAAGCGTATTCCTAACTTGGCTCCTAGATCTGTGCTAGTTATAGATAACGCCCCATATCACAACGTGCAAAATATAAAACATCCAAATTCACGCTCTAGAAGAGATCAAATGATATCCTGGCTACAGAGACACATGACTGAAGATGAGTTAAAAAACACTAATTTTTCGAACCTATGAAATCCTTAAATTTATCAGCTTATTCTACCCCTAAAACCAGCACCTTCTTATAAAATAGATAAAATACTCGAGGGGCACAATCATACTGTCCTAGGACTACCTCCCTACCATCCGGAATTAAACCCCATAAAACTAATGTGGGCCACATTAAAAAACTGGGTTTCCAAACAGAATGTTTCTTTTAAAATGGATGATATAATTAAAATTACAGATGAAAAAACTGAAATCAATAACAGTAGAAGAATGACAAAAAGCATGCAAACATGTAAGGAAAGTCGAAATGGAATATATGAGAATCGAGGGACTTCTAGATGCAGGAGAGGAGTTAGTTATTCACTTATATGGTGACAGTGGAGATAGTGACAGTGAACAGGAAGAAAATGATGGTGAAGCAGAAGATCAGTATGAAGAGGATGAAGATGGGACAGAACACTACCAACAGGCAGAGCATGAAGGCGACGAATCGCCATTTGGTATCAGCGGAGTTGCTGCTTTAATTTAGAAGCGCTGCAATACTGACTAGGCAGATCTTCGAGAATGAGCCTTGACTTGTAAAAGGTAGACTTAGTTTTTAGTCAACCTGTGCAGCGTACTCCCCTCTCGTAATCTTACGCGTGTGACGCATTTTGGCGAGAGGTGCCTATCCCCACCACATTTGTTACTCATCCCTACCGCGCAGGATTCCTGTGAAGATAAAATAATACATCTGTACTCCAGGAGCGTAGAGATGTCGCATATGATGATTTTGGCTTTGTCCCAGGTGTTGTGGCAGCTTTTGAACAGTTCGATGAAAGGCCGCAACTTGGCTAGCGTAAGAAGAAATATTTAAAACTTTGATTAAGGAGAGCAGCTCCTTAAGTCCACCAAGGTCACTAGTGGGTGCCTGGGAGGGGGGGGTAGGAGGGGGACCAATTGGTGTTGGCACAGGTGCCAGTCGCCTCCGTCGGCGTCCGCCAAGGAGACGCCTTCTCTGACCAGAGTCGGATGTGTGATGGGCCTTGGCCCTGGCTGCACGCTGGGACCTACCCTGGCTATGGCTGCCAGTTGGCGGCGGTGACGTTCGTTTCGGAACGTTTCACAGCCTCTTTAGCCGGAGGATGCGTCTCCCCACAACTGGCACAGTGAGGTATGACGTCCTGCGTTGCCTTTTTGGGGCAGTCAGCGAGGTGGTGAATGCCACCGCAGAGGACGCACCGCGAGGTCATATTACACATCCTAAAGGTATGGCCGATTTGCTAGCAGTTATAACACTGTGTAATGATTTGGTTCGCTTTTAAGATCTTGATGATGACAATCACATGGCAAACCTCTCTCTCTCTCTTGTAAGATTTCTTTGTTCTGATAGTCCTGTCCAGAGTTACCTGGAAGTTTGGCAGAGGCCTGCAGCAGGAAACCATTTGGTGCAACTGGACACCTGTGTATCCTTTTTGCTCTAGTGACTCCCGGACGAAGTCCTCCAAGTCCACCGGGAGCCGCTTGATGACGACTCGAAGTGGTTGGTGGCCCCTGGAGGTGAAACTGTACGTCTACACTCCGGCCTCCTTAAGGCGAGACATTGTTGGAGCAGCGTCCTGTTTCCTGGCGAGGAAGAGCTTGAGGCAGTTCTTGGTTGTCTGAAGCTTGTAGTTGCCGGCTTGGAGGGAGCCCCGGAGGACATGCAACACCTTGGTTGTCTGACGGGTGTCGGGTATTATGATTCTGTGTGGTTTCTCTGTCTCCTTATCTTGCTGTAGCAGCGGACGATGAGAAGGCAGAACTGCTGGTGGAGTCAGGGGTAGGAGGCTTTTGGGGTGGTGGGACTGGTTTGGTGGAGGTGAACGGTCGTTGTGGTTTGGGGTTTTGGATTTTTGGTTTTGGGCGGATGCTGTGTGCGGCTGGTGTAGGTATTGGTGCATCAGATTCGACTTCCGTGTCCGTTAGGATTTGGAAGCGGTTGTTGATGTTGGTGGGTGGTGCAGAAGGTCGTTCAAGATGTTTTTTCATGTTCTTTTTTCCAACGAGTTTTGTACCAAGTTTCGCTGTCCGAGTCGCTTTCCCGGCCACAGCTTCGGTGGTGGGGCCGCTTACGAGCAGGCGCTGCATGCCAACCTTCGGAAAGCTGTACCAGGTGTCGCTTCTTCAGCGAGTGCTCCTGGTAGCAGCCGGCGAGGTCATTAGCTATGTTTGCAAAGTTCGGGACTCTGGCTCCATGTTGGATAGCATCTCTTTATAATATAAGACATTTCTTCGGAGATCTTTTACTTCTTTTTCCAGCTTCTTTTGCGCCCTTGCCTGTTGCACCTCCTCTGGGTTGAAGGTGTCCATGGGGGCTACTGCGACTGGTGGTGGAATAGACTGTGCGGCCAATGGTGGTCCGCGAGGAGGGACGGAGCTGCTGGAGGCCTGCTGGGCTGCCTCTGTAAAAACAGCAGGTTGAGCGCACCTCACACAGAACAGTAGTGAAAACAGTGGCGTTCAGAGGCCAGACATTGACCAACGAAATACCACATAGTACCTCAATGAGGGAAGAAGAAACATCCCAAAAATATATGTGGCAGACTACTGCCCAAGAAGTCTGCCTCCATAGCCAGGGAGATTGACACAACATGTAGACCAGGACAATACAAAGCCACATACAGAGACCATTACCATTTTCAGTTCGGCATGCTAGCAGACTACAATAACTTTGCCAGATTCTGAAAAGAAAAAAAAAACCGTAGCGTGCCGTTCCATATCACTGAACCACTGCAACAGCCAACCTTCCGGGTAGTTATTAAAGGACTCTACCCGAGTGTTCAACCCGAAGAAGCTCAAACAGGAGCTTGAGACTCTAGGGCTCGAGCTCATAAAAGTGAATAAATTATTCTCCCTAAGGACAAGGGACAATTTACCAATCTTCCTGGTGGAACAACTCAACATGGAAAGTTCTGACGCAATCAAGAAAACAGGCGACTTGTTGCACTGCAAAATCCACGTCAAGAATTACCGAGTGCCAAATGGACCCCCACAGTGCGGAAGGTGTATGAGATTCCGCCATCTCACCAAGAACTGCCAAGAACCACAATTATGTTCCATCTGTGCGGGTCCACATCACAATAGAACCTGCCAGAGCAACCGTAGGAGATGCGCTCTCTGTAACTCAACAGAACACGGGATGCGCTGGAGAGGATGCCCCGCCTTCCTACGGGTAGCCTACCTAAACAGGCGCCCGGAAATGGCAAGACACTAACCCATAAGCTCATGGGGGTTGGTGTCTCAACAACGCGGGAGCTACGCCGACGTTGCCAGAGGCCTGGCGCCTGCCGCCAGTATCACGCATCGACAGAGGCTGGGGCCAAACGCACATCAGCGGCAGGAAACACGCACACAAGTTCTTCAACACAGAATGCAGCGTCCAGCCCCTAACCAACTAGATCGGGAGCCATATCGCCCAAGCAACAACATAGATCCCCGTTCATAGAGGCAAGAAAATGCCACGCCAGCAGAGACTGAAGAAGTTACTCCACTGCCCAAAATAGTACTCGCCCAAAAATGAAAAGCGACGCCATCCGAGGCCTCAAAGTTATCTGATTGAGAAACATAAACGCAACAGGCCACTTCACTTGCAAAACGCCTGAAGGGGATGACGCGCTGTCAATAGATGGCGACACAAAGTTCCAGCTACTCCCCCTGGGCAATCATAGCTTCATGAAGGGGTACGACATCCTGATGGACGCCTGGAACGGCCTCTACGGAGACCTGGTGAAAAAACTCAGTGACCACGACGCCCAGCTGCACCAAATGAACTTCGTAGCGGAGTTTGCCAAAATGACAGCATCCCAGGGACCACTCACAAGCAATCAACATCCTCGCAGAAGCAGACGCAGAAGATGAACCAATCAGCTAAGCCACACAGCCTACGTTCATCACTTCCTCCAACTCCCTCAAGAACAATGGCACACACAACATAACCTAACAACAACCACGCACAAAATACTCTACTGGAATAGACGGGGGGCCAGAAGCAATATCCATGAACTCAAACAATACCTCTACCAACACAACATTACGGTTGCACTACTTAAGGAAGCCTTCCTTACACCTAAAGCACGCTTTCGAAATCCGGGTTACCATATTTACAGAAACGACAGACCAGATGGGAAGCCCCATGGGGGCACAGCGATAGTGGTCCAGGAAAACCTCCAACACAATCATTTACACATTTCCCCCTTAAACGCGATGGAAACAACTTCAATCTCATTTCACATACTTAACAGCGAAGTAACACTAGCTAGCATCTACTGCTCCCCAAATAAGCTTATAACAGGGGACATAGATGTGTTACTAAAACTTGGTACCACCATAATAGCCGCAGGTAACCTGAACGCGAAGCACCAAACCTGGGACTGTCCAAATCTAAATGCGGAAGGCAACAGCCTCTACACACATGATCAACAGCACATGCATGATAGATCATCCTGGGGAGCCAACGTACATTGCACAACAGGCACACCATACACCATCAACTCTAGATATCACCTAATCAAAAACATAACTTGCAACTACAATATTAACGTAATAGATGTCCTTGCATCCGATCATCATGTAGTCCAAATTGGCATTTCGCGCCACCAAAGTTCATACCCCCGCCGATCAGACGCAACTACAATCGAGCTAACTGGATCATTTTCGCATACACTCTTGATAGAGAGATAGCGCAACCCATGGCATTGGAAAGTCAACCAGCAGTTGATTAAGCTCCAGTACTTCTAGAAAAAGCCATTCAGACGGCAATGAAAGCGCAGTGGCAATCAAACCCTCACCAAAGCATGTCTTAACTTACCCTCCAAACGTACTCGCCTTAATACACGACAGAGATCACGAAAGACGAAGATGGCAGCGCACGCGTAACCTGGTACACAAAGTAAATATAACAACCCTATATGGTGCCATAAAGACCAAAAGAAGCACTCAGGCCCAACAACAAAGAGACAAAACACTTGTAACGCTACAACCGGGCAACGCCAGAGCATGGCATATGGTAAGGGCCCTAAAATGTCAACCGATAAACATACCTCCCCTGATAATGGACGAAGACAGGAGCCACTACGCCGAGAGCTATGCCGACACAGCAGACACTGACGGACACCTTACAAAAAGTATGCGCACCCATCTCACGTTTGGCCTAAGCGACCGAATAGAGCGGACGTGCCTGGTGACGTGTTTTGTTTACAAGTGGTGTCGCAATGATGTACGTACTGTTAGTGCCAGAGTGACAATCACCGCTAGCACAATTGTGCCCACACCTTCGCGTCTGCATTTTTCGTGAAAGTTCATTTCAGTTTTGGAAAATGGAGCTATGCTAGAAAAAATACCACCAGGGTTAAATTCACGCTGAATGCGGCGAAGCCCACCGCTTATGAGGTACATGATTTAAAGCAGATAGCACTGGGCAACACTGAAAATGTTTCGGGCTTAAAAATAGTGAATTTACATGTATTGCCATCTGCTGAATTAAAAGATCTCCATAAAAACGATAGATAAAATCTTGTTTTGAAGATAAAGTGGCATTTCATTTTTTAGAGTGAAGATTTTAAATTTGGGGGAATTTCTTTTGAGACTTGGCACACCTTTCAAATAACAAAACACAGAGAGATATTTTGGAAATTAGATGATGCAAAAGTTAAGGAAGGCATTTTTATCGGACCACAAATAAGAGAACTTGTAAAGAATTATGCATTTGACCAAATTTTGGAGGGGAAAGAAAAGGAACCTCGGGAGGTCTTCAGTGGCGTTGTTCATGGACTTTTAGGCAACGAAATAAATGGCAACTACAAGCATTTGGTGACAGTGCTCCTGCAAAATTTCGTAACCTTGGATGCAGCATGTCCCTTAAGAGCCATTTTCTCCACTCCCACCTAGACGTTTTCCCTCCTAGTTATGGAGCTGTTATTGATGAACATGGGGAGAGATTCCTTCAGGACATTTCTGTTATGAAACAAAGATATCAGGGCCGTTGGAATGAAGTAATGCTTGGGGATTACTGTTGGTCTTTGTATAGGGATTCTGCGGAACTCCATCACAAGAGGCAAGCTAATAGACGTCGAAGTCAATAGGCTCCAACATGATTCTCTTTAGACACGACTATCTACGAAGTATTTTTCCAGCAATTTAGAACTCTTAGCATGTAATTACAAATTTAAAAAATCGAATGTACTTTCATTTTTGTTAGCATGTATGCAATTAAAATGTATCCTTTTCTCTCAATGCGTTAATATGTAATACTTCCACCTTGTGTATATCATTGAAACTAGAGCTAATAAAAGTTTCTCATTGTCATATTTGTCTTTCTCAACCCAAAATTAGTAGGAATTGCCTCAAAACATTCAAAAAAAATTTGTTGTTGCCCAGTGTAATTTGCGGTTAAATACGGAATAAGTTGATACAATACAGTTAATCGCCAGTGAACGAGCCATTTACATAAAATGTTTTCGGCATTGTTGCTGGAGAAAATTTTAAACAATTTTCCTGAAGAAACGCCGTTTACATACATGAACGGTGAAATCACTAAAGTAAAGGTTCAACACGTTACCGGTAATGCTATTGATGTACGTGTATTTGATGCAGCACCAGAGCTGCCAAATGAAGTTTTGAAAGCAGCACTGAAAAATTATGGTACTGTGTATGATATTCGGAAATATTGGGGTCGTCAATATCGTGTCCCGGTGTACAATGGTATACGACTCCCCCAGGGGCCTACTGCGGTAGGTACGGGAATTGGCGATCTAGGGGTCCCGAGCCAACCTGACACCCTCGATGTGGGCTCCTCTTTGTGGTGAGGGGTGAGACAAAAAACCCACCCGCGTGTAGGCCGTGCGTGGAGACAAGTGCCGGTGGAAAGGTTTGTCCTGGTTGTTGAGGGATGCGCATCTGAGCTCGTTCCAGTGCTCTTCTGAATTCGGGGAGAGTGCGCATTTCCAATACACTACTTTGGCTTCTGCTTCGCCTAAACGGGAGGTTAGGGACTAACCCACATTTAATCAATTGGCCAGGACTAGGTACTATACCGAACTTCAGGGTGAGTGGGATGGCGAGCCCGCTATATCTTCTGTGTAGCCCTGTCATCCCAGTGGGATTACGCCTTGTTGGGCTCCGTGGTGAGTGGGGAGTACTGGGGTATGAAACACATTCAACTTTTTATGGCAAACCCTAAAATTAAACGTGGAAAAGAAATAGTGAAAGAAATAGTCTTGTGGTCCTCGCTATTTAGTTATCTGTAGAATTGAGGAAGGTCGAAAGTTGACCCGTTCATTAGCCAGAAGGGTTTAGATAATATTGCCGGTCCTGTAAAGTCATGTACTCGATCTCGCAATGGCACGCTCCTAGTCGAAGCAGTTTCTCCGACGCAGGCTGCAAAAGTCTTGAAAGCTAATATGCTTGCGAGCATTTCGGAGCACGTTGAATTGCATAGGACCCTGAACTCCTTGCGTGGTGTTGTAAATACCAGCGTATTGGACGGTATGTCCAATGAGGAGATTCAAGAAAACTTGGCGGAACAAGGTGTTACAAGTGTATATCGAGTTCACCGCAAAGAATGAGGTGAACTAGTGCCCTCTCGTACCTTGTTTCTTACCTTTGATCGAGTAGATCTCCCGAAAAGGATTAAGGCAGGGCATGAAGCTATTGAAGTGAGGTGGTATATACCCAATCCATTGAGGTGTTATCAATGCCAGCGCTTTGGCCACACGAGTGATTCATGTAATGGAGTTGCCACTTGCTTTTTCTGCGGGGAAGTCAAGCATGACAAAGCATGCACTTCACCCGCAACGTGTGTTAACTGCAGTGGTAATCATTCACGAAACTCCAGAAAATGTCCCTGTTTTATGGAGGAGAAGGCAATCCAAGATATCCGGGTAAGAGAGAGGGTGTCCTTCGTGGAAGCCCGGAAACACGTGCGTATTCACCAGCCTTCTGTACCTAGGACCGTCACTTATAGTGCAGTTGCAACTAAGCCGGTACCTAGTTGTGAAATCGCAACACAAACCTGCGAAATAAACGGGGAAGTAGTATCCGAAAGATGAATTATATCAAGATCACAGCCAAAGCACGAAATATCCAACACGAACAACAGCGAGCGCACCAAGTCCACTCCTAAAAAGAAGGTCTCAGCCAAGTCACCGCCGAAAGCATCTACTTCAAGAACATGTGAACCGTAATATATAATGTATCGCCAAGGAAATTTAAGACCTCTTATGACATAACGGACTTCCTCAAGGAAAATAGTAAGACCAGCGAAAGGAAAGCTATCCAGTACAAAAGTCCGTGCCCGCCTCGGTAGCGTAGATGGTAGCATGTCTGCCTCACGTTCAAGAGGTCCCGAGTTCGAATCTCTGTCAGTGAATTACCTGGATAAGGATTTTCCGGGGTTTTCCCTTATCCTGAAAGACGAATGTAAGGTAACTCTAAGCTCCATGGACCGCAGACTCATTTGAGCACCATTTCATCTCGAATCTCACAGATTCTGATTGGTGCCCA
>CM060955.1:48522844-48720344 GCA_030765055.1 Mantis religiosa
ATGTTACGTTCATTATATTCACAGAACAGAGAGATAAAGCTCAAGTATTAGCTACTCTCCCCTAAGTTAAGAGAGTAAGAACACAATCAGCTGATAAGCAATTGTTATTTTCCACTAGCTGTGTGACGGTGGGAAAGCTAGAATCAGAATTAAGAATTCAATTCCAGTTTTTGATCTTGAGTATTCTGTCACATTCTACCTTTCTAACACAACTGATGCCCACCCGGTAGCGTAGATGATAGAGTGTCTGCTTTACCTTCAAGAAGTGCCCAGTTCGAATCTCAGTCAGGGTGACTTACTTGGATAAGGTTCTTTCTAGGGGTTTTCCTTATCCTGAAAGATGAATGTTGGGTAACTCTAAGCTGTGTGGCCATGGGCTCATTTGAGCACCATTTCACCTATTTCATACATCACCCAACATGACTTACTGTTGGACGACACACACACGCACACGCACACGCGCACGCACACGCGCACGCGCACACGCACACGCACACACACAGACACAACTGATTGTTTCTCAAGTCATAGGTATGACAATAAAAATTAAGCTTATACAAATAAAAATATGAAACCGTATTCCCAATAGAAGAACTCATATATTAACTAGAAAGATACTGGGAGTCCTTAAATAAAATTTGTAGTTGGCTTAAATCTATGAGGAGCATCCTGACTGAAATTAGAAACAGAGTATTACCATCCATTTTAGTAACAATTTCAGACGAGTGCTGCCTATCACTGAACGAACTCCATGAATATAACTAATACTCAGCTGCTGGCAAGCTCTCCTTTATTTTCTGAGTTTGAAGAATTGCAATATAAACTAGTGTTAAATTGGAATATTTTTTCAGTCTTTTTCAATTTAATAATTCTCTTAAAGTACCATATCATAAAAGCTTTCATCATATTGACTTTCACTTGTTTCCATACTTTTTCGGCTATGTTCTTAATTGATTTCAGTAGTCAAAATCAATGAATATGAATACCGAGTTGGTTACATCTTTGTTTTCTCAATTTTGAAATTATTTGCTTAAATTAATTTGAATGTTTAGGAAAAGATACTGAGAATGCTAAGTCCATTCCAAAAGAATCTCATCTGAGCAACATAAATCTAACGCTAGGTGTACCATGTGAGTTACATTTCGATCGCTGCTGATTACGGGTTCAATGGCAGCTGCTTGCCCCAGATTACAACTACCTGCTGGAGAAACTCGTGGAACACTGTCATTTAAAAGAGCTCCATAGAGTATTATGGTATCCAGTAGTGCAGAACTGTGTGAACATCCACCAGATGCATCTCGCACTCTAAAGGTAGTCTGGTTAGCTTCTAGCTGGTAGGTTAGGTAAGAAGAGTTGCCCTCAAGATGATGATGTAGCTCTCCTCTTGCGTTGCCATTCTTGGACAATGCGGCTATAAAGGTGTAATTACTTGCTAGAGTTTCCTTCACTGTAGATTTTGGTTCCTGAAACGTTACATATCAGATATAATATTTACAAGACTTTTCCTATCACAATTTAATTTCTTATTATTTGTCCTCTCTACCTAAATATAATCATAATAGATCTCTGACTGGAAAAAATGCATAAGAAAGCTGCCTGTTGTCATTCTTAAGGCCTGCTGAAGTTCATCAAAAGGCTATTAATGTTAATAAATGTTGCTGAAATTGCAGTTTTGCCATTTCATCTCTTTTGTTACTGAAACAAACCAAATTAATTGAGTTCGAAACCTGTTGATTTAAGATAAATGTATTCAGTGCAACTTAAATGGATATAACTGACGAATATCTTTTCTCTTCCTTATCTATAGAAGTAGAAGAAAAATGATATCTGGTTTCATTCAGAAATAAGTGCAGAGTTTGAGCTTCCCTGAATCCAAATACAATTTTAGAAAAATATCCATATTTTCTTTGTGTGTGCTCGAGGTCTTAATATCTGTCAACAGCATGACTCAGAATAAAAAAGCTAATACCTACCGAACTTAGTACTTCAATTGATCATATTTCAAGATTAAACAAAGAAGGTTTTCAGAAAGACCTGAGTCTCAGACCTCTGTAGCATTTCTGATGATATGCAATATATTTAATGCATTATATGACTGAATTTTCTTGGGAATAGCCTCTAAATGCCACATCATCTGAATTACCTTTCGTATGCAAACCTGAAGCGATAAACGAAATCTTATTAAATAAAGAACTATAGATCTGATTTAAGTGCACATTTTACTCAGGTAATAAACTTTGCGGTACAAATCACTTTTCGGATACTCTTTTTTCAAATAGTTATAGTTTTTCTCAAACGGTAGATCTCCATTACTGTTTACCTTCTATATTTTATCTTTATTAGATAAAAGTATTGCATTTACCACTATAAATTTTTATTTAACAGGAAACATACCTCTAGGGCCCACGGAAAAAGTGATCCTATGAACAGTATAACTTAAAAATAAACAGTCGGTGAAAACCAAACTTGGGATTTAAGTTCAGTACTCTCAGGGATATCACAGGAAGATTTCCAAGAAAATCCCTCCACTCCGAAGTACCTTACGGAGATATTTATTATTTTTTACTCTAAACAATGACTAAAAACTTTGTTTTCATGGGCTAAGTTTCTATTTGTTTCTCCTCTGTCATTTCCTTATTTCCTTATGGTAATGCAAGAATCTCAATGCCACCACTTAGCGACACACTCATAATCAGACATCGGTATTAGGTTACAGAGACGACAGACTGAAGATGCAAGCGCAAGGATTTGAGTTGATGGCTCGGTCCGAGGAATGGGATAGCTAAAAGTTGTTACGCACCGCAGTCATTACCATCATATTGCTCCAAAAGTCAGAGACTTAAACAAATACATTTTATTCGGAGGAACGTAGCGCAGGGCTATTGTAAAACCCATCATTTTAGAACCAGCTTTTTCTATTCATTAAATGAGTTTTGAAGATTTCTCTAAAACCGCATGGCTTCTTCTAATACTCAGAATTTGTTAATGCTTGGATGACAGCCTAATTAAGAAATTTCCTGCCGAAATCTCTGGATTGGTAAAAATGTGTGCTATAAATGATGTTTTGTTGGATTCCAACTATGAACACGAATCTAGAAAGTTGATTCGTCTCATGATACATTCTTTGCACCTGTTCCGCCATGTGACTTAGAACGAAGCTTCTCTAGATTTAGATTTATTTTGAGGGAAAAGTAGAATTTGTTTTGCTTTCGATACTAGCAAATGGATCTTGTAATTCGGTGCAATGATTTCAAAATAAATGTATTCTATGCGTTTAAATTATTTAGTTTAGTATCTAGCTTTTGTGAGTTATTTTTTTTTTATTTTCATAACCTAAGTATTTATGTATATGATGCAGTTAATATATGAATAAATGTATTTGATACGAGGGCTGTTCAATAAAGAATGATCACAATTCTTTTTTGACAACGTGTCTTTACTCATCCTCATAATTTTGATGGTCCTTCTCAAAATAGTCTCCCCTGAATGCGATGCTCTTGTTCCAGCGTTTCTGCCAGTTTTCAAAGACATGCTGGAAACCATTTTTTGAGAGATCCTTCAAAATCGCCTCCGCAATCTTCACCACTGCTTCTGATGATGGATAATTCCTCCCACGAAGGTGTTTCTTCAAGTTAGGGGCTAAATCCGGACTCTAGGGAGGGTGAGGGGTGTACTTCACGTTGATTTTTGCAAGATATTCAGCAACAATATTGGCAATATGCGGCCGCGCATTATCATGTTGCAGCATCCAGCCTGCTTCATGGAAATGTGGTCTTTTGCGCCTGATATGGACCTGGAATGTTTCTAGGACATCCATGTAGTATTGTCCAGTTACTGATGTGTGTGCAGGTACAACATGCTGATAGACAATTCCATGAATATCAAAGAATGAGATGACCATAACTTTCCCAGCAGAAGCAGCCACTTTTGCTTTTTGGGGGGGTTGGTGATGAAGGAGATTTCCACACTGAGCTTTGCTGTTTGCTCTCAGGATCAAAATGATGTAGCCAAGATTCATCAGCTGTGATTACGTTTGATAGAAACTCCGGATCTTCCTCTAACATCAACTTTAACTGCATGTTACCTCTACTGCAGCGGTAGGCGATACTGAACCTGTCAGAATTTACCTGGTTCTCACAGGCGGCAACCAGGAGTACCAACAATGAAACTACTACGGCGTGTTTGTTTCACATTAAGCTAACAGAATATAATAAGATTGAATTTTAGTGCAAAACATTATGACGGTAAAGATTATGATCATTCTTTATTGAACAGCCCTCGTATTATAGTGTTTTTCTCAAACACGGAAAATGCTTACTTCAGAACGTTACTTGTACCGTCATAATACTTTACTTCAAATGTGTTAAATTAGGTAACTATTTTGCTTCTAGGTATGCCCTACCGTGACTGAATGTTTGCCATGCCATGGCCATGTGGTGCTGGCTGGCTGCATAAAGCCAGAAGGTTTTTGCTGCGTGCCCACCCGTTTTTAAGGGTTTTACCGCAGGTAAGGTAATATCGGGATATTGTAGGGTGAAATGTTGATTTTTAGGATGATGAATTTTTCTGAGGTTACTAGTGGTACCTGGGGGTTGATGGACAGGATGCAACACCTTGCACCCTGGTGTTTTATTTATTTAAATTTTGGGTTTAATTTTGATGCCAAGCAGCTTGGAAGAATTATGTGGAGCTCAGCTTTAGCTGCTGTTCGGATTAGCTCCTTGGTTATCTCGGATGCCCGCAAGCCATGCGGGGTAACCGGTGCTGACTAGAGCGACGTCTAGTGGGGTCATAATCTCCCAGGGATCTGACAAGGGCGCTTCTATGAGATGGTAAACTTGCGTAAAATTTTGATGCCCGGCGCCTGATTTCACTGAATGTTTACATGTTGAGGTAAGGCTAAGTAGAGCAGCCCTCTAGAGCACAGTCAACCGTATGCTCATCGGAACGCTGAACCAAACACTTTAGCCTACTACATTGTTATACAAGGGTTGGATAAAAGGTAATAAGAGCTATTGTTTCACTGAAATGCCTTAATTGGCAGGAGCATTTATAATTACACAATTCAATATAATCGCCCTCGTTGTTTTTTACCTTTTCCCAATTGATCGAAAGACGTTGTATACCATTCGTGCATCTATTTCTGTTAATGTCCCATTGTGACCGCCCTACTGTCTGGATAATTTCATATTGTACCGGATTCCTCGCAGAGATATTTCATTTCTGCAAAGAAATCACAATCATAGGGACTCATATCGTGATTACGGTGGATGTTCTAGAATCTCCTATTGCCAACGTTGCAAGGGGCCTTGGAGAGCAGCAGCGGTGTGCCGTCTTGCATTTTCATGAAGAACGACGGGGTGCTGTTCCATGAAATGTGGTCGGTTGCTTTCACCTGAGCGCTGGACGAAGATGGTGCTACAGGAACATGCAGTCTGTACCTTGGTGATACAGCGTGATGCAGTATTACCTCAACATTGTCACAATGAGCATCACAATGAACATCACTTTCAAAGCACTTTGTGCAATGCGCACTTTCTTCGGACGGGGAGAACTGAGAAGCCTCCATTCATTGGATCGGCATTTCAACTGTGATTCGTACGAGCGAGCCCAAGTTTCGTCCATAGTGATGATTCGTCGAAGGAAGTCCTTACTTTTACTTTGATACCGGCCGAACAAATCTTGTGTGACTGCAAAGCGGTGCGATTGTTGCACCTAAGATAGTTCATGGGGTATCCAACGTGCTGCAGTTTTGTGTTAACTCAAAATGTCATGCGGAATGTGGAGCATAGTTTTGTGGAATAGTTCGACTTCTGCTGCCAATTCACATCCTTTACAGCTTCTGTACAACCTCCTTTAAACGTGCAGCTGTGATCTATTTCAACGCCGCGTCACTACAAGCTTCACGCAGTTCCTGAAAACCTTGTTGCTTTCTCCAACTTCCTGCCACTTTAATATTGAGCCAAAAACGTTACTCTATCTTTGTAAATATGATGTTAAAGTGGTTGTACTATTTCTATAAAGTTCCAAGGTCTATACACTGCAATAGAGTGCCCACCTCGGTAGCGTGGTGGTAGCGTGTCTGCCTTACGTTCAAGAGGTCCCGAGTTCGAATCTCGGTCAGGGTGAGTTACCTGGATAAGGTTTTTCCCGGGGTTTTCCATTATCCTGACAGACGAATGTCGGGTAACTAAGCTCTTTGGACCCTGGGCTCATTTGAACATCATTTCACCCATTCCATTCATCGTCCGAAATGACTTAACGTTGGAGGACGTAAATTATACACACACACACACACACACACACACACACACACACACACACACACACACACACACACACACACACACACACACACACACACACACACACACACACATACACACAAAAAAGAAACAATAGTGACAGAATATTGTCCCCGCTCACTGCACAAACTCATCTAACAGGGCTTCGATTTGCCAACACAAATGGCAGGTCGTTGACCCACCGGTTGTACGTTACAGCAGTGTTTATCACTACTTTGTATCCAACCGTTGTATCTACAACGATACATGTAATAAATCATTTCCGTAAACTTCTTAACTTGGTTAACATAAAGGATATAGAAGTAAACTCTTTTACCTACAATTAAATGTGTAATGAAAGCTTATTTGGATTAAGCGTTTGTAAGAATAGCTTAGAGAAAATAAGGTAGTATAAGATGCATACATGCAACTTACTATTTTATTGGTGTATTTGCTAATTTTCTGATTACTTTTATGAGGTTTAAAGGACATGAAAAGGCTCTGTAATGTACTCTACATGTTAAAATATAGAAGTCAAAATATGAATTGCTGTTAATCTCGATATTGAACATCTGGGTAGAACGCAATACTTGCTTAGATTACTGATTGGGACTTTATGACACCGCTAAAACGCGATTCCTCTGGGTGGTGTGTCGTTGGAAGAGTTATGGACAAATTGTTTTCCAGAACAACTTCATTTATCAGCAGTGCATCTTAAAAATATCTAAGCCACTTATAATAATTTATCGTGTTTTGAAGCCTGTAGCTGTAATAATTGTATATCGTCATCCTGTATAGTTCACCCCATTTAGTGTAATATCATCGGGGTAACTTTATTACACCAAGCAATGAATGGACCCATTTCTGAGGTGGAAGATCTTAGAACGCCTTAGAACCGTTATCTCCGATGATAGGGAGATGATGAGGATGGTGGTAGAATGAGAATACCTACAGAGTTAACGTGGACTCCCAACCTAGATGTGCCTGGGGATGCTTCACAGGAGTTGTGAGACGAAAGCTTGGATAGTATCGACTTCCATTCGCCACTTCAATCGAACCACAAACCATCAGCACGAGAGTCGTAAAGAAATCGACGCCGATCATCATTTTGTGTTAGAAGGCTCATAAGTGGACTCACTGACCGGTTAACTTGTAAGTAAACATGAACATACCTGAGTTGGCACGATGTGTCCTCCTCTGATCAAAACCACGATATCGTCAAAGTCAACCACATCTGCGATGGACCCATTATATGGAGAAACTGGCACACCACTTCGAAAGTGATACCATGAATTTGAACCTGGTAAGAAGACCTGCATGGTAACCATATGCGATGTGAATACAGGTCTTACGAGAAGCGCAGGCCCTAGCATGAACTGTTCATCAAGAGACCAGGTCAAAGGCTCTTCTGGCCAATCGAATAACATCGGACGAGCTAATGGAGCCCCAAGATGACTGATCCACGTGAAATAAGGAAGTAGAGAGTACCGGAAGCGGACTGCTTCTGTTGCTGATCTCTGCGCTGTGAGGGTCTTGAGATTAGTAGGATCTCTGAGAGGTGCTGCAGATGATACTCGCATCAGCGGCAGCAAACTGCTCAACCAATACCACCTGCATAGAGAACAATTCAAAGAATAAAAAAGTGCAAAAGCTTTTTAATAGAGTGGTGAAATGGGTAGTGTAATAGTTCTACTAATTACAGATGCCCTAAATCGTCATAATGAAAACAATATCTACATATAATCTTGATAAAGGCAACTAACTGCTGATTTACTTACACTGAGTCGCCTAACAGATAGCAGTGATGGGTAAGTAATTCTAAATAACATTTTAAGTTTGTTATAATTAACAATATTATATATGATGATTTGCTTTCACGTTACTTTCCCTAACCACTCTTACACAAACTATTCTGACAAACTCCTATCCTTCTGTCTACACTACGTTAATCGATATATTCATTTAAATAAATTGCTTTATTATATTTTCGTGTAGTACAATCAATGAAAATAGAAGAATACTCTATACTTATGCGATAATCAAATCTTTCAAGAGGTCATTGATGTTAAATTTCGTTCTCATTACATGATATAAAAAATGGAATTGCTTTTCATTTCAGAAAGGTAGAAGTATCAGAACATTCAAGCAAATAGGAAGGAATATCTCACAAATGGTTAACGCTACACATACATACTTCTTGGCTTAAACTGTATGTTTTAACATTCTTTATGTACCTTAGATCACTTACAGCTTACCAGTTATGCAAAAGTAATTCAGAATAAAGAACTTTGGAAGCTATTTCCAGAATATTGGAGGTATACACTTCAATTGTCATGAAAATATCTTAAACAAATCGTAATTTAATTATCATCGTAAGAGCAATTTTCAAGGAAAAAACACTGCGAAAAATGTACAATGCGAGGGATAGTTTGGGATGGGGTGTACTTTTCTTTATCTACACTTGCATCTTTGTTAGAGGCTGAACTAAGCTAACTTTGGTATTAGCCGACTTATCACTTTTAACTATGAGTCCACAGACAGAAAAACGCGCGCGCACTCACAAATAAACACCAAGACATTTTCTAAAACCACTTTTTCTTCTTTGGATTCAGGAAGTCTCAAAACGTATATTTCTGGAGAAATATCGACATCCAATTTTTGAGTGCAATACAATATTTCCAATAGTCCATTATTATTAACCCACCCACTCAAGTACCATAGCTCAAATCGTTCTCCATTGCCTCGAAGTAACATGCTGGCATGACTACTGCGGTCGTAGTTCAAATCCAGTAGAGAGCAATGGCTTTTTTAGTGTAATAGTGTTTTTCATGGCTTCGTTCGGAAGGAAAGTCCCGTTTATGTCGTTTGGTGTAAAAGAACCGCAAGTCATAAGGATGTCTCTGAGGAAAAATTTAGTAATCTCTGTCATCCAATATACTTACACAAGGTGATGCTAAGAACTACAGCAGTTAAACATCATCAATACAAGAAAGGAAGGAAGAAGAAGGAAAGAAGGAATAGCCCAAGCAGAATGTTTGCTCCCCTGCGTTCTCAAATAACATGTTTACACATTGTAGGAATAAGTTGGGTTAGATCGCTACACAGGTTTAGATTTAGAAGAGGCTAATAGTTTCAAACTGGCTATCATATTTCCTACTAAATAGCAATATTTTTAATCCTTAATGTGCAAATATTAATGTACATTAATATCAAGATGGACAAACTGCAAACAACAATGTATACATTGTAGAAGTTACGCGAGGACTATACTTTTTAAGGTTCTCAAAGTTATTAGAGTTCAACAATAGCCTTGTAATGGCCTTCCAAGGTAAATGCACTGTTAGAACCAAATTTGCAGTAAATGATACTACATCAGAGTAAGTAATGAGTTTTAAATATCTAGGAACGTACATCAGCTATAAGTATTGTCGCGGCGCTGGGAATAAACGTGTTGGCACAAATCGATAATAGACGGCGGATAATGTTTCACGAGCTTGCATGAGCAGTTAACGATAACGCGGCGAAGTGATCACAAAGGTGGCAAACAATGTTATCTCAGATAAAGAACTCGCTGCCACAGGTAGGGTTTCATGTTTGGAAATTTATAGGGATATCTCGATTGACGGAGAATGGTTGTTTTCTTGTTCGTGCGAGAATGTTCTCGACTTATGAATGGACACATAAAAGGGATTGTGACACGCCAGGAAGAACAGTTGTGAAATGAGAGATAGCCAACTGTGTTGGTGTAACGAGAGCTAAAGATGTAATCTGCTGTCACTGTTTGTTATTGTGATCGACCTTGTAAGACTGTGTATATGTGATTTAATGTTCTTACGTGAGAATTAAATAGTGTATTTCGACGGAAATATAGGTGATTTTTAATTTCTGCAACTCGGCCTTTTAATTCTACGAACCCACAAAGTTACAGTATGAAAATGATTTAAAAGTAATCTACCTACCCATGTATCAATAATAAATCCTAAGTGCGGCACAATGAAAAAGAGTCTGAAAATTAAAACAAAGAGAGAATATCGAACGAAATTGTACAAAATAATGGCCGTATCTGCTTTACCTTATGAATCTGTAACACTGACATTAGCGTAGGCTAATAAACAGAAGATACAGCCATCTGAAATGAGATTCTTAAGATAAATAAAAGGATGCACCCTTTTATTTAAAATCTCCAACGATAGAATAACATACGAATATAGATACGAATAAGATAGAATAACGAACGAAAAAGTTATACGTTAAGAAATTAAGGAAACAACCCGTTGAAAGTACGTTACCAGAGAGGATCCCAAGAAAAGCATACTCTTCTTCCCTCCAATCAATAAACAAGTCCCTACTACACCTCCTACAGGGCAATTCCCGAAGGCGGCAACCTGATACTACAAAGATCAATTGCGTCAACTTTCTTGTGAAAAAATGTCTGTGAGAAAGCTTAAAAAACGTTGGGTAAAATAACGACTCTAATACCGGACATTTTAAAAATGATGAAGTGAGAAAAACTCGCTCAAACATACAAAGTGCACTACAACGAAGTGATCATGAATAAGAATTAACTACTTCTTTAGGGGGCAGTAAGATCAGGAGACCGAGGAGACAATCGTCGTTAGAGCCTCGTCCAATCTAACGTGAGAGCTTTCAGTTGTAAACGATATGGTTTCATTCTCAAACGTTTATGCATAACCTCCCATACGGTTCGCTGTCTGCTTGTTTGCACAGTTCGATTTCATCAGACTTCGCATGTAAGCTTCTCTTACCCGCTCTACAATGTCGTCTGAGACAGACGGGCTTCCTGCGGATTTCTTTCCACAGAGGTCTCCTAGTGTTGCAAATCTTGAATACCACGCACGAATTGTGTTTTGTTTGATGGTTCTTTACGATAGGTGTATGCAAATGTCTTTGTACAACGGTTACTGATCTTGTATGAATATACACTTTCTGCTCTTGTAACTTACTTAACCGCCTAACGGTAAACAGTGTAACAACATTCAGCCGTGAAATTTTATACTAACTTGATGATTTTTTTAATAGTATATGTTTCAAAAATGTAAGCCTCATACTTTCCACAACACAAACCAATGAAAGCGGGCAAAACATTTGTGCTAACCCTGTATAACTGTGGTATGCTGAAACTCTGACGGAAGCGATATTTGCTTCCTAGGAACGATAGACCATAAAATGTGAAATTTAAGGCTTCTGTCAGTCGATAAGTTGAACACAGAACACCAAACATTTAGGAGTACTGCTCTCGGATAATCCTTGAAAACATGAAGTGATCGCAACAAGTGATCTAAACTTGAACAATGGCCTTCTCAAATATTTACTATGACGGCAGCTACTACCCGTCTGCTATCTCAGCAGCTTATATGTTCTAATAGCGCATTGCTATTAATGATGCAAGAATTAAATTACTCAAGCTTCTTAATTAACTTCAATAATTTGGAGTGCACCTGAGCTGTTCAAATTGCTTTAAAATGCAATAAAGCAATGTAAATAGCCCATGTGCAGTCACAGCTACTAAATGTCAAATAACCAACCGAACCTCTTGCGTCATCAGTAGCGATACAATATTAGACGATACAATCAGCTGAATGACAGCTAGGATAGGATGAAAAATACTTACTATGCGTTTCAAATGCAGCATGCCTTGGTCCCTGGCCACGGAAAGCGGCCCGGGTTTGATCCCACCCATGTGGTGGGGATTTTAGGTCTCGGGTATAGGACCGGTGCCCACTCAGCATCGCGAGGAAAGTGAGGAGCTTACGCTAGGTAAGCCGCCCTGGTCAAGAAAACCAACATTCCGGCTGGGGGATGCCAAGATGCTGACCACATCTCCTCCCCGTATCGGTTGGATGATCGTCCACCTCTGCCGTGCGTAAGTGGGCGTGAGGCCGGCAGTCGGGTTGGTAGGCCTTGACCCTCTAAGGGCTGTCGCGCCATGGGTTATTATTATATGCGTTTCAAATAGGAAAACCCACTCTTTTTATAGTTCCCTCTCTCTCTCGCACACTTACGAATCTTCTTGGCGCTAGACGTAAGGGAACGCAAACTGAATTTTCAAAAGCTTTATTGTAATGCAGTTGTTCAAATCACAATTGCAACCTGGATATTCGTATATTACACACGTTTTAACTATATAGTTAAAAATAATGATAGTTTATGAGTTACCTATTTTTCTAATTCAACGAAACTGCCAGCGGCGCACCCACATAGCTATAAATGTCACTTCCGTTAAGGCGCAATTCGTCATTGTCACTGTCTTCATCGCTGAGTGTTGCAAGTTTATGATGATCAAAAATCTCGTCTCATGCTATTTCTTTCCAAAAGCAGTGTTCTTGTAGTTTATCTGCATGTCTCATGCAGTTTTCCTAGTCTTGTGCAACCTTGTCAATTTCTTGGTGTATAAGTCGTTCAGCGTCAGTCAGCTTAAAAGTTTTCTTTCTGTTTGCATCATAATTTGAGCCCATATTAACTCAATTGCAGTAGTGAGAGGTGTCTCATTTCAATTGCAAGCTGATCCAGCTGATACACTTTCCCTGGTTTTTAAACGGAAGAACCAATAATACTGCTTTCAACTCTCTGGAGTAAATTGAGATTACGCACGATTCATAAACAAACATAGTGTGACAAGTCACGTTCTGTGGATGCACCATTCTACAAGCCAGCGGAAGTCTATTGTTTGTTCTCGCTCAAATTTAACAAATACATTGGCTTATTCAAAGCAATTCTTTTATCACGTGTCAAACGTTTACGTTTCAGTTCTGAGTAATTACAAACATATGTACACCCATATATGTCAACCAATAATGATATCCATTACAATGCTTACGTCACGGTACATTGTTATAACAGTGCTCTATTTATTTGTATTAGGAAAACCATTAGAGCTAAAAATATGGAGTTTTTGTGGTTATGTTAGATACGTTACTCTCTACCTTCCCCATGGATCAGTTTTTGCAAAATCGAATTTTTATCTTAGCGCGAATAGTATTTATTAGATATTGATTGGGTTAGCGCTCGTCACACACAGCTTGCCATACGGCAACACCGCAGGTCTCCGATTAGAGCTCAAGGACAAACATCATCCCATTTGAAACACATAAAAGTACAATATTCGTTCATAATAGTTTCATGGGTTTTGAAATGGTCGTTTTTCCAAGTCAGTAATTCTATTTAACGGAACGTTGCTATGAATAATACTTATACATAATAATATCATATATAATTTAAAATTTTGAGAATGAATGTAAAGTTCAAGATCCTGCAATACCTTTTTCTTCTTTCACAGACATATATTTTGTACACACGTTTTGTGTGAATATGTGGCAAACTAACATAGGATGTGGATTTTACAGGTAAAAGGTGAAAATAACACTTTAATTTATTTGTTCTACTCTTCAGATAACAGAACAATTGACATTTGCGAAACAAACATGAATATTGTATTCTGATTCTTACATCAGAAGATCCACAAACATTATATACAACAATATAGCCATTTTAGTTAATTGATGGAAATTAATCATTTCTCCACACTAGCCGGATATAGGCTAAGATATTTGATGGATAGAGTCAACATGAAAAATTCAATGCCATGGCCGGGATTTGAACCACGGATCTACTGGTTTCCGTCCAGTCGCTCTTAACCTTTGAGCTACCATGGCCAATGTGCCTTCCTGACATTAAATTCTCCAGTTGACTCGTATATTTCCCCGGTTGACCACTAGGGGCTCTCGCATCCGAGATACACCGTTCGTGGCGACTTACTATTGTAAGTACTTAAGTCCCAGGCTTCATCATTCAACTATTATTATTTTAGTTAATTGATGGAAATTAATCATTTCTCCACACTAGCCGGATATAGGCTAAGATATTTGATGGATAGAGTCAACATGAAAAATTCAATGCCATGGCCGGGATTTGAACCACGGATCTACTGGTTTCCGTCCAGTCGCTCTTAACCTTTGAGCTACCATGGCCAATGTGCCTTCCTGACATTAAATTCTCCAGTTGACTCGTATATTTCCCCGGTTGACCACTAGGGGCTCTCGCATCCATCAAATATAGCCATTGCTATACATGAAAACAGCAATTTTATCATTCACTAGTTCTTTATGAGCAATACGAGACATTTCATAAGCACCAATGTCACTTCACGTAGTACTTTCACTACCATTTCACTTTGTGTTTAGTCTAAAATCATCAACACTGGACATCCATTATCCTCACATAACAGGAATACTTGAGCTCCTTCTTGCCCATGTGTATTTCCTAGAAGTAAAGAAAATTACAGTCCAATATACAGCAGCATTTACATGCAACTGTTATAGTACGGACAACTCAAAATGCATTATACTCAACTTCAGTAAGCATAGACAGGTTTATTTAACAGGCAATCAATTTTCTGCCAAAAAAGCAGATTTATTATTTTATTATCGTGATAACTTTACACTATACATGGTATGTTTGATGAACAATTATCATTGATCTAATTGTAGTTAAACTGTGAAGCCCACAAGATTGTACATTACACTCAAAATGAATTTGAGAATTGGTTTATTGGGAAAAATGTGAGTCAGCTGATGAGTTCAAATGTTGTATGGACATGCTGCCACGAATTACAGCAAAGATATGAGTCTTTGGATCAAACCTGGGCTATGGCATTAACTTTTTCTAACCTAAGCCAATACGCATTATGTCTTTCAGTGAGACGTAAGATTTGAAGCTTTCATGATGAGCGTTGTTAATCAAAGCTTCGCGGGTGATCATCCGTGTCAGGTTTATGAAGGTAGAGCTTTCAGCCATTCTATACTCTGTAGCCTTTTTCAGCACCTGAACCGATCCTCTTCAGATCCTGAATAGAGTATAGAATGGCCAAAAGCTCAACCTTCATAAACCTGACACGGATGATCACCCGCGAAGCTTTGATTAATACTTAAATCAGTGAGATGTCTTACTTAATTAATGGAACACCTAGCAGGGCTGTTATGAACAGTGAAAAAATATATTATTTTGATTATTGATAGGTACTTCATGGAGCAGGTAAGATGAAGGCTGTATGGCACTAGAATAGTGTAATAATAATAATAATTAATAATAATAATAATAATAATAATAATAATAATAATAATAATAATAATAATAATAATAATAATAATAATAATAATAATAATAATAATAATAATAATAATAATAATAATAATAATAATAATAATAATAATAATAATAATAATAATAATAATAATAATAATAATAATAATAATAATAATAATAATAATAATAATAATAATAATAATAATAATAATAATAATAATAATAATAATAATAATAATAATAATAATAATAATAATAATAATAATAATAATAATAATAATAATAATAATAATAATAATAATAATAATAATAATAATAATAATAATAATAATAATAATAATAATAATAATAATAATAATAATAATAATAATAATAATAATAATAATAATAATAATAATAATAATAATAATAATAATAATAATAATAATAATAATAATAATAATAATAATAATAATAATAATACCTATGTTATTTTCACTGTATTAATATTGTCCATTATTGACATTGATTGGATTGGATTGTTCGGAGGGAATTTGGCACCTTGACCCGACTGGTGTTTTGCACCTATGCTCCAAGCGGGGCACTCCAGTAGGGAGGATGAGGCAAGAGGAGACAGAGGGTGGCCAACCGCAAGGAGTCACTACAAAACAGAGGGTGAGGTCCCTACACTTTACCAGATAGAAACTTCCAGGCGGTGGGTTTAGGACAACTGTCATCCCTCCTGCCGTGGCCCCGAAACAGTCACGAGGCGGGTTCGGAGACCGGAGGCCACCTCCCCAGAGCAGAGTACTCGGGGCAGTCTTGCACAAGCAGCATCCCGCCTGCCGCGCTTCTGAATCGGCCCACTAGGCCGGCTCGGAGACGGAAGTCCGTCCTGCCGGAGGAGAAAGCGTTTTCTTTAGAGAATATCATCCCATCATACATCCCGGCGACACTTCTACCCTGAAAGGAGCCACTAGAGGACAGATATGAAATGATAATGGAGATGAAATGGAGGGACAGGAAATTCGGGGGATGTAGGTAACCTACCCAGTACTCACGTAGCGAGCCGGGAAAACCCCAAAAATCCCATGGGTCAGGTACGTCGGCCACGGGAATCGAACTAGGGCCTCCCGAATGCGGGCCACAGACGGAACCGCTTGAGCCATCTCGCTCGGCATATTGTCCATTAAATGTTTCATTCTTTGGAAATAACACTTGCGTGTTCCATACTAGTCAAAATTTCAATTATCTTCTTTTATTTAAATATGCGTCGTAACTGTTACCACATGTTTTCCTCCTATTTATTTTAATCTATGTAAATTTGGTTTCCTTTTATAAATAAAACAGCTTTACCCTTCAAGGCAATATGATGATCTACTTGTATAACAGTTGTGCTGCATACCTACTCCAATTCTGTATTTGCTGGAATGGGCAAGTTATGGCGAGCATAATTTTTGTTATCTGTGAGTGTAGCCTATTTCTTATGTGATTGTGCTATTGTTCATGTCCCCTTATTAATGTAAGTTCTAATTTTTGAAGTGGTGCTAGTTAATAGAATTAAAGGATTCTAAGAGAGGGGTATTATATCCTTGACAGGAATGTTGGATGTATAAATATTGCTATGAGTGAATTACCAGACTCAGCTGGAAGCACCACTCTAATTTCACCACTACTCACTGCATTATACTGTCTCGCTAACTCTACTGACTGCTGTACACCTTGTACCGGCATTTTTTGTATCTGCCGGATGCGGAATCACAAATATTTAAGTTCTTCTGGTTAGTAATAATACCACTGGCTTTCCTTGAGCGCATGTTAATTTTTCACGGCAGACTTTAGCGATCGCAGATTTAACAGTACTTACCACTACAGAGCTTGATTATAATTCACTTAAAGTTCTCTAACATGCTACATATAAGTGCTGCTACACATTGTTTACTTCTAGGACGTACACAGTAGCAAGTTGGGGCTTCAAGTCCAAGCACAAAGTGGAATTGTAGAAAAGTATTCAGTAAAGTGACACTTTGATAATGACATCGCTGATAACGAACAAGTGAATGACAAAATAGTTGTTAGCAGTGAGCAATGTCTACAATGTACAAAGCGTTTATAAACTATTTTTATAAGAATTGGAATACAATTATTCATGTTAATTACCCAAATATGTCAAATGTGTGCAATCTGGACAGCAGAAGACATAAATTAAACTTTAAACTAGCGTAAACAGGATTAGTTACTTGGACCAAAACCCATTACAACAGCCATCAACATTACATGAAACAATTATGAACGACTATTATATAAAGTGTATTTTGTTACTAGCCTAGCTGTCATTCAGATGTTTAGCTGATCCTTTGTTAATTGCCACTTATAATAATAATCATATTGACAATTTAGCCAACCGAGTGTCCAGGAGAATGGCAATCCTCTACCCACTTTATAACAAAAAATCGCCCATGACTCTCAGCAATAAGTTGCTCATATATAAGCAAATCCTACGACCCGCCCTTATGCTTGCTCAGTATGGGGAGCTGCAGCAAAAACCCATCTCCACAAGCTACAAGTTCTACAGAACAGATACCTCCGCAGCCGCCTGGTACATACCAAACAACAATATTCACAATGACCTATCTTTCCCCAAAATCACTGAATACATACTACAAATTTCCCATAATTTCTACAGCAACCTTCCAAACAGCTTTAATGAACTGATCAGAGGCCTCCGGGAATACGATATTGAACCTGGGGAAACGTACAAACGCCCAAGGCTAGTACTAGCAGCACCATAACTCCAAAACAATTAAGACTAACAGAATTATTTAATACTCAGACAATCCCAACGACTAAATCCATTGACTAATCATTACCTATTACATATTAATAATTACCTACTTAACCCACCGCCATTTCTTCAAAACTCACCACCAAGCCAGTAAGGGACAAGGTCCCGATATGGCAAGATGTCGAGGGTCCCTCTTCTGAGGAGGAGGTTCAACCCTCAACGACACCACTGTGCTTGCTTGCTTGCACTTATAACCCAGAAAGCTAAGTTACGTGAACTTTGCAACTGCACATGAGTTATTCAAATTGTTTTAATCAAACCTTTTAAGGAATTTTCAACCCGTATTTGCAGTCACCATTACTGAAGCTTATCATCATTATTTTATTGCTGATTTTATTGGAAGTACAACGCTACTCGGGAATATTATACTCTTTAAACGACCGCCAATTCTTTAAAGTGCAAGTCATTATTAGGAGGCTTTGAAATTATGTTCCCTTTTCATGTTCAAAAGATTTAAAAAATCACACGTGTGAGCAAATAGGATAGAAGTATGCAGGGTGACTGCTAAATGGAGCACTTATTGCTTACTTTCTGTTGCTGGATTTTGCAGCTTTTCTCTTTATCTAGCGCCATTTTACAGTCCGCTCTCTTGATTAAATTATTCTTGCTCAGGATGGTTCTGCTGTCATTTTAAATAAGTTCTCCCACATCTTTTATGATAATTTATTCTATATCCTAACTACTTAGCGTAAGCTAATCTGATCTAATCATCAATTCTGTTCTCCTATCACATAAATTAGACCCTGTTCCTCTTCTCGTTTGTTCCCCCTCTTGTCGCCTAACCTAATCTGAAACTTCCTCTTCTGTTGATTGTATTGTACCCTCTTCTACCCGTGCATATCATTCCCTTATAGCCTAACTAAGCCTACTCACATAATGTAGATCCTACTCATCTTCCTCGTCTACTCAACTGCACTTACTCCCAGACTATCCTAACCTAGACCATTGTCCTCTGTTCGCCTATTTCATCGTCTTGTCACCTGACTTGAAAATGTCCTTGCATGTAAAACACGTTTTAAAGTAATACTATAGTACATCAAAGATATATTGAAATGGTGAGAGGAAATTGTGGACGACGTTACACGTCATTCTGTAAGTCACTTTTTATCTCACTTACACAGTGTCTGTGCTTACGAAAATACGAGGTACGCCCAGAAAGTAAGATCTGTTTGATAATAAAATTAAATTGTGTACAGATACAGAAAAATTATTTACTGCAAAAAATTCTACAACTCTTAAACTACTTTTTCCACATAACTGCCGAAATTTTGCAGGCATTTGTCATAGCGAGGCACAAGTTTTTATATACCTTCTTCATTATGCAACACTTACTGGGAGCGGAGAATTAAGGAGGCTTTGGCCATTTCCTCCAAAAGGAGCACGCTTAAGAAGTTTGCCGCCTGTCTTCAACCAGTTGGAAACATTTTCTTTCAGCTCTTCGTTATTGTTGAAGTGTTGACCGTCAAGGAAAGAGTTGAGATGCAAAAACAGATGAAAGTCGCTAGGAGCGAGGTCAGGGCTGTACGGGGGTGGTGGTCAAACACGTCCCAGCCAAATCTCTGTAGGGCATTTTTCGTCGCATTTGCAGCGTGTGGTCGTGAGTTGTCGTGAAGAAACACAACACCTTTTGACATCGCAAATTTGCCGATAAATGTCAATTGGTTTCACTTTCCTGGCATTCAGAAAACGAATCACAGATCTGATTTCACAAGCGGCGGGATTTTCAATCAACACCGACATTGCAAACAAGCACAACAAAGCGTACGTGTTTGACAGCGATCTCACAATGGCGCACCTTTCTTCTCCTTGATACAGAGCGTCTACCACGCTTGTGCGGAACTGCGATCGCAGCGCTGCAGCGGAGATAAATTGAAATAAAACTTACTTTCTGGACGCCCCTTGTATTTGCATCATCGTCTATATCACATTTCCATCTTCCACGATGTTCACAGGAATGTATTAATTATATATTTATGTAAAATATATTCAGTTATATATTTCAGCGGTTTTATATCAAAGTCTAAAGAAAGACTGCTATGATAAATTTAAATTTGTTGAAATACATAATCAGAAACTCGTAGCTGATGCCCTGCAATTTGTAGAGTAGCTTGACTGGGCTTAATGTGACTACTCGATAACGATTTCACCTGACTTCCACACTGAGATATCTTACCGTTATTTTGAAAAATAATAAGAAAAACAAATATATCACTCACTTGATACAGAGAGGCTCATCGAATTCAGCAGGTTCGCTGCCACAAACAGGCCCATTGCTCGCCAGAGTGATGCCAGCTAGACCCAAGCCGAGGAGGGTATGAAAGGCCTGTTTCATATCGAACCAAGTGGCCCCAACGCTTCTTTGACGGTGTGAACCACCAAAGGAACCACTTCCAACTGAGGTGGAAGCACTCAGCACGAGTGCATCTGGATCCATGAGAACGATTTTCTGGGCGTGGCTCTTGCCATAATCGTTGTGCACTTGTACGTGAGGCAGCCCACCATAATGTCGTGCTTGCCACCATATCGTGCCATTTGAGAGGGAGTTGTTCAAAATCTGTAAATTAAAGTGATGTCATCAGTCAAGAGGAGCAAAATCTACGACTTCAATCTGTCTAACTGCTACATATAAATCTCCCAAAGTATCAGTAGATATCCTACAGAACTTAAAATATTTTGAACCTTTGGAATGTTCCACATCAAATGGAAAGGCAAAAACCTAGCGATTTTAATTCAAGTACAACTTTTCAATTAATAAAGGGTGATATGAAGAGCATATTTGGACATATCAATGTATAATAATACTAAAAAGTACTCTGTTATTGCGGTATTATATCATACATTTGGCGCACTGTTTTAATTTGTCCAATTTTAAGTCCTCATCGCTCCGGAATCCTTTACTTCAGAATATTGAAACTAATATCTTTTCAGACTAAATTCTTATTTTAATTCAGCATCATAATGTCGATTCATGGCTGCATTGTTGCTTTCAAAAGCTACACCAGAAGCTTATGCTTGTACTGCTGAAACAATGGTATAGTATACGCTGATCTTGGTACGTTATAATTAGTGTTATAATTATTCCAATGGTCTGGCATTTTACTCTGCAGATTTAGAAGCAGAAAATAAATTAAAGATTACTTTGTAACAGGTATTTTAACGTATCGGCTGCTGAAGTGACGGAAACAAGCAATAACTAATTACCCATTATTATAATAAATAATCCATGGTGTAACAGCCCGAATTGGGCCTCAGCCTGTGAACGCAATTGCCGGCCTCACGCCCACATTCGCCTGCCTTTGTAACGTAGATGATAGAATATCTACCTCACGTTCAACAGGTTCGAAGTTAGAATTTCGATCAGCGTGAGCTATCTGTATAAGGTTTTCTCCCACCTTTTCCCTTATCCTGAGAGATAAATCTTGGGTGACCCTAAACTGTGTGGAACTTGAGCTCATTTAAGCATCATTTCATCCATTTCATTTATCGACCGATATGACTTAACACTGGAGTACTTTAGAAGAAGAAGAAGAAGAAGAAGAAGAAGAAGAAGAAGAAGAAGAAGAAGAAGAAGAAGAAGAAGAAGAAGAAGAAGAAGAAGAAGAAGAAGAAGAAGAAGAAGAAGAAGAAGAAGAAGAAGAAGAAGAAGAAGAAGAAGAAGAAGAAGAAGAAGAAGAAGAAGAAGAAGAAGAAGAAGAAGAAGAAGAAGAAGAAGAAGAAGAAGAAGAAGAAGAAGAAGAAGAAGAAGAAGAAGAAGAAGAAGAAGAAGAAGAAGAAGAAGAAGAAGAAGAAGAAGAAGAAGAAGAAGAAGAAGAAGAAGAAGAAGAAGAAGAAGAAGAAGAAGAAGAAGAAGAAGAAGAAGAAGAAGAAGAAGAAGAAGAAAGAACGCCCACATTCTCAAGGCGGTAGTGAGCGATCATCTCCAATACGGAGAGCAGATGTAGTCAGCATTTTGGCATCCACAGCCGGAAAGTTGGCGTTATTCACCAAGATTTTCTACCTGTTACAGCTCGTTAAATTCATCACGATGGAAATGGAGCATTGAATTTCTCAATTAATTCTAACTTTTCAAAATCATAACATTTTCCTCACTTTGATTAGCCATTACGGATCAGGATATGGCAATTCTTTAAGTAACTAGTAAACAAATACATCATCTTCCGCTGTATGAAACAAATGTAGCTCGGCCTTCAACGCTACCAGTCGTTCGGAGCTGAGCACATTCAGCCTCGTGGTCTCCATTGGGTGTTGTTCCGTAAGTATGCAGCACTAATTAGTAAACAAATACATGTCACTTATGCCACTGTCTTCCGTGAGTGTGAAAACAATCCTTTTATATGAATTCAGTGTCTCACATAGTATCTAGGGTCTTACTAACCCGGCGTAATAGCTATAATTCGTGTGGGAGTGTACTTATCTGTTATGCCGGACTTAAATATATGCGCAGTATTCACGCTTTGCGAAAAAGAGAACATGCCATGAGACGTAGTAACACACTTGACATATATGTATATAATTAATAGTGTCATATGGAGAAACAAACACTTAAATTACACATCAGAAAAAATATGGCTGAATGACTAAGCCAAGAGAAGATCTCTTCGACCCCTTTCAATTCTCTTGGAATAGTTATTTGAATCAGCATAATAATTCTTAGCAATAGGTTTCAACTTACCTACATTCAAACCATTATCACTATAAATAATGCAAAACAACATAAGTCAGATAACTAAAAACTGGTCCGAGTGGTGTCTACGAACGTCAAAAGACTGTACGAGGGTTTATCTGCGTCCTCCCTGCTTATAACCCAGTGACAGTTCACCCTTATTTCCTTCCGTCCTACTTTTAATGTTTAAAACTTCGCATGCCTGATAAACTTGAAATGAGTAAACACAAGTTCAACAAACGACCAAGGGCGGCTGGTGGCTCTGAAAATCGTAGTTCACAAAGTTATCCATGCAATTTAATTTTTTTAAAGTAACAAACGGTTGTTTAAGCCTGTCACTATAGACTGCTGTATACACAAGTTAACGATAATTCACAGCGTATAACATAACATTCGTATTTCAAAAACACTCTAGAGCATAACACTCTTCTACTTATACAGCTGAAAGTGGGGAGTCTTTAATTTATTTTGATATCTCTTCATGACAGACTTCAAGGATACATTGCAAGATTTCGCTCTGAATTGTCTTGGAGATCAGCTTAAACACTGTAGCACTCTCTAGATGGGTTTTCAGAACACAGTCTAGCTCTGCACTGAAGTTGATGAGTCCTCCAAAAATACCAGGACTAGTTGACGTAGCTGACTCATCATGTCCTCGTAGAGCTAATGGAAAGGCTTCACAAAACCTAATACAGTTAACAATAATATTTAAAACAACCTATTTTGAGCCACTTTCCAGTTGTGTTCTTCAATTGTTCTCCGATACGCACTGTCCATCTGCTTTGCTATATTTACATTGCCAAGCATAGCAAAAATGACTGTTTTTCATGTGCAGTTTTGAAGTTACGTGTTTTTTAGCGCGATCATGGAGGTGCTGCATATCATTCACGCCTTGTTTTGTCCATGGATTCTCACCGCCAAACAGAACGCAAGGAAAGCAAAACAGAGCATTTTTAATATCACAACACATCAAATTATATTTCTCATATGCATCGCTATTAAAGTTCCTGTTAAAACATCTTGTTTTTGTTTTGACTACTGTGTGATTTTTATATTTGGCTGGGACTTCCAAGTCGCTTAATTTCAGCTGTTTCTTCTAAGCTCATTTTTTAAAAGGATGTGCTAATAGACAGCGTATGCAATTCATTGTTTCTCATTTTAACACAATTTGCCTGTATTTAAATAGATTACTCTGATTCTCTACTGAAAACACGGCACAGCTAACAAAACAGGGCACAAACCATGCGACTATGTACTGGTAGGTAATAGTTGACCGCTGCGAACATTTAATATGAGAGTAATAGATATGCGCTGGAAGCAGAAGGAGAAGGCTTGGCATCCGCTGTTCTCTGGCTGCTAAGTTAACCAGCCTAATGCAGCTTTACCCCTCTACTTGCCTCGGCAATCCCTAGGTTCATCCTGCCCTATACCTCCCCATTGTATACCAATGGTTTGCATCTGGAAGTGAACTACTCGGCATCTGCAAACAATACAGCGCACTGAGGTCCACTGCACTAGACAAGGTCGAAATGAACTCCAAATGGAACATGACATTGCATTAAAGGGAGACCCAGCATTTTGGTTGTAGCGCAAACACGCTACCCTATTGAGAAGCCGCCCCTGCAAACGACACAAAATTCACTTAATATAACCATAACTTGAACAGGTATATGGTGACTTATACTACCTAGTGACACATTTTTATATACACAAACGCACAAAACATATATACAAACCTATAATGCATATAAACATATAATTTAATAGTAAGCACACAGACACATATTGATGTGCATTAGAATTAGTGTTAGCTTATTAATAATATAATGTTAGCTTATTAATATCCGGTATATTACTTGTGATACTCCATAAGTAGATCCACTTTTAATTCTTAAAAAGGGCAAGTTTAATAATCTCAAAATGATATGAAAAACTCTACAAAGATGTTTCTGATTTTGGTACCTTGTTAAGATTATTCAAAGTATTAATTACGTAATATCCGAGAAAATAGTTTTCGCGCAAGCTGCTCTTTGAAAAATTAAGTTAATCGCAGGAATCTTGGAAGTTGTGCCGTACAATTAAACCCTAAGTTCCTTGCGCTATACAATTTATAAATTTTCATGTCATTGACAGGCAATTTAAAGTTATGGTTGCCTCTTCCGTCCCTAATTTTATTTCAATGCTCAGACACTGTCTTCTAGAGTGTATTGGATCTTGGATCTACCTTGTTCACACCTTCACAGCTATGTCTGTAATATTAGTATAAGAACCGTTTAAATGAAACCTGGTCACTTGTGTAAAGTAACCGAGACAAGTTTATTAACTCAAAAATAATCACCAAAACTGTTGGCACATTTATCCCATTGCGACACTAGCCCGTGTAATCCATCTTTGAAGAAGCTAGTAGGCTGCTGTCGGATCCAGGTCTGAACCCATTCACACGCTTCGTCATCCGTTGCGAATCGATGCCCGTGAGTAGCTTGTGCTAGACATGACATGACATGACAGTAAAGTCACACAGTGAAATGTTTGGTGGATGTTCCGCGTTTCCCATCGAAACTCTTGCAATGTCGTCTTCACCGCAATGACATTGTGTGGGCGGCCATTATGCAGGAGAATGACGCTACTGGACAACATGCCTGGGCGTTTAGACTTGATGGCTGGTCTAAGGTTCTGTAAAGAGGCTTGATAACGCTGGGCATTGATGGTGGTTCCCCGTTCCAGGAACTTGACAAGCAGTGGGCCCTTGTGGTCAAAAGAGAAGGACATCATGACCTTACCAAACTCTGTGCACGACCTTTGATTTCTTTGAAGGTGGTGAAGTCGCATGCTTCCACTGCTTGCTCTGACGCTTGCTTTCCGGTTCAAAATGGTGACACCATGTTTCGTCACCAGTGACGATATGCAACAAAGCCTTATTCCTCCTCATGATAACGTTGTAGATGACTCAAACATAGCTCCATTCGAGTATTGCGCTGTTCGACGGCCAGTTGGTGGGTAACTTACTGCGTATAAACCTTTCGAAATTTCAAGTGTTGATGCATTATAGTGTAAATGGTGCCCACGCTAATACCCAGTAACCGATGGAGCTCATCCACGATGATCCTGCGGTTACCCAAGACTAAGGCATTGACTTCCGGAAGCATTTGAGCTGTGATGACACGATGAACCTGTCCAGGAGAGCATCGTCTTCCAGTAGCTAGCGCCCCTCAAGGAATATTTTGCGTCATTTCACAACACTTGAACGACACATACTGTAGTCACCGTACACAGCCTTCATACATGGACACATTTCACGGCCTTCAGCTCCCTCCGCCACTAAATATTGAATCACTCCTCGTTGTACCTGGTTACTCGCCTTCAGGTTCAGTAGTGAACAATAACTTGTGTGACCACCTTCTCTTCGGCGTGAAACCACACTGTCGCTATGCAACTCAAACGTTGCGCACGGTGCAGTCGCTGTACCAACAGAATAGATAGTGTAGCCATGCACGCAGTTAGGTGCTGCCACCTTACGTGTAATGCAAAGTTAGACCCACTGACCAGGTTCCATTTCTATGTCCCTCATACATAACACTAACAAATACACCCTGATGTTAATTTGTGTTACTGGATCATTTAGAAAAATAGGTACCGGAAAAACAATTACATACTTGAGAAATATAAGGTAGGTCCTCACGTGGGGGAGTAAGAGAAGTTGTAGCGGCAGGCCAATTGTCTTGTAGTACATATCCACTTATTTGAAGATCTGCAGGGATATTAAGACGGGCTAGTTGATCCTTTAACCACGAGGAAGCATTGGGATGTTCCACATCCAGATAGCAAACAGGGTGACCGTCGAAGTCCTCTACCACTGGTTTCGTTTTATTCTCTTCCTGGACCATCATATCAGGATAGAACTCTGCTAGTTCAGGTGATACCTGCAGGAGAACAATCAACTTCAGATCCCAAAAATGACACTCTTTACTTTCTCTGGCACCTACCTATAACAGATACTGCATATATGAAAATATCGTGCCGAGATTTCAATAGAAATTCAGGCCTTCAGAGGAATAAAGAAGAAAAAACTAAAGAATTTTAAGAATAGGTTCGTAAATGTGTATGTGCGTTCGTTTTACGGTAAGGCCTTAGACCACGTTTAAGTATATATGGTCTGCTTAGCATATACGCCGTCTGCGGCTTCACCATAAAACAATTGCACTGTATGCGTATGTGTCTGATCAGTGGCGTGTGCTGGGATTGTGACTGGGGCTATCACTAGGCCTGCCAGATCCGGACAGTAAGGGATTGTTGATTAAATGTTAGTTTAACAAACAGTGCATTTAAATAAACTTTTCTTGAAACAAGCTGCTAAAACAATTAAAAAAGAAAACAAACAATTTCACCATATCTGTTTATATATACATGAATTCCAGCCGCCTTTCTTTACGGATAAACTGCATTATGGCACTCAAAAAACAGTTCCTAGTTATGTCTTCTCAATGAAACAAGAATGTCTTTTTCCACCGATAGAAGAGCCAAGTTGCTCAGACGAATTTGTCCTTGTGTTGCAGGTAAATAAGATTTTATTCGTTTCAAGGCTGAGAAACTCCTTTCTGCACTGCAGTGGTAGAAGGAAATGCTAAAATCAGTTCACATAGGCTATAAACTTTACTGTACACAACGTCAGGCCCATTTGATTTAATATAATTTACAATGGTTTGAACGGACTGGTTAGAAATTATTGAAGAGAATATAACACATTCAGTTCATTTTTCAAACAGACTATATCGAAATAGGATACATATGGTTCTCTCAGTTCACGAAATACATTTGTTGGAAATATTCTATCGTAACCCACAAAATGTTTAGAATCCAGTAACGCCAGGAACTTCAACTGTTTCTGTGAATCAAATCTTAATTTAGTTTGAGTTATTAATGTATCCAGAACTTCACAGAAAATCCTTAAGTATGAAGAATGGGTTTCATCTTCACAACAGTTTCTCTTTCTATGGCTTTCTTCGTTCTCTTCATCAGCAACACTCATAGTTTCTGACCATACTTCTTCAAATGCTGTATTTTTAATCGTTGCAGCGTGGTAATAAATTCGTGAACTTTATTCGTGCAGTAACAGATGTCCATGCTCTTGTTTTGTAAAACGTTAAAAAAGAATATCTGAAAATGCAAAAACTTTACTGAAAATAATCAAGAAAAATTTGGTTCGAGTCTTTGAGAGAAATCGCACAAAGCCTGAAGCCATGTTAACTTCGCTAGACCAGTTCCCAGGTTCCTCTTCCATTGAAGTAAAGAGACTGATAAGATGACTTCTATAGTGATGAAATGTGCTTATAAGTCTGGAAGCAAAATTCCATCGTGTAGGTGCGACACTTGACATGTTATTTTAAGTAAAGGCTTAAGGAGAATCTGTACGTGAAGTAGAATATGAGAAAAGAGCGGGTAAACCATTAAGAGAAACAAAGGATTGTCTGGTTTCCTTAATAAAATTCACAGATTGGGAAAGTATTAGGTAAAGTCTGTGGCTTTAGCAGTGGATGAAGGTAGCAGCTGGATACTCGGTTTTAATTAAAGTCTGAAGTCCAGAAACATGTCCGGCCATTACTGCAGCACCATCGAAGGTTTGAGCAACAAAGTTCTTTACATCCTAAATCATATATGGTCGTTTTTACATATTCAAATAAAGCAATGGCTGTTCGATCAGAACTTACACAGTGAAATGTAGAAATCGTACTTTGCAATTGCCTTCATCGTCAACATAGCGTAGAATAGTAGACATTTGACTTTTACTGGTGACATCAGTCGTTTCATCGAGCATTAGTCCCATAAAACTAGCCTTATGAATATATTATTTAATCTTATCTCTAACAACACTGGCCATGGCATCGATTAGGTCATTCTGGTTAAGAGCCATGGTGCCTTTGAAACCGGTAGCTGTCTTTAGATGCTGAGACAGTACCGTATCATAATTAGCCAGAAATTGTAGCAATTTAATATAATTGCCTTTATTTAATGACTCCTCACTTTTCGTGGCCTCTAAATGAACATTCCTGCTTTGCATCAATCAATCTTTTCAACATATTTCTATTTTCCTTAGCCTTTTCATTGTGCAAACTGTCAGCAAGTTTCTTTTGGTAATTCAATGCATGGTCTACCCGTTGAGGGCCGATAGCTTTTAATGCAGTGAAAGATTTTATATGCTTGTTGATCTTTTATGTTTATCCACAGCTGTGTTTAAATATGCTAAATTTGCGAAACCCGTAGTATTTCAGGGTGTTTTCTCAGTTGCAAACAACAGGCATGGCCAGCAATAAGGTTTATTTAATTCGAATGAGCCAGACAGCCACTCATACTTATAATTACTTATACTAAAATACCTTTTATGAGGGTTCTTATTGTTTTCTTCTGTTCACACTACAAGTGCGGAAGAGCTGGAGTAGGCCTTCCCTGTTTTATTATCACTAACTTATCCTCGTATTTTAACTGTGAGAGTGGTATTTGCACTAATTGTTTAAATACACATTCTTCACCTATTTGGTAGAATTAGCGCTAGCAACTGTCTTGGTACACTGTACATTATGAAATAAGCAATACGGGCTGTTGAGGACCGTAAAAACCACAAAACAATTGAAAACACGCGCTTTCTTGCCCCTAACTCCACGTTCTATGCGGAATTCCAAAGCCAGTCGTGTCCGTACGGTACATTTCGGAGAAGGTCGTATGAGTGTTGCGATGTAAGGTTCCGAAGCCTTGACATGTTAAATCCTGCATTCCTCCCCCTCAACCCTCACTGCCTCTTACCATAGAGAAGGCTGCAACAGTAGCTTCCGAAGCTCTGTTTGCCCCTCTGTTCAGTGGTAGGGAAAGAGAGATATTCCACCATACGCACTAATTCTTTATGGGGGACACTGGCTATATTGAAATTATTATTAATATTGCTTATTAATTTTTAGTTTACTGTAGATATGGGCTTCGGTGATAGCTTTGATAGCCCATAATATACGCCACTGGTGTTTATGTGTGTGTGTGTGTGTGTGTGTGTGTGTGTGTGTGTGTGTGTGTGTGTGTGTGTGTGTGTGTGTGTGTGTGTGTGTGTGTGTGTGTGTACGCGCGCGCCCGAGCCTTGTGTAATCTGTGAAAAATACCAAGCTTCACACAGAGAAACTACTTCTCACGTGAAACAAAGAGAGATTCATTGAAATGCTCGCTTCTATGGTATTGATCTTTCTGAGATATTCGTGTGAATTTTGAAATGTTTATACATTATTGAACTACTAAAGCGGACATTCCCTTGCTTCTAATGATCATACAAAAAGTAGAATTTAGAAGCCATTCCACTGTCGTTTCGGCCTGCGTGATACCTCTCGTACTTCCAATGACATTTGTGACGAAGCCATTTCTGTAAACGTTCATCTCGATTAACATGACGAAAGATAAGCGATTTTAGGAATAATTAGTGTAAGATGTCGTAAAAATGTGAATGTTACACATTCAATATTTTTAAGCTCTTTAACTGTAGGAAGCGTAAAATAGTCAAACTTGTATAACTAAAACATACAGCTTTATTGAACCTCTCTGAGAAACAAGTGCTCCGACTGAAGCCAATTTTGTCAAAAAGTATTTACAGGTTGAATGCTTGTAAGTGTAAACGTGCTTGTTGGAACACATACTTTACTACACGACCGGATGTTGACCTTCAGGGACCAGCGCTGCTATCGTTTCTTATATTGTTGATTAGAAGAGCGAAATATTAATAACTTGGCATACAGTAAATGACGAAGCATAAATAGAGTACTTGGAAGCTGCGTGTCTGACATGAAAGTTTAACCAGTTAATTATTATATACGCAATACGGATGCGTAGTAATAAAACATAACCGTAGTGATTTTAAATGCATTAAATATATATCCACTTAATTATTTATTGTAATATTTTTCAAATAATGAAAATGAGGCAATTTACACAATGAAAAAATAAGAAAGGGGGAAAAAAGAAAAGAAAGAGAAAACGGATTTAATTACTACACAGTTGTTATTAAATTACTATTGCAACTATAGGATATGTACAGTAATATAACACATTTTATAGTGTGATCAATCTGTACAGCAGCCCGCCTCGGTAGCTTACATGGTAGCGTGTCTGCCTCACATTCAAGAAGTCCCGAGTTCGAATCCCGGTTAGGGTGAGTTACCTGGATAAGGTTTTTGCCGGGGGTTTCCCTTATCCTGAATGACAAATATCAGATAACTCTGAGCTCTATGAACCCCGGGCTCCTTTGAGCATCATATCACCCATTTCATTCATTTTCCGATATGACTTGACGTTGGAGGACGTAAATTAAAAAAAAAAAAAGTACAGCGGGAATAATTTCTAAAAAAAGTGATTTACTCAACCGTCAAAGTCATAATGCCAAACATATCATCAGCAATGTTGTTTCACTGAAAGATGTCTAACTGTCTTTGTCGCTATTATGGTATACAATCATCAACTTCGAGCGTCTTGTTTGTGTACTCCATCCATATTCTTAATAATTATCAATTCTTTTAGCCCCTTCCTACATAAATACTGAATGATATGCATTATGCAAAACAAACCATGGAAATCAAAGATAAGCAACAATTCCATAAGACTTTGATTAATCAACGTACCCAGAGGATTAAAGTGCCAGACAATTCATCAGTAAACCTCTACTGAGGAATCACAAAGGGATTTTGATTACCTCTTCTTCCTCCTTGTCCCAGTATTCAATCACGCGCCTTACGATGTATGACACATTGCTATGATTGCATCTGTACAGAGTGTACATACACTGGACTCGTCGTGTTAGGTGCGATAAGTTCCTTAAATATCTCTGTTGTTCGCATACTTTCCGGTTCGCCTTCTCGATTTGTAATGTAGTAAAAGACAAACTATTTGCTCTACAGTGTAATAATTACACCCACTTGCCAATTTCTCCCTCCTCCCGTTTAATAGCGACTTTTCCGTTAAAACGTTAAAAATCGTTTAGGAAAAGGAAAAAATATAAGAATGAAGAAATTAAAAAATCGAAAAGCCATGACAAGTAAACTTGAATATAGTCCTTGTACAATACTGATAATTTTTCCCCATTATCTTAGACGCTAGATGTTTTTATCAGAGAATACTTTCGGAAATAACCTACGTTTAATGAGTTCATTACAGGAGCATAGTAACATTTTTCGGTTGTATAGTATTGTCGTACTGTTTAAAAGGTTACCCTGGCTCAGGGGCGATTCGTCATAAGGGCGCGAAGGCGCGCGCCCCCCCTAAAAAATCTCACGGAACTAAATGAACCATGGCCTTGCGACTATTAAGGACAGCTTACTTTTAAAATATGATAAAGCTTCATAGGCTGTAAAAGTGATGTCTTCATACGTACAGCATACGGTTCGGCGCGGTAGGTCTTTAAGCGGTTCTTCCCATTTGGAACCTGGTTGAGTCCTCCCAGCACTCAACACCTCATAAAGTAGGAAAGGTGACGTGTGAGGGTTACGGATGTAGGAGGTTTACTGCACAGGTCGGGGTTTTCCTCGGGATTCGCTCTGCATGGACTCTCTTCTTTGTTCCAGGGTGTGGGATACGTCCTGACTGGGAGTGGTGTGATTAGCCATGATCGATTTATTCACAATTGTAATCAGGTACCTCACTCGCCACCTGGAAAGTTGCTGTTTGCAGACTCATGTGATGTGTTTGGCGGTAACGAGAGCGTTCTTTACGCGTGTTGTGTATTCGGTGAATTCTTACCGCACTGGTATATATAATGTGACTTCACTACGCCCCGACCGAGAGAGAGTGTTTCTGTTATCAAAAGCACTGATCCAGGTGTTGTGTATTCGAGGTACTCTTGCCGCGCTGATACGTACGGCGTGGTTTCACTACACCCCGACACGAGATAGAGTGTGTCAGCTATCAAAATCACGGATCCACTATCTCCTGGATTCCCCCCCTCTATCGTTACATTTTGAGTTTTTGTGTGAATCACGCGTGTAAGTTCTAAACTGTAATTGGTTGGTTTCCATTTCGACTATAAGCCATCCTACGAATTTTCTATGTGAGCATGACCGAACGTTGATAGAAAGTTTCCCACAGTATCCACTTACTTAATTCCGAAGCACGCATGATGCGAAAGTTTAGGAATTCGGATAATCTCGAACTGCATTGTATCGATCACGTACGTATTGGCGTGAAAGAGAGTACAGGGCGGCAGACCGACCCTTCACATGGTTCGCAGTTATTGTTCCTAGGTGTGGGCTTTGCTCTGAAGAAAGCCGACCGACCTGTGTTCTCAACCTTGATGGACCTCATATTTGTTTCTCCGTTCATCTACATTTCTAGTCCATCAAACACTTCTTATTTTATATATATATATATATATATATATATATATATATATATATATATATATATATATATATATATATGTCTGTGTGCGCGCGCGCGTGTGTGTGTGTGTGTGTGTGTGTGTGTGTGTCCTATCTACTATAATGTGTTTTGCTGTAATAGCTGTGTATTTCCTTTCGATGCCAAATAACCAGTATAGAATATCCATGCTAACCTAATATTATTTTGATATAACATATATTAAGTTACTTTATGTTTATGACCAAGGGGAACCGTTACAGCCTGCTGCATTTCCACGTAACGAAACGCAAGCAGCTCTGAAGGTGGTGAGGGAGTGAGGGAAGCACTTGCATATGTGCTTATCCGGCGCGGTTCTGTCCGCGCCTAGCGCTGTCCGCAGAGCCGTATTCTAGTGTTAAAATGCACAGTTTTTTATTTTAGTGTTCGTTGTGGAGTTAGGAACATAAACAGAGTGGTATAGATAGCTTTATAAAATCCAACGACTAAAGAATCGTGGATAACTTTGTAAAATCACTAATGGAAGTGCAATTTTCAAGGTTGGCCTACATAAGAAAAAGTAGAATTGAAATCGTTGGATAGACCAACGCCGGAATTCTTGATAGACAAAAATAGAAACTAATAAAAATGAAAATAGTCTCAATGACTATTCAGCTGACTGTAATGCTAATACAGTAATGAAAGAACATCTAGAAACAGCCACAGAATTTAAACGAAAACAGTACAGAATGATATATTAGACTGCATGTTGAAAGTCTGTAAGGATTAAATAGAGCAACAAATACGGGCTTCTGAGTTTGTTGCCATTCAGTGTAATGTGCCAAAGGACGTTTCAAATCACTGTCAGATGGTTTTCGTATTCCATTATGTATATGAGGAATTCGCATATGCCGGCCTTGGTAGCGTGGTGGTAGCGTGTCTGCCTCACGTTCAAGAAGTCCCAAGTTTGAAGCTCGGTTAGGGTGAGTTATGGTTAAGGTTTTTTCCAGGGTTTTCCCTTATCCTGAAGGACGAATGTCGGGTAACTCTAATCTCTATGGATCCTGGGCTCTTTTGAGCATCATTTCACCCATACAATTCATCGTCCGATATGACTTAACGTTGGAGGACGTAAATTAAAAAAAATCGTATGTGAGAGATTTTGGGCATTTTTGAATCCTGAAAGAAGATATGTGGAATCTTTGACAAAGTGCATAAGGAATGAAATCAACTCGCTTCTTGGAAATACCAAAGAAAAGCTCATTGCTCAAACCTTTAACGGGGCCAGTGTTATTAGTGGAAGGACTGATGGAGTACAGGCCAAAATAAGGGAAGAATATGCTTACTTTGTCCACCACTATGCACACCAGTTGAATTTATTCATACAAAAGGCAACAAACACTGATTCCGCCCGCCTCGGTAGCGTGGTGGTAGTGTGTCTGCCTCACGTTCAGGAGGTCCTGAGTTCGTATCTCGGTCAGGGTGAGTTACCTGGATAAGTTTTTTCCTGGGTTTTCCCTTATCCTGAAAGACGAATGTCGGGTAACTCTAAGCTCTATGGACCCTGGACTCATTTGAGCATAATTTCACCCCTTCCATTCATCGTCCGATATGACTTAACGTTGCAGGACGTAAATTACAAAGAAACAAAAACACTGATTTCCAGGTACGCGTGTTCTTTTCAGATCGGGGATTCCAGCATTCTTTTCCAATTCCTCTTTGCGATCTGATATTTTAGAGATAGTTGTGCAGGCAAGATCGCCCACAGCTGCATTAACAAGATGGAATGCAATATTCATACCGTCAATTTTGTGTACGAAAACATAGAAAACCTGAGAGATTGCTTCGCAATTATTGAAAATTATACAACCAAAATAAACGAAGCCAATAGCTATAGAAGAACTATTGAGGATACAAATTTTACTTTTTGGCTAACATTTTTCACAAAATTCTACCTCATGTAGACATTTTGTACCAGCAATTCAAAAGAAAAGCAAAGATAGTGTAACGTATCGGAGTGACAACCTTATATTTAAATAAAAAATGGAAAAGAAAAGACTAAATACACAAAAATTATGTGGAGAGTTTCAGCAGCCGCCAAAGAAAAGAAAAGGTATGAAACGAGCAAGGGTTGGAGATGTCAAGGTGTTTAAAGTCATCAGAACTACTATTATAGATAGCTTTGCTCATAATGGACATATAGCAGCCGCATCTTTGCTGTGTAACGATTTATTTAAGAATTTCTGTGAACGTTTCCCGAAAGAAATGTTCACAGAGTGGTGCAATACCGCCCTCTTCTACAGCAAGGAAAACTGCGCACAGAGTTGCAGCTAATTTACAGACGAAACGACTTTAACATTCAAGGAGCAATGAAACGTTTTCAGTTCATATACGAAAATAACCTTCCGTCAGTGTTCAGCGAAGTCAAAAAACTTTTGAAAATTGTTATAAGAACGCCAATGACTGCGGAGGCTGAAAGTTGCTTTTCCACTTTAAAAAGGATAAAAACGCTTTTAAGAAATACAATCACAAACGACAGACTCAATGCTTTAGCAGTGGTCTCAATAAATAAGGGCCTTATCAGTAACATGCAGGATTTTGATGAAAGAGTGATGGAAAATTTCATTAAATTGAAGAACAGAATACTTGATTTTGTATATAAATAGTAAAGGTGTAATTCATGATAAACTGTGCAAATCCAAAATACGAGTATTAATGTGTGTACATACAGTGCGTGTATTTGTGGCAGCTTATGTGGCAAACATTACTTCCGGATTTGGTTGAGTTTGAATGATGTTCCAATACCATCCTTTTATATGTTGCATGCATATCAATATAGCAGCTTTGGGCAAAGATCGTATTAGACTTCCTGTACTTATTTCTGAGGTATATATTACAATTTAAGAACCACTATATCCGTTCGTTAGAAGGGGTAGAATTTAGGGGGAGGGGGAAGAATACTCTTAAAATTTACAGGTGTAATAATTTATTGTTGTCAATACATAGCAAGCAAAAACATTTCGGCCACAAGCCACCACTGCCCTGGCTTCTTCTTTGTTAATACTTTTTTTTTTTTTTTTTTTTTTTTTTTTGTAATTTTACGTCCTCCAACGTTAAGTCATATCGGATGATGAATGGAAGGAGTGAAATGATGCTCAAATGAGCCCGGGTCCATAGAGCTTAGAGTTACCCGACATTCGTCTTTCAGGATAAGGGAAAACCCCGGAAAAAACCTTATCCAGGTAACTCACCCTGACCGAGATTCGAACTCGGGACCTCTTGAACGTGAGGCAGACTCCCTACCACCACGCTACGGAGGCGGGCTTTCTTTATTAATATAAACATCTCAGATTATTCTCTGAAAAGTGAGAGGGGTTCTTGGACGACTGCTAAGCAGCAATGAACACATCACTACAGCCAATGGAATGTGCAGAAATCACAAATGACAGATAGATGGTATGTTCGTGTGGAGTAATCAGTGTTCCATCTGAGAGGTTTCTATTAACAAAGATAAAGCCAGGGTAACCTTTTGAGTAGCACGATGATAATTGATATTGTTTCTCCGCCACCACAAGAAAACAAAAACACGTCATTGCGCGATACTTTTGTTACTGAAAAATAGGCATTCTACTGTTAGGACATGTATAATCTCTGCAAAAAGTCGAATTATCTGTACCAGAGTCAATATAGCAGGTCAAGCGGAAGAATAAAGTTAAAATGTGTGAGACAAAAATAAATTATACTTCAGGAACGACTGTTCCAATATAGAGTCAAAGACATATGATCTCTTTGACTATCGATTACCTCATAGATGGCTTAGTCGATGTTCAGTTTTTCTTTAGTTTTCTGAAAAAAAAAACAAGAAACAATGCTAAAATGACTTCCTCGCAAATATTTGTAATACTTTTCGAACTGCACTATTTATTAAACATAACTATTCTTTGTCGTAAATAGCAGATGACTTTTGCAGCAGCAAACCAAGTTTAGCAGTTCGAGCTTCACCTGAATCACTCATTTTGACATATTGTTTATCATTTGTTATTTTTCCATCATTAAAATTAAGATTCTTCACTATTCAAAGCCATCTTTCACCTAACATCTTACAGCTAGAAAAAGAAAACGCCAATTCTAAATCTTTTGTGAACCAATTTTTAATATTTTTATAATTCATACTTCAAGTCGATTTTTCTTAGATAACTGATGAAATTACGTATGCAACTACCGAGGTTTGATGTTTATCATGCACCTGAAATTTAAGCCCTCGCCGCTAACGACCCTGGCGTTGAATGTTTTCACTCGCTAATAAACATGCACTTACCTCGCAAGTCCCTTAAATAACTACTATATAAATATAAATTCAAAGAATGTAACACTCACGTGAGGTGGAAGAGACAGCATCAGTCTTTTACCAGCATCCCGAATAGTTACAAAAGCCTCCTGTGCTTTAATAGGAACCGTAAAGTTGAGGTTTTCTGACAGTAAACGCTCATGGATACAATCAGACTCATATGGCAGCCCGAGTTCCTGGGCATTCTTCATGAACTTTTCCATCTCTTCTGTCCATTCGTCAGTGTCACGACATACGTGAAAACCAAAAGCCCAGGGTGGTGGCATAGCGGGAACTGTGATGGCGGAAGTCATCTGGGAGTAAACATCTGCTGGAGTAGGTCCGGCAAACACACTGATATCCCAAGGGTATATGGCCCGCAATATCAACAAGTTAGAGGGCATAAGCTCTGCTTCTAGAGGGCCCTTTGTATGTATCAGGATTCCGTGAGCGCGTCCTTTCTCGTCGAGATATAATAGGAACGGTTGGGCATCAGGCTGGTCCTCTCGGTTGTACAACACACGCACCTGCCAATAGCAGAACCATGATTAGTATAACGAGAAAGTAGCATATCAAAATTGTCAATCGGTCAATCAGTCAGTCAGTCGTTCAGTCAGTCAGTCAGTCAGTCAGTCAGTCAGTCAGTCAGTCAGTCAGTCAGTCAGTCAGTCAGTCAGTCAGTCAGTCAGTCAGTCAGTCAGTCAGTCAGTCAGTCAGTCAGTCAGTCAGTCAGTCGATAAACGCCTTAACGCGCTCTATGGTGCATTTTCTATTAAGGCTTCGGTCATAAACAGTATCAAAGTCATACTTAATAACATATTTGTATTATTCATTCTTAAGAGATTTAGCAACACAGTGCTTTTTATACTATACTGTTTGTGAAAATTGCAACATCCAGAAGGAATTATCCGAATAATTCAAACTTGGTGGAAGTATAGAAGAGTGCACAAGCAATAAGTGATTAGGTTTGTAGAGAGTTGGAGAACACGTAGGCCGAGCAGAGCCCTCGCGTATCAGTCCGCCAAGGTCGGTTTTACGCCCAGTGTAGTCAGTGCAGAGCTGTCAAACAACGCGGTAACACTAAAGTGAGTACCGGTATGCCTCGTCGACGTCAAAGGGAGTCATATCGGCAAGTGACAGTGTTCGAAAGGGGCAGAATGATCGGTCTGCGGGAAGCGGGTTTGTCATACCGTGACCTTTCGGATTGTACAAGGCAAGCTGCTAGGGCAGTGATGCCTGTGTGGAAGCAGTGGATAGATGAATGTCGTTCGCAGCGAAGAGCGGGAACTGGGCCAGGAAAAAGGACCACAGCACGGGATGACAATCATCTTGTCCGTATAGCCATAATGGACCGTGCAGCTTCATCCAAAGTGTTGCCTCGACTGCAACAGATATCAAATTCTGCATCATCAGTTCGTCGCCGTCTGCTGCAGGTTGGACTGTTTGCAAGCATGCCACTTATCGGCGTCCATTTTTCAGAAACCACAAGCTCCTGCGACCGCATTGGGCACGTGAACACCGTCACTGGAGTGCTGAGTGGCACTACCTAACGGTGGTCGTAGAGCCTAAGGTACTCCCCCTGCTTAAAGTATCTTCTCAGCCCATATTTCAACAGGGCAATGCCCGGCCTCATATTGCAAGGATTGTGCAAGCCTTCTTCGAAGAACATCGGGTACAATTGCTTCCCTGGCCTGCACGTTCGCCTGACATGTCTCACATCAAACATGTCTGGGATATGGTTGGTCGGCACCTGGTGCGACATGGTCCTCCAATAACTAGTGTCACGGAGTTGTGGGTTCGAATACAAACAGCATGGAGCGAAATCTTTTATGAATGTATTCAGAACCTTTTTGATGCAATGTCAAGGCGTATAGCAGCTCTAATTGCAGTACATGGTGGCCATACGAAATACTAAATATTAGGGCCTAAAGGTCATGTACAGATTTGAAAAGTTAATCACGTGTTACTTGTCCTAATTTGTTGTATTAAATTCATTGTATTCATGGGTTTTCTTCTTGGTGCTGCAATTTTGACAAACAGTAGTGCAGCAGATTCCTCCACTTACCACACTCTGTGTTGATCCATAGAGTCCAAGAGTTCCCAAACCAAACACGGTACCTTTCTTTGGCAAATTTAGAGTTATTTCCCAGTAACCTTCACTAGCTATAATTGGACCAAGCGCAGTACTTAGGAGCATTTGAGAGCCTTCTCGCCGAAGTATCTGTAGAGAGAAGAATTCAGGTCCTTCTACAACGGCACGGAGTTTCGAATTAATTAGTGCCCTGCCAACAAACGTCGATATTGGCTCTGAATCACTCAGTTGAAGTCGCAAATGTTCAGGAGAAACAGCTGTGGCAGTAACGGTAAGTGCTGGTTTCTTGGCTGTTGCTAAAGGAGACGGTAGCTGAGACTGTACCACGAGGGTGAGGATGCCACTTTTATCCAAGCTGTCACTTCCTGACCAGTCAAAGACAGAGTAACCATGTTGGGAAGGAAGTGTATGAAAACATTCTGTCGTATTCCAACAGCAACCCATAGCTTCACATTCTGCTTTGTTTACTCCGTCCCCACATCGTACTCTGAAACACATTGAAAAATTAATCCAGTTAAGGCACGAAGGTTGACCACGGTAGCCTTTCAGTGAAAATAACACTTTAAGTTAGAATCAGCCTGGAAATTTCAATGTTGGGCTTTATAGTTGTACCACCTATTAAGTCAAGCAATGGAAATTAATTGAAGTATTGATACGACGTAAGTCAACATTAAATTATGTCATCGCAATTGATTTGACATTTATTTGTAGTTTATTGGGAAATATGCGGGCCAGTTATAGAGTTTAATGTCTTGCTGGCATATTGCTATTGTAGCTTAGTGGTTAGAGCAACTCGATGGTGGTCGGAAGATACAAACTGAATTTTTAGTCTGATCTAGTTTCCAGAACCTTATACTTCACACGACAAACATGGAAGAACAATTAATTTACAAAGTGATGGGCGTGAACTGTACCCGGAGGCTAAGGTACAATTATACAACTTACTTGGATAATTTAAACCTTTAATAAATCTCTTATTCACACTGACAGCTTACTTGCACAATTACACTTAACTCAAACTTCCTCGAAGTACACATTGAAACTTAGCTCTAACACCTGCCATTACATGCTTTTGAACTGCACCCGGGAGCTAAGACAGTTAAAATCACCGTGCGCGTGCTATGAAAGGAGAACCCCGACTGCCCTGTCTCATCAGCCCAGAGAGCTGTCCGAGAGAGGAACCAAAGCGACCTTCACGCACTCACACGGAGAAAAAGGGAAACACAAACAAACGAGACACACGCCTAGTAAAGGAAAGGTGCAATCAGCACAGGCGTGTTCAACAAGCTTCAGTTTTCTGTGTTTAAGAATGTTTAAAGATGTATTGAATGACTTTTGCAATTACCAAATATTATCTTTAGATTGAGAGCAACTATAGAAACTGCATATATTGTGGATTAATTTCTAACTTCTTGTATATAAGTGACTTTTGTACATCGGGACATTACTGATTGTTTCTCCTGAACAAGCCTGCGAGATTAACCCCATTGGATACACGAAAACTGTGTCTAATTACTTAAATGTACAACGAAAAGTAATAATGGCACCCTTTTGGCATCTGAAATCAAATATCTCACATTAAAACTGAAACTTTAAGTGAACGCATGCCGACATACATGTCTGAGAGACTTTGAGAAATGTTTGGTAATTCTACAGTAAGCAACCGCCCAAACATTTCACTGCAGTTCTTATTACTGTAAAATACAATGTACTTCTCAAAATATAAAGTTTATTATGGCTGTTTATGTAATTATTTGGAAAATTGTAGGCGAAAAAAGCAGCAAGCGATAGTCTTTGTAATTATAATAACCAGATATCTTCATATCACATGACCAATAAAAATGGACCAGCACTCCTTCATTCGGCAGACTTGTCCAAATTGAAATCCCCACTTTGAGTCAACTACATGCATTCTTAAAATAGTTTAATCTGCTGAGATAGATTCCTAAAATTAGACTGCAGGAGGTAGAAAAGAACGCAGGAAGTGATTTTTGAGCTTGAAACTAAATAATTCGATGTCATGGTCACTAAACGAATATATATGATATATGACTACATAACTACGACGTGATATATGACTACATTCACATGACTTTCTGTACCCATTATCGTTTATCTTTATATACGTTCTACAAACTATTGTTACAAAAGCTTATTTTTCTATCCACTACATGTTATCATATAAAAGTTTTCAGATACAGTTTCATTACTCATTTGGTTCTAGGTACAGAAATAATAATGTTACCCAAGCGGCAAACTCACGGTGTCGATAAATAAATGCAGGCGAGAGAGAGTGGAGGGAGGGGAGACCGCAGGGGTGGCTCGGTCTTCGTTCCCCCTCCTCCTGCCGCCCGAAGGAGGGCGAAGCATCGAGAATGTTTTCCCCCTCCAGCATACTCGAGAATACTCGAGAAACTTCGGGCGGCCGATCAATACAGGAGAGGCGACGGACAGTTGAGTTGAGTGAGTCGTGGCGAGAGGGTGTAAGGAGCGCCCAGTGTACGTGGACAGACGAAATACGAAACTTTATGTAGTGGTGACATTGTAATAAGGTGGAAATAAAGAACATTTTTTAGTGGTGTAATTGGACTTTTATTTCACGAACCTACAAAATCACAATAAAATCCTTCAAGTATAGAATACTTTATTCTAACTTTGAAGATCTATCTATACTCTTTCCACGAAATGAAGATAGCACTTCAAAAAGTGACAAATTGTTGAAAAGTTCAAACTCCTAAGAACGAATATCTCGGAAATACCTGATGTTATTTGTAATACATTCTGGTTTTAAAGAGAACTAGATGTCTTGTTTAGTAGTTTCTGTCTATTCTTGATGACCTATAGCTAGACAAAGGTATAGAAAATTCAATTCGAATGTTTCTCTGGCTAGTTCCGGAAAACTCACGATACGCATTTTATTAATTGTGCAATTCATTGTGGTATTTTAACTGAAATCGCGAATGATTTAAAAAAAAATATGAATAACATTTCCGTGTAAAGAGTATAGATGACTTTGCGTTTAAAGATTACAATGGAGAGGAAGGGGATTCAGAGGTTCAATTCCCCCATTTTTGTAGCCGCTTTTGGCAGGTGAATGCTGGGATGGATTTTATAACGCCTAGGATTTTCCAGTCCTCCATTTTCTTATCAAGTTTTGAATATCTTGCTTTGAGACGATGGCCATGATTCACTTGAGATGGTCGAGGGGTGACTTATTTTGAATTTTCTCTTTTTGTATTAATCTAATTTTTAGTTTTGATTGCTTGGATATGTCAATTCTATTGTTAATATAAAGTGCTGCTTTTAGTTTCCAATAGTTCAAAAGAATTTAATTTCAAGGACAAATCTTGGAAGTAGACTTACATTATGTTTTGTTACATAGATAGCTTTTCTCTTAACTATAAATTGATCATAGAACTTATCGGTATATTTTCTTTTACTTCTTCGGAAATACAATTAATTGTTAGTAACATTAACATTATTCTAGTGTAAATTTCGATGGTGTTATGAATCGGAATCAATGCCAATTTCAAAACGTGCATCTGCCACTTTAAATTGATATTTTCAAGGATTCCGGATTCTTTGGCATACGATATTAATCATTATTGCATATTTTTAGTTGAAATTAACTAATTTAGTATCTTAATAAAAGCAATTGTTTAATGTGTCTCATTAAGGTACGGTTAAGTATCACTTACTTAGCATGCTATACGATGCTTGAATAAACACCTTTTAATAGCAGAGATGATTAAAATAAAATGTAGCACACAGCTTATCCGAATTCTGACACTTACTCTCCACAATTTGCTCATAATTGCTCTTACTACGGTATCCAAATTGAGCGACTAGCGGCAGATCTGTGATTTATCTTGGTCCAGCGAGAAATGAAAATGTCATGTGAAAGTACACATCAACATACGTAAAAGAGTAACAATTTTAAGCTTATGAATACATGTTTAGCATAATGTTTAAGAAGTTAATTATTATTTGCAATCCTTATCTAAACGTTGGTCACAAGAATAAAGAAATGTTCAAAGGGTTTAGAGGTATACAATAACGAGCTTCGCTATGACGTAGATTTAAGCAGAGTATGCATTTATCCTATGGGTAGAATTTTATTTATCAACACATAATACCAATTTATCAGAATAAGACAGAATAGCTCAAGTTTGAGCCATGTTTCTTTTAAAGATAAGTTGCACAGTTCGAATAAGGATCCTTCCACAACATTTTCTAACCATTCAGGGTTAATATGCTCTAATTACCTGTATTCTGGAAGTACCATGCATGTTGAAGTGATTGGCTTCTGACTCGAAGTATCAGCAAATACTAACACATATAGGATACAGGGCAACAATACCACAACCACCAGAATAAGAAGTCCACATAATGCATTGCTCACAAGCTTCCATGTCTCAACTGCAACATATGAAAAAAGAAAGAAAGAACACTTTAACATATTACAATCTGACCCATTCCTCATGTAATTACTAAAAATAAGTTTAAAATGCTTATAGTTTTTATAAAAGTCTGTTTCAGCGTTTTGTTTAGATTTGTCGCAAGCAAAATGTAACTAGAAAAAAATTGGATATACGGAAATCAAGGGAAAAATTAAAGATATATTATACAAAATACTTATAGTTTTCATGAAAGTCTGTTTCAGTTTTTTGTTTAGATTTGTCGCAAGCAAAATATAACTAGGAAAAACTGGATATACAGAAATCAAGGGAAAAACTACAGTATGTTATACAGCTTACATACACATACACAAGTCTAAACGAACTTGCAGGAAACTTAAAAACAAATTGTTGATTTGCATTATCATCATAACGCAATGGGTTGCAGAAGCGGAAGTGGTAGTAGAGAGAGACAACTTCTCCGAAATAAAGTTTAATGAGTTTTTTACTGAAAGCCTAAAATTATATTTAAAATGTCCCAAATTATATTCACAGTTTATTTAATGGTAATATAATAATTCAAAGTTATCTTCCTGAACAGCAATACAATAGACAGCTGTGTATACAACATCCATGAGCTTTACAACTATGATTTCTCTTATATTTTGTTTTCGATCTTCAGTTGTAAACGGGTTATTCTTATACATGTTGCTTTTTCAGGTTTCTTCATAAGTAGAAAGCACAAGGCTTCAGATCGGAAAACCATTAGGCTAATAATTCTGGTAATTTCTGTCCTCAAAATATTCTCATTCAGTCTAAGTGATTCATAAGCGGGTTTTCCCCAATTTATGTCATCCAACGTTGTCTTATCGGACGATGAATGAAATGGTAGAGATGAAGCTCAAATGTGAAATTAGTCCAAAAATCTATCTGCCAGCTTATTTAGAGAGATTTTAAAATCTTAAGCAGAAAATGTCACTAAGTGACAGGAGCTCCAGTTGTAGCCATGTCATTATTGATATTGTTCGGCTCTGTAACTGAATGTTGGAGTAAAGCCAGAATTTTTCACATTTCAGAGGAAGCTTGCTCAAATCAAATCCAGTGTGGTAGATCACAAAGTAAACGTTATCAGAGAGCAGGCAAAGAGGTGATCTTGTGCATCAGGCTCGCTTCAATCTTTTTTTTTAAGAGAGACAGAGAAAGAAACAGGAAGAAAGACATAATCAAAAGACAAAATCAGTGTGTGTGTGTGTGTGTGTGTGCGCGCGCGCGTGTGTGTGCTTTTTGTTAAAATTTTGAAGCTATTATCAGTGTTCAAATATACATCAAAGACATCGGATTTTAGAGCACTTCAGTGATAATGAATGCCAGTTATAATCCTTGCAGCAGAACTCTGCTACTGCTAGCATGGCCTACCAGTCATTCAGAATTTTGAGAATCGAAGTAGAGAGTTGTAGCCCCCTCGTAGCCGCGATCTAAAGCCACTTGGGGGAACCTAATAAATAAAACTCTATAAGAATAAGTCGAAGAGAACAGAAGATCCAAAACAAAATCTCATAGGAGAAATTGCCAGAATTACACTTGGAGCTTACCGAAATGCCATTACAAATGCCAAAGTATGCTGCTAATCATTTATAACTCCTCATGTAATACGTTATTTTTATTATAATTATCACCATGATTATTATCAGTTTTAAATATGATTTTATGATTTTTAAATAGCACCTTAAAATTTCCCAAAAAGCCCATTATTTATTTGCTGATGTGTTGAATCTTCAGTGCCGGCACTACGTGGAACCCCTAACGTGCTGCCACGCTTCTTTATCCCATAGCCCGAATATTTCTTGCAACTCTTTGGCACGAAGTGAAAATTGTCTATCTTAGAATTCTATTCCCTCCCTTTTCATACAATTATTTAATTTTATGTAATGCCCACAAAAGCTTCTAAGACCATTTTAGTAATCGAAGTAGCTAATATTGTCAATATAAGAATATGGAAATTAATTGTTCTTTCACACTAGTCGTGTGTAGGACGTACTATGAAAGGGTAGAACCAGATTGAAAAATTCAATGCCATAGCCGGGATTTGAACCACGGATCTTCTGGTCTCCGTCCAGCCGCTCTAACCATTGAGCTAATATGGCCAACGTGCCGATATGACATTAAATTCTCCAACTGACTGGTATTTTCCCCGGTAAACCACTAGGAGTTCGCATAAACACATGAGACAACTATCTTAATGGTGACTTACTATGCTGCAAGTACTTTAAGGCCCGGGCGGCTGGACGGAAACCAGAAGATCCGTGGTTCAAATCCCGGCAATGGCATTGAATTTTTCAGTCTGGCTCTATCCTTTCATTATAAAAATAATTACTTAGGTTTTCATCGACTAACAAAACAACAAATAAACTGCGAGTTCATAATTATATATGTTAATTTCCTCTTTGACATCGGTCATTATGGGACAGAGCTAGCCGCTAGCGCAACGAAAGCTTGCAATATGCCAGGTGACAGAAGACTACTTTCGTACCGTAGTACCATTATGCCTGTTACAGGGCGTCATGTATGTTATACGGGCCTCAGTATATATGAAGTATCGAGGTGTGTATATCGCAATGATTGGGTATATTATCGAATGGATCTATTGTTTTGTGGTTTGATAGATGACATTTTATTTATTGGCATAGGATATATTATTTAGCTATCATAACTCCGTGAAATCAAGATTGGGGAGTGCTAAATACTGTGGCCTTCAATCGAGAACGGAAATTCGACTATCCGTGTGGTACCGAAGTTTCGCGCAGCTGCGGCTGTCAAACTTTCGTTGCCTTACCTCTAGTTTGCCACCAAAGTAAGTCCCAGGGGAATGAGGCGCAGGGCGGAAATTGCGGTTCCGAAACCTTGCCTGGTAGTTGTTTAGTCAGTTCAGTTACAGCCCATTCAGAAACTTCTAACGCCTTCTACTTTTGTGAGTAAACCTTCTTGCTTTTAGTGTACTAAGTGCATTATTTTTGTGTAGGGCGCATATTATTTTAATGGACGTGTTTTGAAACAGATAAGAGTAGTACATTCATGTCAGGGACTTTCTTTCCGTTGGCGAACAGTGGTCATAATAAAATAGTAACCTACATACCCAAATAATTATGGGGATCTACAAACTTCAACTGTATTATGTTCGATGGTGATAACAGCACGAAGCACTTCTTCCTCTTCTTCTCTTCATATAATTATAAAATAACACAAAAGGATTCAATATAATCTAGTCGTATGGATTACACTAGTCCCCACAGTGCTGTGCTAACACATAAGCAATAAAGAGGTGGAAGTTTTTATCCATATTTTCTGCAATCACACGTCTATGCTCCAATATTCATTTATTATAATTTGTAGTTTCTCATGTTTTGTAGGTTGCTTTCTTTATGGCAAGTTTGTACTGGTTTAATGAGTAAAAAAATAGTAAGTGACTTATAAAAATGATAAGTGGACGTCCATAATAGCAACAACACCAAAAGAGATGAAGCACCCCTTCTTTCCCTCGTTCTTTATATTTTATTTTTGCGCTTTCTTTTGTTTTCTCTTTCTTGTAGACTACAAGAATAGAAAATAGACATTGGATTGTTGAAATAATCTGCACTAACATAACACTAACAAAACTATAATGTGTGCGTATTCCTCTGTGTGTGAGTGTGTGTGTGTGTGTGTGTGTGTGTGTGTGTGTGTGTGTGTGTGTGTGTGTGTGTCTGTGTGAGTGTGTGTGTGTGTGTGTGTCTGTGTGAGTGTGTCTGTGTATGTGACTGTGTGAGTACGTGTATATGTGTGTCTGTGTGAGTGTGTCTGTCTGTGTATGTGTGTGTGTGTGTGTGTGTGTGTGTGTGTGTGTGTGTGTGTGTGTGTGTGTGTGTGTGTGTTCCCCTAATAGGATACATTAGTGTTACATGTTCTCCAGTGAATCTGAGGCAATCAAAATGCGCATTTATCGAAATTCCTTGTTCGATTTTCTCAGCTTATGACGAGAGAGAGAGAGAGAGAGAGAGAGAGAGAGAGAGAGAGAGAGAGAGAGAGAGAGAGAGAGAGAGAGAGAGAGAGAGAGAGAGAGAGAGAGAGAGAGAGAGATGGGAGGTTGTGTTTGGTCAGGATGACCTGGAATACTTCCTACACAACAAAGTAGATAAAATATACTATTCAGAGCTTGACTAAATATTCCTTTCCTTTCCCAAAGTGTGTTGTGAATAGGCAAGGAGAAGTATAATGCAGTTTTGGTAAATATCTGGCATTATATTCTGGAATGCAATAATGCAGAAAATGGGAGAGAGCATTTAATACTAGAGAAATGGAAATATTTTCCAATAGAGCTAAGATTTAATATGATTTTTAATTCAATACCAAATGAATATATAGGAAATGAGGAAAATATTTAGGGAAAATAAGATTAAAATGGTTTAAAACATTTAAGAGAAATTTGAAAATAGGAAAAAGGAATAAAGAGGTGTAATAGTAAATGTGCTTAAAATAGGCTTTACCATTACATTGTACAAGAGAATGTCAAATATAAGGGGAAAAAACATAAATAAGCCACTCCAGGAGGGAGAAAAAAATTGTGTAACCTTTAAGTCAAGTTTAAAGAAGATAATAAATCATTCATTGATCCACTAATTCATTCATATTCTTTTCGGGAACCCGCAAAGCTCCCTGTTAAATATGAACTCTCAGAATGTGATACTACTATAACTTTCTCATTCTCGTACTGGTTTCTATTCTTGGTTATTCTCAATCAGTCTTACGTTTTCATCGCTTAGACCACGACCTTCAACCCTGGAAACAACATTCTATTTGATTTCATTTCCATTCGATGTTTTTTAAAACACAGATAACACTATTAATATTTCTTTTACCACCAATCCTACGTAACATTATGAAAATAAATCTACTCCGTTCTATAATATGTATACTAGATGTGACAAAAGCCCTTTCTTCGAGTCGCTGGAATGGGCATTGTGCACGATAGCACCCATCGGGTGAATAACAAATGGGTCGATGTCAACAAGTGAAGGTGTAAAGGAAATTTTGGTGTTGTTTCTGAAACTATACTAATGATGTAGGTACGACCACTGGGAAAACCATATCCCACCAAGCTCTGACTGGGCTCAAGTAATGGAATGATGACAGTGAAGATAGTGATGTAGTGAGGAGACCTACAGCTTTTACAGTGGTCTTCGAGCTATGTTGGAATTTGCGGGTACTTCATATTAATTCTAGAATGAAGATTTGGTTAAAATTGCAGCCTTGTAGCCGAGCATCGTACTTACAGATTATAAGTACAAGAGCCTTAACGCAATAACCCTTGAGTCATCCTGGCATCTAAAGCCAGTAATCCCTTTTCGTTGTTCCTTCTTTATAATATAATGGAATTGTTTATGCTCTTTAAGTAGAATAATCATAAAATAAATCAAATAATCAATACATCATTCCAATATGTCAGTATTATAATACTTATGGTGAAGTTTTTGTCAGTAATTGCAATAGTGGAATGTTTTGCTGATCAACAAGACTTTTTCCATTTGCTGTAATATTAATTATTCTACGTTTGTTATTTCTAAGGCAACAAGCGATAGTAAACAGAATTACAAACAAAATATAATTAAAGAACAGTCAGTAATTTATTTTTAAGAAACTGGACTTGATTCTCATGATACTTACCTTTCAATGGGGGCACAAGTGGTTCCTTGAATGACGAAAATCCTGCCATAGATTTTACAAACGGTGGTTTCTTTATCCATCGCATTGCTGTGCTAATAGGCTAAAACAAAAGAAGTACACCATGTTCATATTTAACGGTACAAAGCATATGGATGCTTACTAAAATATAGGAAGAAAAATACTCCAGGAATTTAAATAATATCTGTAAAAATATTGAAACTAAAGAATAAGTAATAAACTGCATTTGCAAATAATGAAAGAGAAAGGTGTAAAAAATGTAGTACGACTTTTGTGCCTAATGAAAAGGAGACAAATGACAATAAATGAGGGGTAGAATATTGGAACAAATATAACAGTTCCAGATTTTTTTTTGGAGCTGCTCAAAGAAGACCAACCAAGCAGTTCTCTACCGAGCGGGATGGCTCAGACGGTTTGTCTGTGGTTTGCATTCGGAAGGTCCAGGTTCCATTCCCGTGGCCACCAGGCGAATGCTGGGTAGGTTAAGTACATCCATCCATTTCATCTCCATTATCATTTCACATCATCTCTCATCTGTTAGTCTCTTTCAGGGTAGAAGTGTCGGCGGTGTCTCGGCGTTGCATGGCAGGAAGATATACTCCTCATAAACACTTCCTCCACCGGTAGGATGATTTCCGGTCTCCGGGCCGGCCTAGTGGATCGGATACCAGCTTTACTGGCATGCTGGGAAGTTTCTAACTCACTAATAGTATGAATCCTGCCCTCAGCATTGTCGTGACTCCCTCAGACCGCCGCTCTTGTCTCCTCTTGCCTCATCCTTCCTACTTGGGGCATAGGCATAGAAGGTCAAGTCTGGTCGCAGTGTCGAATCCCTCCCGTAAGGATCTATCCTATTCTTTCTAAGCAGCTCTCGAGTCCTTAGAGAACATATCCATTTCTTTAAGGAAGTATCCGTGCCATCTGCTACGGAAACTACTTGCACACCTGAACCTGAGGTCTGGGATTCAAACCCGGGAGAGTGAGATTGATTTTTTCAGGCATAAAAATGCTTAGCCTGGCAACCTTCGGTAGGGAAGTGAAGACATTCATTCCATTTGGTAGAGTTAGCTTGTAAAAGAAGCTTGATAAAGGGGCACCTGAGCAAAATTAAGTGGTCTTTCACACCAATATAGAATGGGACGCTGAGAATCAAACCGTTAAACAGCGCTCTAAATTAAAAGATAAAGAAAAAGAAACACCTGAAACATGAGTTGGACATGGAATTTAAGGGCAATGATAGAATAGAAATGGTGATAGATGAGAACACCACAGAATTCACCTCTGACCAGAAAATACTGCGAAAAAATCAAGGACAAATTGGTAGAATTGAGAAATTGAACCTCGGACTTCTCGAATCCAGCCTCGATGTTATTGTGAATCCATCTTGTTCGTAAGAGTTCACTTCTTAACATACGAGAAAGCAAACCATTCGTTTCAAATATGGGGGGGCCCGTTGGATTCGCTGGCGCATTAGATTCGCGTAAATACGGTATGTTATTTCAATAAAAATAGATAGAGCCATTCTTGAGGAAATGCCGATAATCTGAACCATTTCCATGAAAAGGCTAATATTGGGGTAGAGCATTTTATTGGATTCTTGATTGAAGTTGTTCAAAGATATCAAGTTTGGTATTTAATCATCCTTTAGCTTTTAAGTATGCCGTTTTCAGAAAAACTTACCTTTTTATGAAATCAAATGAAATGTAATGTATTTTGAGTGAATTATTATTAGTATTGGGTGGAATTTAATACCCTCTGTGCCTTCTATTACGTTGTACAAAAAGTAAAAAGTATTTTTAGAAAAAAGTTGTGTATGTCTTTGAACAGATAACTCAAAAACGAAAAGTCAGCAACAAACTTTTTAAGATAATTCCCCACGACAAACTACTCTTTGGATAAAATATTTTGGGACATTTTTATTTTCTCAAAAAATACTTCTAATGATTTTGATTAAAACGCATATGATTAGGTACTTTATTTGCAGGATAAATAAAATGTATTTTAGAATTTTCTGAGAATAGCATCCAAATTCTCTTCATTCTGGATGATTTTTGCACAACTAGAAATCATAAGAGATAGAGAAAATTTTTCCAAAAAATATAGATTTGATTTCACTAAAGCGCATACTTTATTTGGGAAGATAAGAATTTTCAAGAAATTATTTGTTATTGGTTTGAATTTTGAAATATCTATGCATTTCTCATAATGCTCGTTACTTTTTCTGTAAGTTCTGGCTATGTAAAGAGAATGGAATGTCAATGCCTTTACTACTTCCGCTGGACAAACGGTATATCATCGATTTCCTTATTCATTAACCCAAATTTGTGACGATCCAGGACCCAAATATCTGGTCCGGCTCAAAATTTTGGTCCACCTCAGAAGGGCAGATTAAAGGCAGACTATCTTTGCAAAATGGACGACTATGGCTGCGATACACAGAATTCGTGAAATAAGACGACGCAGGAAAACGTATCAACCAAGACTGGAAATTATTGGAAAGTATGACGACCCAAGCTTCAGAAATAGATACAGGTTTACTAAAGTTGTAAATTAACATCGAAACATGCACTTATTGGATTACATGATAAATTTGCTACCTGCTTCCTTCCCATTAGGCAGAGTTAACCTATATGTCTAGTGAAATTCACTTAGCAGGTATTACGACATCTGCTCCAGAATAACTTTATTTAACGCCCGTTCTTACTTATATGCCACCACGGCGGTCTATGTTAATGCATTAGGTTTATCTATTGAAGTTTTTTGAATAGTTAAATAAGTACGGAATGACCGTAGCGCAGTTACGGATGACCCGTTAAACTGTGGTGTAATTAATTACTTTTTGTAGTTAAAATAAAAAATCACGTTAAGTTTCCGGTGTTCATTCTTATCTGTGATTTACCGCGCAAAATTAACGTCATCAATAAAATCGCTGATGGAGCGAGTTTAAAAACGATTTCCCTAGCGGCTTGTGTTCGTATTTGAGGTGCTGACAGCAGTTTTGAGGCTTCCCTCTACCGGCAGATGTTATACCATTTTAGATGTGTGTCGTGCTCGCGTAATATAAAGGTGCATAATTTCGCCTGGTGCGTAGATGTGATAAATGCCTTAATGAATGTGAACGCTATAAATGACGAATAAATATAATCAATATCCTGCAAGTTGGTGTTTCTCTGTGAAGATATATAACTTAATATAATTTAATAAAGGAATGTCAAATTAATAACAGTATTAGTTTCAAAACATTATAATAAAGGAACTTCAAAATCAGGGAATGAAAATGTCTTATTCGGATCCTTTTGATTTAGCCAATTATTTCTTAGGTTTTTCAGCAAGTGAACAGTATCGTATATAAACATTATGATTAATTTCAGGCATGAATTACGTACGTTAATTTTAAATTCCTCGCTCGGAATGGAAAACATGTTCTGATTTACTTTGTTGTTATCTGAAATGACACACAGCACTTTGAAGCCACCTTTTTCAATCATTTCCACAACCTTTTTTGTTATTTCGGCCATTTCAGAACATGATATTGTTTTTACAGGATGAAGGGAAACAACATGCTTGAAGCTAGAAAATGCAGAAGATATTAAATATGTGAGAACTGTTTTAGCCTTAGTAAGATGGTCCCAATTTTCTGCGAAACCATAATTTTTCCATACATGAAATATATTCCCCATGGACATTTATTTAATCTAGTTGCAGAATAACCCATTTTTTCCAGTCCTGACAACTTACCGCCAACAGCTTTTAGAAAATTATCATTCTCACATTTCTGTTTCGGAAATACGCCTAATGAAGTTATAAGCTATTGCAAATATTTAGGGTTAGGCAAAGATAAAATTTTGTTTGCTCTAAGTGTTTGGTAACATTTATTTTGATTGTATGTAAATAATGAAGACTATCATAATTATGGGAGGAAAATAAACTTTCTTTGAAACTAAAGCCAAGGAGAACTGTTCCAAGAAAAATTCCACTTGTTCAGCTAAACTATCACCATAATATTTATTAATGTTTGTTTCAGATTTCTCAGATTAGATAATGTATGCTCTAAAAGTCTGTCCACACAAGACGAAGAATTCGTGTTAATGAATTTGTTAACTAACTTCTGTAAACAGCTCCACCTTTTCAATAATAAATCCGATCCAAGAATGTCACTGAGGTCTTGGTAACAAATTAGATTGTGATTCAAATAAGCAGAGACTTTAAGATTTCTTTCCACATTCATACAGAATTCTATTGACATAGATTTAAAGTTAATACTATAGACAATAAGTTTATCACTGTTAATCTTAAAATTGATTACCTTGCTTTGTAATTGTGTAACAGGCAGTTTAAATTCATGCTATTAACTCTTCAAATTTCATTATTTTGTCCTCTTCAGCAGCATTTTTACAAGCTTGTAGTTCAGCAAATTTTTAATTTTCTTCTTTTAATGTCGGTAGCTCTTTTTTGGATTTCTTTCTTTTCGCCGGCGGGGTTTTAGAAAGATATGCTGGCAAGCCTTCAAAAATTGTAGGAATGGAACTAATTTTTAGCCTAGGCTTTCCATACACATGCACTATTGTTATCCCTTTTGAATCCAGGTATGATATTTCAATTTGAATACAATCTGGTTCAAAATGTTTAATATAGAAGACACTTGTATCTGAAAGAATCCAGTCTTTTCCTGGGATATTTCTTACCCACTTTTCATGCAATATTTTATTTCTAGGAATAATAAAACTCGCCACTTATTCACTACTAAATGAGTCAAGCCATATATGCTTGACCAGACGGCCCACTGACGTCACGCTCTTAGCGAATTGAGGGGGAAGCCTTCCCGCCTGTAAGAGTCCGCCGTGGACTCACGCATGCGCAGAAGAACCTTTTTTTCGTAGTGCAATATTTGCCTCTTCCTAGTCCATGGCTTATATTGGTCCGAGGCGTTTTATCGTCTATGAATGTCGAAATGTTAGACAAAATAGGGCGGAGGATAGTCTGGGCCACAGTGATATCCATGAACAGGGACCATAGCGACCAACACTTTAAACCTTTGATATCACATACACCTACTTATTCACTTAAGCCCATCCATTGCATCTGTAAGAGAATGTGTAATAAAATGTTTTCTACAACGACATTCTCGTTAACATGAAGTAGATAAATAAAATGAGCGATTTAAAACATATTTTGTACAACAATGATTAGTCATGTGAGTGCACACATCATACTTTTCTTTTCACTTCTTTATTGTCCTATGAGTAAATTTAGTGTTGCATTCCCCACCTGATCCACTCCCTCACATGCGCGCCTCTGTAGCATAGGTGGTGACATGCCTACCTCATTTTGCAGAGGTCCTGGATTCAGGAGATCTAGGTCACTGTGAGTTATCTAAAGTGTTTTTCCGGGATTACCTCTTATCCTAAAATATGAATGTCAGGTAACTCTAAGTTCTATGAACCCTGGTTCATTTGAGCATCATTCCATCCATTTCATTCATCGCCCGATGTCATAGCGTTGGATGACGTAAATTGATATTAATAAAATTCCGCTTGTACGAGGGTCCTACAATAAATAACCGAAGTGATTTAACTGTATCTGAATAAACCGCCCTGAAGCGCCATGGCTGCTAGTGGTAGAAAGGTGAATCCTTCCTTTAGCAGTGTTGTGAGTGCCAGTCATACAGAGTCAATCAGTTGGGAGTTAGAGCCCGATACGTGAGGTCATGTTTACTACACCCACAATGGAACTGAAATTGCAGCAACGTGCATCAATAAAGTTTTGTGTTCTGTTAGACAAAACTCCTACAGAAACCTTTGAAATGGTACAGCAAGCATACAGGGATAAAGCTTTAAGTAAAACACAAGTCTTTGAGTGGTATAAACGTTTTAAAGGGGGTCTTGAAGACATTCAAGGTTCTCTGCGCCCTGGAAGACTCCTAACAGCAAAAACGAAGTCAACATTAACACAATTGCATTTGTGCGAGGAGATAGTCGCCTAACAATTTCGAAAGTTGTAGACATAATGCATTTGTCTGTTGGAACTGTAGACGACATAATTCACAATGATCTTGGCTCTCGAAAAGTTGCAGCGAAATGGTTACCGCACGTGCTGAAGGACGAACAGAAGGCTCATCGAGTCATGACGTGTCAAGATTGGCTAGGAAGGTTACGACGGAAGCCAGACTTTCTGAATAGGGTCATCACTTGTGACGAGAGTTGGTTCCACCATTACGACCAGTTAACAAAACAGGAGAGTTTGCAGTGGAAATATTCATGGAGCCCTAGGCCTAAGAAAGCAACAGTTCAGAAAAGTGCAGGAGAGATCATGCATCTCGTATTTGACAAACAGGGCATTCTGTATGATCATGTAACTAATCAACGCACAGTAACTGCTGCTTACTACTGAGACGTACTCAAGGGACCACTGAAGAAAAAGAATCGCCGAAAAGCGACCAGATCTCGCAAGGAGAGGATGGATCTTGCATCAGGATAATGCCTCTGCTCATCGATCTAGTGCAACTCAAGATTTCATTGCAGAAATGGGCATTAAGATTATGCCTCATCCACATTATTCCCCGGATCTCGCACCATGCGATTTTCAACTCTTCCCTAAAGTGAAACAGCAGCCTCGTAGTCGCCATTTTCAATGCCATAAGGAGTTGAACAATGTTGTCATGGATATCCTAAACAGACTGTCCAAAATGGGTTCAATGAGTGTTTCGAACAATGGGTAAATCGTTTAAATAATTGTATTTCATCAGAGGGAGAATACTTCGAAAGTGTGTAGGAAAATGTTAGTGAAATGAAGTCATTATGTGTTAATTAAAAAATTATTTCGGTTATTTATTGAAGAACCCTCGTAGTTAGTCACTTAACATCAATGCGATTCTGAAGTTTTACCTACGTGATCGGCAGATAACTGACTGTTAGTTTAAACTGGGCGAATAACATAAATCCTTATCTGTAGAATGAAAATATTTGGCGACTCATTTAATCAATTCGTCCAGATCACGGATGTGATACAGTTATACGTTTCAAGTGACAAATGCACATCAAAAGTGGATTTCAGAAGTCCATTATAATGGACGAGGTGCGTTCAAGTTATAACACCTCCTATTTATTTTATTCAGGACTGGGACTAGATAGGAACTTATATTAAAAAAAATTACACGTGGACTCTTCATGAATGCGTGACACAGATGGCAGCACTGTACAGTGCATAGAACTCTAGCGGCAGCGACGAGAGTTAGGACTGCTTTTGATAGTTAAAATGGCGACGTTTTCGTTGCAAGAACAGCGTGTAATCATTCGTTTTCTCATTTTCGTGGTGTGACACCTATTGAAATTCATCACCAGTTGAGTGAGATATATGGTGCTGGCACCATGGATATGTCTAATGTGCGTTCCTGGGTGAGATAGTTCAATGAAGGCAGAACACCGTTTTACAACAAACCAAAACAGTTGCAGACATCGCCTCAAAATTGGTACTTCCGTGGGATCTGTGCACAAAATCCTGCATGAAGATCTGAAAATGCTCAATAGGCGATCCTCCAAAACAACGTTCTCCACCCGCTGGATCATGTCGTCAGACCGGCTGGTGCGAGGCCGTGACTGTCTTTGTTGTCACACGATGTTTGGCCTTCATTGAACTGTCGCACCCAGGAACGCACATTAGACACATCCATAGTACCATCACCACATACCTCACTCACCTTCCGATGGATTTCAGTAGGTGTCACACCACGAACATGGAGAAAAGGAATGATCACACGCTGTTCTTGCAATGAAAACGTCGCCATTTTAAGTATAAAAACAGTCCTAATTCTCGTTGCTGCCACTAGTTCTATGCACTGCACAGTGCTGCCATCTCTGTCACGCATTCACAGAGTCCATGTGTATTAAAAAAACAACAGAAGTTCCTATCTGGTCCCAGTCCTGAATGAAAAAAAAATTGTTACTACTTGAACGCACCTTAATACGCCTGAAGACAACCACAGTTTACTCAGTTAAAAATCTCCAGCTAAAGACCCAATCGTAATAATGTACTTGAGAACAGGTCATACTTACTAGATTTATGGATGCCTTTCAGTTAAACCGAGGTTTGTGAGAAATATCAAATAGCAAATAACGATAAAGCTAGAACATGTCCGGTATTCGAACCAATAGTGAATAGAGTAGCTTTACTCCGATTGACATGGAGGGGGGCATGTTATAGGCTTTAAATTTTAGTGATACCATGATAAAGAAATAGCGGTACTGATATTTCAAATGTTCGCTTTATCTGGTATTTGTTTAAATGATATTTAATTATTAAGTAGTATTGACTAAGCTTCAGGAATAAAGTTATAAGAATTAAAAAAAATATTATTGCATGTAATCAATAACTTACATCACAGCCATTTGTTTATAAACGGTCTTTCAACAATAGTGCCCGATCTTTAACATGTGATAGCTGCCGTTGTGATTGAGATACAACAGTATTTTTTTCATGTGGTTACAATTGTTATTGACAAATAGCAATGGAACGTTAGCGGTTAGACGTTTTGAATATTTATTATCAAAATGGATAATCTGTTCGCCAAACCTTCCATGTGTTGCGTGAAGTTTACGGGGGTAAAATCGTCCCTGCGAGAGAACGCTTCGGCGTTTGATCCTCAATTGGATGGTGTCGATTCCAGAAACATCTGGTTCCAGGAAGATGGTGCCACATGTCATACTGATTTCTAAACAATTGAACTTTAGAAGGAGAAGTTCAGAAGTTTCATAATTTCCCATGGTGATGTTAACTCGCCCCCGAGATCATGTGATTTAACGCCGTTGGATTACTTCTTGAGGGGTTATGTTAAGTCCCGAGTTTATGCCAAAAAGCCAGAAACAGTAAATGATTTTATGAATAACATCACGTGAGTTATTCGTGAAGTTGGACTTCATTTGCGTTCTTCTATCACTGGAAATTGGATCAACTGTATACGCGCAATCCAACGAAGTCGCGGCAGTCACTTAACTGATGTTCTCTTCCATACGTAATTACATTAAATTATATTCCAAAATAAAAAACAAATAACCCTCTATCATTTATAGAATGTGTTTTATTTGAGTTCAAGACAGGATTAATTTACGTCCTCCAACATTTAGTCATATCGGACGATAAATGAAATGGGTGAAATGATGCTCCAATGAGTCCGGGGTCCATGGAGCTTAGAGCTACCCGACATTCGTCTTTCAGGATAAGGGAAAACCCCGGAAAAATCTTATCCAGGTAACTCACCCTGACCGAGATTCGAACTCGAGACCTCTTGAACGTGAGGCAGACACGCAACCCCTATGCTGCCGAGGTGGGCTTGGACCCTTGTTGAAAGACCCTTTATCATCAATTAAAGTTTTTGTGTGTTCCTCGTCCCCTTTTGCTGACACCTTCACGTGTTCAGATCCATCATATGTCTTAATTTTTCATTGTGCTGAATCACATGCACAGTTAGTATCCCTAGTGCTTTATAGCCGATGCCTGTTCATTAGGATAAAAGAAGCAAAATCAGAAGATGAATTTCCTTATTTTTTAAACACTCATACTTATAAGAACACAGTTCTTCAATGACAGTATTAACATTTTAAGTCATAACATCCAGTACAGTACTTAACAATCATCATACATTCTTGACATGTTCTGAAACGTTCAAATCACTTTCGGGTCTTGTCATTGAACATCTGCTCAATTTTATTAATCAGACTTTTGAAACATTTCCACACATCCTTCATAGTTTGTTTCTTGTCTTCCTTGAATAGAGCATTCTTAACTTCTGTTCCAACATTTGTAGTTTGCTTAACTTTATTTAGTGCTTAATTTTCCGTACTATGGTCATCGCAAACACAAAGGCACTCGATGTGTCCTAAATGATCCAGAGTTCCAGAAAAGGTTACAGTGAATTATGAAATTTTGAATGCTTGCTTTTGCTAAAGTATATTTATGTTAAGACGGAATTTTAATTTATTGTCCAGAATCACTAACCTAGAATGATCATATTTTCTAACAAGGTTCCCCTTACTAAACTTGCTAAATGTGTTCAGCTGATACATCAACCAGTACACAGGAATACATGAACGGTACTGTTAACAGCTTCGGAGCTTTAAAACAGGTTGTTCTAAAGCACACTGAATTTCATGCAATACATTTTCTCGTTTAGGAGAAGCATGTAAACGTATATAAATATACGTAACAAAGTGTAATGTGGTATTATTCTAAGGTGATTTATTCCTACAGTTGGTGGCCAACTCGTGCCTACTTTTCTCCGATATAATGGAGGGCGGGCCAGTGACAGAACCACTAAAATTAGCCACACCATTGAAATAGCATATTACTAATGTGTTATAATTATAAGAAGGTTATTTTTACTTCACTACTTATTGCTGTAAATGTACAGTCTGATTTTTAAAAGAAGATACATTACAGCTGTCAAGCTTGGGACGTGGAGAATAAGAGGGGAAGGTCGTTGCTATGGAAACGTAAACAAATGTTGCTACATTGGTTATCACTGGTTATCTATCACCTGTTCCACAGGTCAGTTATTGCTTGAGCGTTCAGTTGCATTGTGTGTTGATAGCCTACTTTGTTAAAACACTTAAAATAAGTCGTTGTGGAACCAAGACTTATTGGGATTAGAAGTAGACCGAGGATCATGTCCCAGAAAGATAAGCTTACGGTCGGGGTGTTACATTGCACAGCCAAGCTAGATAATTTATCTGTTTTCTTTGGAAATTCTTTCAACAGAAACAGGACAAATTGCTTCTTCACAATGAACTGCTTATTCCTTTCAACCAAGTGAGAAAAAGACAGAGTGTGTCCTTAAAGTAAGTGAGGTGACTGTTTCTAAAATCTCTTAAGAGAAGCTGCTACAGTTAGTTCCATCCGGAATTGTAACTCCTGGGAAATAAAGACCAAGAGTATCTCCATAGTTTACAATTAGATGCCATTAGAAGGCACGTCTACGACTATCACACCCGAAAGAAGCACTCTACCACACGTAATCCTATTTCTTCTCTTGAAGAAGCAGAGTTGTTTTAAGGAAGCCTTAGCTCTTTGAACAATGTCCTCCAAGACCTAAGATTTGAGTTAAAAAAATACATAACAGAAACGAACAATTGAAAGATCAGACATTGTAGCACCAACCGTTTTGTTTTTAAGAGAAATCTGAATAAGAACTTGCATGAAATAGTGTGAACGGATGAAATCTGGGTAAACACCGGCCATACTGTGTTAAAGGGCTGTACTGGCGGCACACTTGAAAGTACCACAAAAGTAACTCTAGGAAAAGGTGACCGCCAGTACGTTTGCATGGTTTTGTTGTTAAGCCCGCCCTCCTATCCTTCAGATCGAAATAAAACTGGATTCTGTCAAGAGGACATGGACCATGACTATGAACTTCTGTGGGTTAAAATTCCGGCGCACTGACAGTATTGATATGATCATCTCAATTGACAGAGTCGTTAGTAATGTAAAATATACTCACGCATGTGAAGACACTAAAAGCGAATGTAGCGAATGTGCATATAGAATTTATTTTTGTTCTTAAAGTAGGCTAATATGCATGTTTTGTTGAGGTGAGCTAACCTCGAACGCTTGTTTATGTTTGGAGTGTTGAGAGGGTAAAGAGGGTATGCTTAACTTGCTGGCTGCTTTTAGGCAACATTGCAGGTCCCCAAGTGGAGAAACAGATGACTTCGCGTATCTTCTTTTGAAAATTTATATTCAGCCATAGCACTGTGGACTTTCCACTCTGAAATGCAATCTATTTTTCAAGATTAATGTTATTTAGTAGGTACATCTTACGAATTGACGAAAGTTGTGTTTCTTCTGTACTAAGGAAATACTCACTTCGTATTAAAGGAGTTACTACTTAGCGATTTAAGCTTTTTCGGTTTATGTATATCTGAAAATGAACTGGACCGCAATTGCTATAATTTACAATTGTCAACTGCAATGGTTCCTTTTTTTGTGTTTACTAAAACGTACATAACCGATATAAGAAAAGAATGCATTTCAACCAAAAATTCGATTTCAACATTGTACTAAAAATACACGTTTTGAAGTCTCCTGAATTTTCTCTGAAAAAAAAACCCACCCACCACACACACACACACACACACACACACACACACACACACACACACACACACACACACACACACACACACACACACACACTTTTAGAAAAACTTCCGTGTGTGTGTACAGCATAATTGAAAGTGGAAAGTCGGTTAAGTGCCAAACTCGATATTTACGTTCAGCATCTCCAAGAGTATACAACACGAAGATTTTTCAAGAAAATAGGTGCACCCGGGACTACCAATCACCTGAATGGTTCTAACGATTTTATTAAAATATATGTTAAGATATTTTTGTGATAAATGAACCTATCTCGAATTTCATGGGAATGTTCTGAGAAGTTCTGTTCATTCTGAATAACTTTCGCATAAGGATAAACCGGAAGAGATAGGCAAACTCTTAAAGATAAAGGTGAAGATAGCCCGTAGTTTTCCTTTGAAGGGCAAGGGCCTCCTATTGCTGGTAGAGTGAGCTCGGCAAAACTCTTACTATATAAAAAGAGACAAAATCATTCTATAAAAGAAATTTAGATTTCGTTAAGGCACACAATTTATATAAAATACTTTTTGTTTTCTTTTGTGGAGCCCAATACCATTTCTGAGATATTCCATGTAACTTGTTTGAATTTGCCACTACTTATACTTTTCTCACACAGGACAATACGATTTTTCTTTCATTTTTAATATCTTGGTCTTGCAAAGAAATAAATTTCTTAGCCATCACATAACAACCATCTCTTAAAAGATATGGCTATTGTTTAAAGTTATATTTCCACATACTACTTGAACCTACATGCAAATTAGTCGTAAGATAATATCCGAAAATGTTTACCTAGTTCAATATGAAGTAGACAGAGGAATATTTTAAGATTTGTAAGAACTCGTACAAGAGTAGAGAAAGTGATTTAAGTGTAACACAGATGTTTTGACAGCATGCCATTTTAGTTTTTCTGTCCTTCTAATAGGTTTTATATATTTATGACAAGTCAGAGCTTCAGTATCACGTTAAGGTGCAACTTCAAACGATTTGCAGAAAGCCCTACCCGATCGTGTTCAATGCTTTGTTTGGGATGACGATTTATGGATTGGCCACAAACTACACTTTTCGTTCGAACACACAGGATTCTATAAGTAATTCAACATCACATTCACTAACATTTCTTTCAATCGACTCACACTCGTCTATGGATTCTGCAATGCCTGCCTTTTATTAGAAAAAGAAAGCAAATTGAGTTTGTTAATTCAACATTTTATATATTACTGCATATACGTAAGTAAATCCTGCATCATCTTAACAAATGTATTGTTGCAAATAATGGTGTAGAGTATATACTTACATAATTTTAAGAATGTCACAAAAATTACGGAGTGAGGGGAGGGGTATAGCTGCTGCCATCACTTTTCTTATTGCAAACGTTACATCTAGAACACAGCTTACCTATCTTCCTCGATGCTCTAATCCAGCTATCGTCGAGATATCCTAATCGAGCACTGCGCTCTGAAAAGGATCGCGATGCTAATCATTGCATATCAGCATTTGTCATGCTTTGATAAAGAGATAATAAATCTTGCGAAACGTCATCACGAAAATTGCAAGGCATACACGGAACCTTAACTTCTGAAAACTTACCTTGAACCTGTTACTTCAAGGTCACATTTTGCTATATTTTCGCGCTTACTTTTCTTATATAAGGAACATTAATATTTCATAAAACAGCAACAAACTTCGTCATATCAACAAAAAGGATTAATAATAATAATAATAATAATAATAATAATAATAATAATAATAATAATAATAATAATAATAATAATAATAATAATAATAATAATAATAATAATAATAATAATAATAATAATAATAATAATAATAATAATAATAATAATAATAATAATAATAATAATAATAATAATAATAATAATAATAATAATAATAATAATAATAATAATAATAATAATAATAATAATAATAATAATAATAATAATAATAATAATAATAATGGAGATAAATAGTACCGAGGAGTGAAAGGATAAATGATTAACATAAATACAGAGGACTGGAAGAAAAGCAACGTCAGAGTAAAGGATGAAAATAAATGAAAGCAAGACTGTGATTTCTGGAATAAAAGTAAAGAAGACGCCTTGCGATTTTCTTATATGTAGCAGGGAAGTGGAATGCGAGTGAGTGAGTGAGTGTGTGGTTTTCGGGCCCGTCGACATCAAGGTCATTTGGGCCCGGGAAGTGGAATGCTTTAGATATGGAATGCTTTAGATATGGTAGTTCTGTTGACAAAAATTAAACAGTGGATATTATAGAGATCACCAAGTTCACAATAATTAAACTCCTTTTTAATAATAAAGAAAACCTTTACCAAGGAGATAAGCATATACGTACACTTAAAAACAGCCATTATCCACGAGTATCCAGGTTCTGAAGTGGGTTTGCTATTATCATGTTTGTTTATAATGTACTCGTAATTTGAATTTTGTGAAGTTGTGATGGTTAACAGTAATAAAGAATATGAAGAAAGAATATCATATTTATTATATAAATGTTTAATCTACAAATTTGATATGAGTGAATTAACTGCGAAGGTAACTGACTGAAAAATATCCTGAACTATAAAGAAACACAGAATATAAACAGAAATAGAGTTCTGTTCTGTATGTTAATAAAGTTACAATTAAGAAGAAAATATAACTAAATATTCAGTATTCAAATATTGGAAAAAATATATTCTTAACCAACTTGAACAGTATCATATAAGTATTGTGACTTTGTGGGTTCGTGAAATGAAAAGTCCAATTACACCACTCAAAAATGTTCTTTATTTCCACCGACTTACAGTTAAACACTTGCCAATTACACAAAATTACGTAATGCACACAATTACGATTCACCAGTTCGTCCGTTATCGTTCCGATGCACGTACACGGCGCTACTTCACTAGCACGTCAAACACTAACTAACTAACTGTCTCTCTGAAACCCTTTTTATAAGAATGTCAGTGTTTTTCTAGAAGTCTCTAATCACCGAACGTTCCAGACCACCGGAGAAGGGGAGAGAAACATCGAAGGACCGGCGACACTACCGCAAATCACCCCTCAGTTAGTGACAGGAGACAGATGAGTGGGCGTGGCGTCGCCTCCGGCCCCTTCTCAGCTGTTGCTTGTGGTGCCTCCCGATAACTGGGTGACACTGCTCCCTCCTCAAAGCTGGTCGTCCCGAACAGCACCATCACAGCGGGCTAGACGATCCAGGTGTACCACCAACATCTTCCCTCGGGGAACCTTCTGGATGCGGTAGACCACGTCGTTAATCCTCTTCACCACCCGGTACGGTCCTTGCCATGGCTGCTGGAGCTTCGGGCACCGTCCCTTGGTCCGGGTAGGACGGTACAACCAGACTAGGTCACCTTGCTGGAACCCTTGGCTGTTGGCTTGCCTGTCATACCTGGTCTTCATGCGGTCGCTCGCCTTCTGGATGTTCTGGCGAGCCATCTCGTGCATGTCGTGGAGATGGTCCACCAAGTTCTCCACATACTCGGTCGCTGGCTGTTTCACTTCCGGAGGGCTTCCAAAAGCCAGGTCACAAGGGAGGCGTAACTCTCGGCCGAACATTAAGCTGGCTGGCGTCATCCCAGTTGTGTCGTGTGTAGACGAGCGATAGGCCAGCAAGAACAGTGGCATCTTGACGTCCCAGTCTCGCTGATGGCTGCCCACGACTTTCCTCAGGTGTTCCTCTAAGGTCTTGATGTACCTTTCGACCATGCCGTCCGATTGGGGATGTAGAGGCGTAGTGCGAGTCTTGTTCACCCCAAGCCTTTGTAATGCCTCCTTCATTAGGTTGGACTCAAAGTTGGTACCCTGGTCACTGTGTAGCTCTAACGGCACCCCAAATCGACAGAACACTTGCTCCACGAGGCAGTCTGTGATTGTCTTTGCCTCTTGGTTTGGGATGGCATACACCTCCGGCCACTTGGTGAAGTAGTCCACGACCACCATTAGGTACTTGTTGCCTCGGTCGGAAACTGGGAACGGTCCAGCAATGTCGACGGCGAGCCGTTCGAATGGCGCTCCGACGTTGTACTGCTGCATGCGACCCCGGCTCCTAGTCTGGGGGCCGCGACTCGCCGCGCACACGTGGCACTGACGGCACCATCTCTCAGCATCTGCTCGGAGCCTCAGCCAGTAGTAGCGCTGCCGTAGTTTGTCAATCGTTCGGTTCGCTCCCAGGTGTCCTCCCGAAGTACCGGCGTGTACTTCCTCCAGGACTTCCGGGACCTTACTCCGGGGAAGTACCAACTGCTCTCTCTGCGTCTTCCCATCGGGTGATTCCCATACCCGGAACAGCACGCCCTCTCTGATCTTCAACGAGTCCCATTGGGCCCAGTACGACTTGTAGGTGGCGCTCCTCGGTGCGATGTCCTCCCAGGTTGGTCTCATCCCTGCCTCCACTTCCCTCAAGAGTGGCCCCAAGTCTGCGTCCGCCAGCTGCTCCCTCCTCAGGCCTGCGCTATCCCAGCCTTCAGCAGGCACTGCCACAACTACTCGGACTGCTGCGGCACGCTCCTTCTCTTCTACTCTTGTGCACTGGCCGCACTCTTCTGGACAGGGTCTTCGGGACATGGCGTCTGCGTTACCATGGCTCTTCCCTCTACGATGTTCCGAGGTGAAGTCGTACTCCTGCAACCTCTGGACCCAACGTGCTGTCTGGCCTTCCAGGTTCTTAAAGGTCAATAGCCAGGTTAGGGCGGAATGGTCAGTCCTCAGGTGGAATGGCTGACCGTACAGGTACTTGTGGAAGTGCTCCAATGTCTTTACTACCGCCAGTAACTCCCGTCGGGTGACGCAGTAGTTCTTCTCTGCCTTGGATAGCGTCTTGCTGTAATAGGCTATCACCCGCTCATGGCCGTCCTGGATCTGCGACAGGACACCTCCAATGCAATGGTCGCTGGCGTCGGTGTCCACAATGAAGGTGCCACCCGGTCGTGGGAAACCCAAAATTGGAGCACTGCACAGGGTCTCCTTTAGGTGCTGGAAAGCGTTTTCTGCGTCCTCCGTCCACACATAAGGCCGGTGTTCCTCTGTCAGGCGGGTGAGGGGTTTTGCGATGTTGGAGAACCCCTTTATGAAGCGCCTGTAATAACTGCACAGCCCCAGGAAACTGCGCAATTCTTTCTTATCCTTTGGGCGAGGCCAATCTCTCACAGCCTGCGTCTTCTCCGGGTCTGTGGCCACTCCGGTTGCTGAGACTATGTGGCCCAAGTAGTTAACTTCCTTGCGGAAGAGCTGGCACTTCTTCGCGTTCAGCTTCAAGTTGGTCGCCTGCAGTCTCTGTAGCACCTTACTCAGATTCTCGAGGTGATCTTCAAAAGTCTTCCCGACGATGATGATGTCGTCCAGGTATAGCAGGCAGGCATCGTAAGTCAGCCCTCTCATCACTGACTCCATGAGGCGTTGGAAGGTAGCTGGTGCGTTGCAGAGGCCAAAGGGCATAACCGTGAACTGCCAAAGACCTTGGCCCGTCGAGAATGCGGTCTTCTCCTTGTCTCTCGGGTCTAGAGCTACCTGCCAGTAGCCCGACTTCAGGTCCAGGGTCGAGAACCACTGTGCACCAGCTAGCGTGTCCAGGGTGTCGTCAATCCGGGGTAAGGGAAAGCAGTCCTTCCGGGTGACAGCGTTCAGCTTTCTGTAGTCTACGCAGAAGCGCAGCTCACCGTTCTTCTTCGTCACCAAGACTACAGGGGAACACCAAGGGCTGTCGGACTCTTCAATCACTCCCCTGGATCTCATGTCCTCCAGCATGTCTCGTACCGCCCCTTGCTTCGCCAGCGGAACGCGTCTATGTGGTTGCCGAATAGGCCGGGCGTCCCCGGTGTCGATGCGGTGAAGTACTTTGTCCGTGCGGCCGTAGTCACTATCACCTTGGCTGAAGACGCGCTGGTACCGCCTTAGCAGTTGTCGAACCTTCTCCAGCTGTTCTGTGGTCAGGTGGTCGGCCGCCCTCTCTACCAAGCCTTCTAGCCGGGGCCCCAGGTGTTGCTTCGGCGCCGGCTCCTGTGTCTCGTCGATAGCTGTTACGCTCAGCACGGGCTCGCACATTCCCAACTCCGTCCCGGCCTGGACGTCGTGATCGGCGTCCGTAGGATTTAGCAGTCTCACGGGCACCTCCTCTCGGCACGGCAGCAATGCCCTGGCTACACACAGTCCGTTTACAGGCGTCTTCTGGTCCAACATCATGTTCCTGGTTCTCTGGCCCTCCAGTCGCGCCGTCACCACCACCTCGCTCCTCGCGGGGACAACCACGTCTTCGTCCAAGACGACCCTGCAAATTCCAAGGCGCTCTTCAGGTTGACGGAGTATAACCTCTTCTCCGTTAAGCCGCAGGACCTTCTTGCCGACGTCGACCGTCGCCTCATGGCTCCTGAGGGCATCCAGTCCCAGGATCACCTCCTCAGCCACCTTCGCGACGAACACCCACAGACGCACGGCACTCCGTCCCAAGGTCAGCTCCAGCAGGGCCTCCTTCTCCACAGGCAAGGTGTCGCCCGATGCCGTGACAAGCTGGTATGGCCGGCTTGGCTTCCTTGTCGGCAAACCCTTCGCCACGTCAGGTCTGATGATGGTCACGGCCGCCCCGGTGTCCACCAGCACGCGGCACGGCTTTCCTCTTATCCAACCGTCCGCGATGAGGCTGTCATCCATACGCCGGCTGACGGCGCGCAGTGTCACTCGAGGGGATGGTGGTGATGGCGCCGACGTGCCCCTCTCCACGACGGCCCTTACTCGTTTTCCGGCTGCTCTTCCTGGTGTGGGCATTCTCTCTGCAGGTGTCCGGGCTGTCCACACCCCCAACACAGGCCACTAGGTGTTCGCCGGCGTCCCTCAGCTGGTCTTCTGTCTCCGGCGTAGCGGACACTCCTCGTTCTCGACGTCGGGATGGATGTTATTTTGGCCGCCTCCATCCTTAATGCCGCTGTCAGCGCCTCGTGGATGGTTTTATATTCCCCGAGAATTAGGCGCTGACGAATCTCCGTGTCCCGTACCCCGTCGACAAAATTGTAGGCGGCTTCCCGGGATACGAACTCCAGTGGCAGGTCAACCAAGGCCTTGCTAGCCAGCTGCTCGATGGCTATGGCGAACTCCTGCAGCGTCTCCCCCGGCTGCTGCGACCTTGCCTTTAGCTGGCTTCGGTATGCTGCGGCTAAGCGGTGGTTCCCGAAGCGATTCTCCAGGGCCTCCCAGATGTCCTTGGGCGCCGCCATCGTCTGCACCGCGTTTAGCACTTCCGCGGCCCGTCCCTGGAGGCTGGCTATTAACTGTGTAGCCTCCTCCTCCGGTGACCACCTGTTGTGCCTGGCCACTGTGTCGAACTGGCGGCGGAAGACTTCAAACGTTGACGCGCCGTCATACTTGGGAGGTTTGACGCGCGCAGATGTTGTGTCGCGTCCCGGCGCGTCGGGCTTCAAATCCTTCAACCTCCTGCCGACGACGTCCTCCACCATTGCGTTCAGGGACTTGACGCTGCTGTCAGCCTTCCCTTCCAGGTTGTTAATGCGGTTCGCAAGGTCTTCGACGTCTTCCACCACGGCGTTCAGGGTCTTGGCGTTATTGTCGGCCTTTTCCTCTAAATCATTAAGGCGGTCGTCTACTTGGCCCATCCGCTTGCCCAGCTTCGTGACGTCATCCCTCACGCCGGCCAACTGTTCGTCAAATTTGGCGGCGAGGACCTCGTTCGCCTCCTTCATTTCCGTGGCCAGACTGTCGTTCGCTGCCCTCATTTCTGTGGTCAATTCGGTCTTTATTTCTTCCGTCTTCGCTGTTATTTCGGCCTTCATTTCCATCATCTTCTCCAAAATTTTTTCCAATGCCGCGTCCATGGTTGTAATGTTCGGTGATGCTATCTTCCCGCTTCCTGACACCAGTTGTGACTTTGTGGGTTCGTGAAATGAAAAGTCCAATTACACCACTCAAAAATGTTCTTTATTTCCACCGACTTACAGTTAAACACTTGCCAATTACACAAAATTACGTAATGCACACAATTACGATTCACCAGTTCGTCCGTTATCGTTCCGATGCACGTACACGGCGCTACTTCACTAGCACGTCAAACACTAACTAACTAACTGTCTCTCTGAAACCCTTTTTATAAGAATGTCAGTGTTTTTCTAGAAGTCTCTAATCACCGAACGTTCCAGACCACCGGAGAAGGGGAGAGAAACATCGAAGGACCGGCGACACTACCGCAAATCACCCCTCAGTTAGTGACAGGAGACAGATGAGTGGGCGTGGCGTCGCCTCCGGCCCCTTCTCAGCTGTTGCTTGTGGTGCCTCCCGATAACTGGGTGACAGTATAATTATCACACAAATGTTATGAATGGCATCTAAATAAATGAGCGCATCCATTTTTTAAGTTACGTAAAACCTATGTCTACGACATGAAACCAACATAGAACGATTATGTAAAATTAGATAGTAAACTCGATACCAGCCTGGAATTTACATCATGAATGTTGAGCTCCTATACCATCTCATGACTTATTGTACTCACTGCAATTTAATTTCGTAAGCATTCTACAAACATAATATAAATTATTTTATCTGCATACTTCACGTTTGTAATGCCAAACAGAGTCTTAAGAGGCCACAACAGTTAAAAAATATTGCTAAAGAATGTTTTACTTGGTATGGAGAAATTTAAATGTAATAAACACGAATAATACTAATTAGAACATTAAAGAGTAATAACTCACCTTTAGATATTAAATTTTTATTAGGGACTTCGCAACGCCCAAAAAGTACCACATGTAACCACTTGCACGTAGATGCTGGACATCTCCCGGTGTGGAGAACGGCGCTCCTTGCGTGTGCCACTTGTAGACCGCGACCCGTCAGGGGTAAACAAACCCTCCCGTAAAATGCTGTGTTATTATGCCTATATGTTCCTGCATATTCTGGACCCATGTTCGGGTACTTGCAGCTATACTCCGCACCCGATTTTTGGCACACAGACCCCACATAAACCAGAGACAATACCATCAAACTCAAAAACGAATACAGACAGCTGAGAGCTAGTAATAGTTCCCTTGTAAGCTGCAGTTTAAAAAGGAGGTCCATTAGTGCCAACTTTATTTTTACTCTGGATTCAGTGATTTCAAATTTAAATCTTCAGTAGCACGCATCATGTCACCAAATGTCCGAAGTCTACAATCAAGCTGACACCTTTCACATTTATGTACAAGATGAATTTTAATTTTACGTCCTCCAAAGTCATCATATCGGACGATCAATGAAATAGGTGAAAAGATGCTCAAATGAGCCCAGTGTCCAAAAAAAATAGAATTACACTATATTCTTCTTTCAGAGCAAGTGAAAACCCCTGAAAAAAGCTTATCCGGGTAACTTGGGACCTCTAGAACGTGAGGCAGACACGCTACCATTTACGATACAGAGGAGGGCAAATGATCAATTGGAACCGTGCCCCCCAAAGAGACCTTACCGGTCATTGCCGCACCTTTCACAGAATAACACGTGCAATTGACAGTAATTTGATCGTTATCACTGAATTAAGCTGTGGCAGGCTACTAAAACAGGATCGTTGTTCTGATGGAAATTTGTTTTTAGACCTTTGCTGAATAACAAAGGCTGGCACAACAATAGGAACAGTTTATGTCGGCACCTTGAGTTTAAAACCCCTGCAGGAAATGTTGGCACAAAAAGATAACCTCATATTTATTCTAAATCGGGACAGCAAACGCAAAACTAAAATACAAGCAAACGAATACATTTAAAAGCTCAATTAAACACATTTGTTCTTGGATCCATTCCGTCATGGCTTGCACTTTATTTCCGGTTTAAAACCTTTCTTCATTCTGTATATGCCTGGCAGGAATTTTCAAGGTCACCCGCGTACTATCTGTAGCGCTCCCACATAGCGCTAAGTTCATAGCAGTTACGTGAGCTAACAATTGTCCCAAGTCCATATTCAAGTTATTTCAATAAGGGCATTTTGGATAGTACATAGGATATTGTTCATTCCGATTTGCATGTAGACATTAATACTCCTGTCTTGCTTCCAGTCAGTCATCAAAGTCACGCTTAGAAAATTAGAAACAATGAAAACATTTTGTACTCTACATTAATTTCTTCTTACACTACCTTCTTCCCTTTTAAAATCTATTTTGCAATTTCAAAATTATTATAGTTCCTTCGCACTCTTTCTGTGAGTGTTATTAACGTTGGTTCAGTAGGCTGACGCTTAGTTAAAGCATCGTTTGAAAATCATCTCCAAGTTAAAAATGGAAGAAAACATTTGGAATTTGGCTCCTTTCCCACACATTCCCAGAATTTCGTTGTTCGCAATATAAGTGACGTTTGTTTAGCTGCTTTCAGCTTATGGAGTGCTAGGTTTTATGAAATCTCTTCTCTCCAAAGTGATGATGTCAACATCTGCCACATGTTTAAGGCGGTTGGGAAGCGGATTGAACTAACAGAATATGATGAAGCTCAAAAGCACTGGTACGTTAATTTAGCACATATTCCTCAATATCTTCCCGAGTCTTGTTCATCTCAGGCAGATAAAGCATCACTTCTCACGGCAAAGGAAAAAGAATCAGGTACTTGTCTGAAAACGATTCCACAATGTTGGAATTTAATGTGTGTGTCTTCCAGAATTGTTATTGACCTGCGAATTCTACTGACCAGCGATTCCTTACCTCGGAGCAGCACTTACTGACTCGTGAACTACTTCCTGTCCCGCTTCACGGCTGCCGACTCCTCACCGCAGAGCTTGGAAAGTACACCTCTCTGCAAATTTCAGCTGACCGACTGATTCATAAACTACTTCACAGTGTCGACTGCTTACCAGGGAGCTGCACTCGTCGACTCAACTCGAAACACACGCAAACCTTAAACACCAAACACTACCACTTGTCTGTGCTCTAACTACTGTACTCCAGGCTTCGCAAAAACATATACCTGTCCAGCGTAGCCAGAAACATCTGGTGATAGAGCCTTTTCGAATTACCTTCTAGAATGTACTGAAATAGTCTCGCACGGTGCCTGATCAGTAACGGCATACGCCGCCCCTATTTATTGATATTTTCGTGACGTCATTTACTGTCCGCCGAGGGCACCTCCCAATAGCAAACATCAATGGCGATGTAACCTCTCCACGTCCAATCACGCGACCGTCGAAGTAACAGTATAAGTAGAATGTATTTATATCGGATAATCGAAAAGTTGCCCCGCACCTTCCGTTAAACCAAGATTCCCTTAGAGTCGGAAATTTCGGTGGTAGCACTGGATGACGCAAACGTATGGTGTTAATGTTAATTTGTTAACGTTCTGCTAGTTAAGAAAACTGTTAGGTTCAAATATGGCATCTATTAAAGATGATTAGAAAAATAATACGCAGCTAATCTGTTCAAATATGATGTTGAAAATGTTAACTGCTTTAAGATACAGATTCACTCGTTTTAATATATTTTCAAACACTGCAATTACTGTCTCTTATGTTATATAGATGTTATGTAAGCTTCTATCGTAGTTTTCAGTTCATTGTTTTCGGATTGTCCTTGTAGACCTAAACTTTAGCTGCTGTTCAAAGAAAATAATCGGGAGGGGAGGATCAGGAGACCGCGGAGACCACAATCCTTTAGTAATTAGTCTTTTCCCAAAAAATTACATGAACAGTTCCATAGAAATTTATGTGATGTATGAGAAGTGGCACTATCTTGCTGAAAAAATGTACGTTCACTTCATCTACGTTGAGCTGTGAAAAAAATGGAAAAAGAATATCCGATCAATAAACATCTGAATTAATTGAGGTGCCGAAAAAATTGGCCCAATAATTCGAGAGCGAGAAATTGCACAACATACACCAATCTTTTCTGAATATAAAGGGGTTTCCTGAGTAGCATTGGGATTTTCAGTAGACCATAATAGCGTACTTTGTGAAGTTACGCATCTTGGTAAATGGAACCAAGCTTCATCAGTGAAAAAAAAAAAAAAAAAAGTGTCCCATCACGTTAATTCCATGATGCAAAATAAACTTCTGGAACCATTCACAATACTGTCCCATTTTCCCGTGATCTGTGGGTTTTAATTCGTGCACGATTGACAGTTTATCTGGGTAAAATCAGAGTTCTTTTTTACTGCTTTGTATGCGGAACCATAAGAAATATAACATTGTTGGGTCACTATGCTTATTGATTTCTGTCAACTTTTAAGTATTCTAATATATCGGACAGTTTTTCTTGTTAGCACACGGGGTCTACCATTACTACTAGCAACATCGTCCACGGAACCTGTCTCCCGAAATTTATTAATAAAATCAGGCTCAGTATCTCGGTGCGGTAGTTGTTGAATTAGGGAACTTGGCAACCAAACTTCGTTTCACTTTCTCGGCGTAGTTTCCGCGTTCATTAAAAACGTTTTCCACAAGAAAGACGCGTTCCTCAGTAGAATAAATTGCTGTCACCTCCAACACTCTCAGAACACAAGTACAGTATACCAAACAACTAACCAGTACAATGACTCACTGGCAGCCGGCGAGTACGTGCTGGAAACAATAACATTTTTATCGGAATGGAATGCGGAAAAATAGGGATGCCAAACTTTTCTCGAGCAGTAGGCTATTACCCCAGTGCGGAGGGAGTTATTGATGACCCCGTTATATTTTAATCTGCATATGTATGTTGTGACTAAATGACAACAGGAAGTTGCATTAATTTCACTTTATTACAATTGTTAGCCCAATGCTAATTTATAATCACGTTCATCTTTTTACAAATACACAGTGTAAGCACGCCACTCGCCCCTTTGAGTGTCTGTTACAGCACCGAACTGAACTGCTCCAAGCTTCTCGACGTTCACTGCTTGCAGATAAATATTCATTGCATAACAACTCCAACTGATTCACAGCTCCAATACTGACTGGTTCAGAAGGGCACAGCTTGCATTCTATGATATCACGATTAATAGTAAAATTACTATCACCCAAATTACTTAATTCCTGAACGCTTCCTTGGTGCGGACGCAGTAATTTAGGCATATTGTACGAGAGATGCACAATAAAGATTTTATTTCTCCTAAGTGCCTACTTGCGACAACTGTACATACATGCGCCGTTGAACTGCGTACACAACATTGATAGAAGTCAGTTGCGTACTGGCAATGTGTAAGAGTGAACGTGTTTCATAATCGCTTCTACACATCATGGCCGACTTTCGTGAACAGCGATATGCAATTCGGTTTTGTTTTGTTAAATAAAAACGCCACCAAAACCTACGACGATCTGAGAGAGCTTATGGGGATACCATAATATTTGGTCGAGCACGTTTCAGTTGGCAACATGCTTTCAAAAATGACCGGGAGGGTGCTAAATTGCAGGGAGAAGGTGCACCTACTACTGCCATAACGACAAATGCAAATGTGTAGTGTTTAACGCCCGCTTTTACTACATACGGCACCGCAGGCGGTGACACTGATAATACATGAGATGAAGATGGAGCACCGGTGGAATGAGATGGCGGGGGAAACCGGAGGTCCCGGAGAAAACCCACCCCGGCGCCGTGTTGTCCATCACAAATCTAACTTTGTGGTCGCCTGGGATCGAACCCGGGCCGCCTTGGTGAGAGCCAAGCGGTCTAACCACTGAGCCACAGAGCGGCCTGCCATAACGGCAGGTGCCACTATTTGAGATGATACCGTCTCACTATGAAATAGCTTGCACAAATGGGATATGAGCACTCACACAATTTTAAAAGCACTTGCAAATGCCTAGAGTGTGCGCATGATGGATACCGCAACTGCTTATTCACAACAAATGTGTGCCGCTATTGCAGACAGTGAATTGCACACGAGGGCCAAGCTTGGTGGCAAAACATCAATGCTGATGAAACAGATGTACTGTATGACCCAAAGATGAAGAGCAGCAGCACAAAATGTATGCAACATGGTCAAACCCCACTATAAGAAGCAGGAGCGCAGAAGTCCGCCACTTAAGTCGTGGTCATCACGTTCTTTTATTACCAGGAGACTGTGTACACTCAGACAATTCAAAGACATACAGTCATTGGAGATTACTGTAAGAACGTCCTGGTAAAAGAATACATCCACCACCCCAAAACAATGGAACATCATTGGACAATGGAGCTTCATCACGACAATGCCAGGTCACATATTGCTAATAGAGTTCCTAATTCCTAATTCCTAAAATGGCATCTCTTGGGTACCCCTTCGCCTTATAACCAACTTGGCTCCATGAGCAGATTTCCTTAACCCGAGGCCAGAAACGAACTTATGGGAAGTCAGTTTGACAAGGTCAAGGCACTGAAAGCCATAGATGCGACCCTGAAGAGGATATCAAGGAAGGGCTAAGGGCATGGGTCAAGAGTATCGCATGGAGGGAGGATGTATTTTGAGAGGACAAACATCTGTATGGAAGATTTATACAATAAACTGTCATACGAGCATCACATGTCTTTAATGAACATCCCTTGTTATTCTACATATAACCAAGTACTTGTTAGTATTGCAAGAATGCAAAGCAGACCCACCACTTGACAGCAGGACAAGGTGCAACTCTATATGCACACAAACTGCACAGCAAATGTGGTCATGGTTGAGTGTGATCATGAGTGTGGTCCATCAGTGCTTAAAAGTCCAGTTGCAGTGTAAACTAATTTCTGTTTGCCCTGAACATTGTTTTTGAGAAATATCCATATGTGTACCAATTATTCGTGCAACATATTCATTCTTTCACCTTTGCTGCTTGCTTCATGAAGTCAAGAACATTTGCAATTATTTCCATTTTCTATGTAATAACTTGGAAGTCAACTTTGAAAATAATCATTGTTATATGACAAACACATTTACTGCTCTCTTTGAAAAAACAATAGTTGCCTAATACTGTGTATTGCTTGATGTGAGAAGCAAAGCTATCCTATCACTTACTCTGAGTAATTTTAAGATTAAATAATTCCTTGTATTGGTGGCCCATAATTCCAGAAGTTTTGCGACCATTGAAATGAACTATTATGCTTTAAAAGGTGCAATATATACCATAACCTAAGTTAAAAGCTTCTATTCTTGTTGAATAAAATATTACCATAAAAACTTATTCAGTCTCGCTAACATATCTCACCAAGGATTACAGAATAATGCTTGGAAGGATGCTTAAAAGGAACTATAAAGGAATGAACAAACTCCCAAATCAACCTTATTAGCCATTAACAATTTATTTGCATGGTTACATGTGTAATATTTTTACCTTCTCTTGCAGTCATTCATCAGTAGAAATACTTTATACTGAGATTCCAAAAATACTAACAGGTTTTGACATGTACTGAATACAAATAGATTTCATTTTGATGAAATTTTGGTTCTTTATTAGGTTTATGTCTAATTTTCCAAATCATAACAGGTTATTCCTAGCTATACAATAATCAGCACATATTAATTTAGCTTTCTCAAGAGTAGCTAAGAGTAGCCCATATTTGTCTAGACATAAATTATGGTTGACTATTGCAAAAAACAGAAAAACATGATGTTTAAGTTTCTGTTAACACATAATTCTAAAATGAAAAACTGGATAAAATAAAATATCAACTAAATTCAGCAGCTCCCAGTTGTTGCACCTGATTAAACCAAAAATAGCTCTAGAATTTTTTATTAAAATAACATGTATCTTGAATTTTCTACAAATAGCTTGTCAAGTCCATTTCACTTGGAGTGAAGTAGAATGAAGTTATACAAAATTGTGTCTTTCAGAAGTAGACGAAAACTTGCTTCACAAAGAGTATCTATAAAAGATACATTTTATATACAATAACTTTTTGTTCTGTTGGCCATATCTGAATTATTCATTGCTGGGTTTAGAATTATTCAATATTTTCTCATTTTTTGAAATGCTGCCTTGATGTAATGGAGAATGCTTAAAATTCAAGGTCAGTTAGCCACATTTAAATTAAAGACTATTGCTTCATGAGTTTTTTGCACTTACAACAAAATGTGTAATTCAGCAAACGTTTATCTTGATATATGTGAAGCAGTTAGAAAAATAGGTCAATGTGAATGTAACACATTAGCATTTTTAATTATGAATGCATAACTATTACTTTTAAGTACAAATCTATTGTGGGTATACACAGTTAAGTTGCTGGCCAATTAAAAACTACAGAAAACCAGAACCACAAAAACCTACAATCCGGAGTATAAAAATTATGAAGAAGTCTAATGATTACTTATAAAACCGAACTAAAATAATAAATAACAGAAAGGTGGACCCATTTATATAATACATAAAATATTTTTAATCTTGATAGTATATGGCCACAATATTTTCTTAGGTAATAAAAAAAATTAAACAGTTAACCACCTCCAATACTCATTAGGCTTACTCAAAATTATTTTTGGAGGGATTTTACACAAATTCATGTAAGTTTTATAACAAAATGTGTACTCTAGAGATTTATATGAATGTTTCCAAATTAAATATTTAATAAATCAATAAGAATATTCACAAACTCCTTGCTTCAAGGTGTAGTGATTGGTTTCTCCTGTGTTTTCCTGAACAATGTTGCTACTGGATTTGAGTAATATAAATAGACAATTCAATACAAATGCTCTTTTAGGAACAGTGATAATTTATCTACTACTCCCATACAATTACTTATTTTGCTGCAATTTCTGAAGCAGTAACTCTATCCTATCTTTCATCACTGGTTGTCCCTTTTTAGTCCTTTTCGATAGTTTCTTAAAGCGTTCCATTTTGTTTTTCTTGTATTTTGCAAGAGCTTCATTAATCTCTTGCTTTTTTCTTCGTGCTGCTTCCCACTTTTCTCTCTTCTCTACTTGTTTTCGTTCATACTCCTCTTGAGCTTCTTTGTATGCACTTTGCTTTATTGGTTTAGGAAAACTGGAACAAAAATTATTTTAAACCATTATATTAATATATTTTATAATTCCTTTTATCATTATGTAGTTCCTTGTTTAAGGGAAGCAGAAAGTGTGGAGCTTAGTCAAGTACACCCTGGAAAAAGTAATCCTCTGTTTCTCAACTATTACTAAGCGAATCATTTTAAAAAAAAAACAAGCACATATATCTGACTATGGAGAATATCTATGTGACAAATTTCACTAACCTAGCTTTTATAATTTCTGCTTAAAAATTTGTTTAATAAGTAAACAGAAGATAATATTTTGTGAAAAAAAATAGGGTATACTGCTGCCACAAAATTAGAATAAATATGAATGGCACAGTCAAATTTTTACACCTGAGCCTCATATGTTTGTTATAATATTGATTAAAATTATGTATTATTAATGGTTTTGTTGAAATAGATTTTTTTCAATATGAAGACAAATGAAAATGTAAAATTTACACCCTCTTTTTCAAAAAAGATATGGTTACCATATTCAAATGGAGAGTTATTTCATCATAATTCTAGATCAATATATGTAATGCTATATCAAAAAGAAGCGTAAGAAATGTAAAATCTTCAGCTCTAATAGTTACTAAGAAAAATGGGCATATATATGCAAAAAATTGTTTCTGAGAAAAAGCTCTTGAAACAAAAAAATTATTAATAATGACATATCAAAACATTTCAAATCCACAGTCATCTTCATCAGGCTGATGGCCCTCTTTTTGCTTCCAATGAAGCCTTCTTTTGGGCCTAGATTCCTTTGCAGCTGATTCTGCAGCTCTTTCAACATTGAAAACACAACACTTGATTTTCAGCAATGACTCCCTTGTGTTAGTGCTTATTTTTATTCCCGTTTCACTCAGTACTTTCACTCTGCTAACTGCATTATTAAAGCACAATATTGTATCAAAGACACCAATCTGCAGCACATTATATTCTACAAACACTATCTTTGGTAAACGTCCTCATATGCAGCAGTTGAAACTTCCATTCAAATTATGAGTGTCCATGGAGACACTTTTTAAGAAGTTTTTCTTGTGATAGCTCTAGGTAAATGTGCTTTACTGCTTCCAGGAACTCAGTTTGCTTCATAAGTATTGTTTGTGACAAGAGCTTTGTAACCGCTAACAGTTTTGTTGATATTTGTTTAAACTACTGTGTAGCCATTTAAATGGAATGCATCCATAAGTTTAAAGCTTATTGTGCACTGTATAGAAAACTATATATATTCTTGTTCAGAAAATATCAAGAGAATTTGACTGCAATGAAAATGAAAAGTGACATTTTTGACCATTTCACACTTCCCGCTTCTCTTAAGGCAATCATTCTATTAAAATATTTATAAATAGGTTATTTTCGCCTTTGGAGTTTGCTAAAGGAAGTCAGTAAATACAGAAAAGCAGATGCAATGCTGTAAAAAGTGAGTAAAAGTTAGTGAAACTGTTTTAACACATTCCCTTCATAAAGATTGTAGATTATTTCTAAATGGCTCAAAAATGAATAACAGCATACATCAGTGGATATACATAAATGCCAATAGCAGCAACAATGAAATTCAACACAGACTTTGATCAAAGGTATTCACATTTGTTGGACATTATCAAACAACTTATATCACAAGTTCAGAAAATTGAGACAAGGTTAAGAAAATTACTATAGGAATACCCTTTGGCTTAATACAGGATATGGTGCAGCAATTATCCATAGAGTGTGCTTTAGCAGATGTTTGGGTTATTGCACAAATGTTAAAACTTGTGGTAACTTTAGTTCTGTGTTATGCTATTCCTTCATGTTATGTGTTGCAGGGCTTTTAAATGTTGGTAAATGTTGAATTTGTAATTGATCTTATTGCTATATAAACTGCTCTCAGAAATAATGCACTATTAAAGTAACCAGGAATACTCAGTTGCTCAAAATTAGGACTTGAGCTAGAAGCTTAGGTAACTGCACAGTGTAGCTGATAAGCCCTGTTACACTGTACCTCATCTGGTTCTATGAAGCAAAGAAAGGAATACATAATATGTATTAATATGATAATGTATAGATATTGCAATTCACATACTGATGGCAATATTGAAAACAATAAATGATTCCTGCTATGGCAGATGCAAGAATTTTTAATGTGAAAGATTGTTTGGTGGCTATGTGGGTGTATGAACATTGAATCTCTGGACATACAATATAGGATAGCCAGAATGATTTGTGAATGTGTTTAGGCAAAGTACCATCATAGCCAATATTATTGGGGGTAAAAGAAGACTTTGGCAACAGGAAACATTCCTGATGCACATCAATAGTAAGAGACCAACCATACAAACAAACTTTGGTGGATTGGATGAGGAACAGAACTCTCAATAGCTCATTACCTTGGTCTGCAAGAAACCTGAGCTTGTTACAACTGAAAGTGGATGGTGAAGATATGTAAAAAGTCTAATACACTGGAACAAAGCAGCTGAAAGACAGTGTTTGTCGAATTCACAGTATAGCCATTAATATACTGTTCCAGATGCACTATAAAAATTGGAGGCACATTAAGTTATGCTACAAATAGATGTTTTCTATCCATAGGGGTAAGCTGTACATAATTACATTATTTCAAAGAAGGAGTTCACCAATTCTGTAGTGGTGTGCTGCTCAGAAACTGATATAGTTTTGAAATAGAGTTTGTAAAAGGTATTTAACACAATATTTGAGCTTTTAGGCTTTAGTGAGGCTTTAAGCTCAGCCTGTTAATTCACTCATACAAATAGTCTCTCAAATTACTGACTTCTTACAAATTAAAAGCCAGCTGCATTGACATTAATGCTTCAAAATGAATTTAAGTATAACTTTGGGTCAAAACTATTTCAAACTGTTAACCTTGTAAAAATTCCAGTGCAGCATTCCTTGTGTGTGTCTTAAATGGCTCACCATTTTCAATCTGTTTAAACCATGATCACTTTAATGAATCACCTTGTAGTAACCACTTTTTAATACTGTAGTCTCAGATCTATATTGAGATTATTTAAAATAGTGAAACCCTCATTCTAAAGTGCATTTTTACTTCCCATAATAGATTTTGGAAGCATTGTATTTCACCCAAAACTTCCATATAAGAATTCATCAGAAATACTACTTTTAGGTTCCCTGAATCCATAAAAGATATGTGTTTGCTTGATAAGTGAGAGGGATAAGAATTCAACACAACTAAATATTGGATAAATACCTACCAAACTTAGTTTTTACAGTCAGCAGCTTTCAGGAATGTGGCAATATTCTCAGGAGGATCTCTCCACTCCGAATCATTCTTTATAAGAAAAAGGTTTTCATTTTCTTTTTATGCAAAATGACTAATACCCTTCCTCGGAAGCTTATGTGGAAGCATGTCTGACAAACGTTCAAGAGATCCCGAGTTCGGATCTCGGTCAGATTGAGTTACTTGGATAAAGTTTTTGGGTTCCTATTATCCTGAAAGATGAATGTCGGAAAACTCTAAGCTCTTTAGACCCTGGACTCATTTAAGCATTATATCAACCATTTCATTCATTGTCCAATTAACATTGTAGGACGTAAATAAAAAAAAAGGCTAATACTTTTATTTAAAATACATATGATTAAGATACCTGCAATAACAATTAAGATCAATCTTGCATTTACTGCAAACAGCCCGTTCAGTCTACTTAATTCTAGATTAATTTTGATAACTTTAAACCGAAAAGGGAATGACAAAACCATTGTACACAAAAAATGTACATCTTGTTAAAAACATGTACAGTCTATGTTAATTAAACATTTAGTGTTGCTTAACATACTCCCTTTGACATATATATAAAGAGCAGCTGCCAGAAATAATGTTCAATTTGGGAAACATTGGAAGCATTCGCTGACAGTGCATTCACAATAATGCACTTTGGAAAGGTAGACTCAGATTGAAAAGTTGATTTGAATCCCAGCTATGGCATTGAAGTTTTCAGTCTGACTCCACCTTTCCAAACTTTGACTACACAAGGATAGTGTGAAAGAAGAATTAATTTTTCTAATATACTATTTGATACTACTCTGGCTTCATTTCAAAGCTATGCGATAAATAGAGAATTGCCTTACATCTTGGTTGTGTGCAAGGTAGCCAAGTGGTAAAACACATGTGTCTCATAAATAGACCAACATGAGTTCGAATCCTTGATGTGCACGTTTCTTTTTATTATTGTTGTTATTTTAATAACGTCTTATGTTTTTTCTTTTAGTTAAATGATGGAAATTAATAATTTCTCCACACTAGCCATGTATAGGCTAAGATTTTTGATGGATAGAGTCAACATGAAAAATTCAATGCCATGGCCAGGATTTGAACCATGGATCTCCTGGTTTCCGTCCAGTCACTCTTAACCTTTGAGCTACCATGGCCAACGTGCCGTCCTGACATTAAATTCTCCATTTGACTCGTATATTTCCCCGGTAGACCACTAGGGGCTCTCGCATCCAAGATACACCGTTTGTGGCAAATTACTATCGTAAGTACTTGAGTCCCAGGCTTCATCATTTAACTCTTATTACTTTAGTTAATTGATGGAAATTAATAATTTCTCCACACTAGCCGTATATAGGCTAAGATCTTTGATGGATAGAGTCAACATGAAAAAGTCAATGCCATGGCCAGGATTTGAACCACGGATCTCCTGGTTTCCGTCCAGTCGTTCTTAACCTTTGAGCTACCATGGCCAACGTGCCAACGTGACATTAAATTCTCCATTTGACTCGTTTATTTCTCTGGTAGACCACTAGGGGCTCTCGCATCCGAGATACACCATTTGTGGCGACTTACTATCGTAAGTACTTGAGTCCCAGGCATCATCATTTAACTCTTATTATTTTAGTTAATTGATGGATAGAGTCAACATGAAAAATTCAATGCCATGGTCGGGATTTGAACCACGGATCAGGTCAGGAGAAACATTTGTCTGGCACTAGTAGCCTCTAGCATACCTATTACTACATTGGTTACATAATGCCCCTCCGAATCGGTTCTCATCAATTCATACATAAATTTTTTCCCACCACATATTCACGTATTCAGTTTAACATGTCTTCATAATATTTTTGTAGGTAACTTTTATGCAAATTTGATTCATCTGGAATTGTGTGACTGATGTGACTTTGAAGAAAATCTCGTAATATGGAATTACTTAATTTTTCTAGCGGAATATTTGCACCAACAAACTCTTCACGTAATTCTTTATAAAAGTAAGATGACTTGTTACTTGACGTCGAAGCCGTTTCTTTTAACAGTAACTGAGATGATTGTCTTTTTTTCACATTCTGAAGAGCTCACAAATGTATTTCCCGCCCAACATATTATTGTACGGTCTGCAGCAACTTTAACTTCGCATACTTTACAGAACAATACAGTTCCACCAGTAGAGAATATGTTTCCGCCAAAGTCAGAAACATACTGTTTCAAACGGGACACAGTTGACTGTGTTTTGGCATTTCAATTCCACAACAAAACAAATTTACACACCTCAAAACTACTCTCTTACTGCGACACTTCTAGCCCCAGAAGTCCTGACTGATGTAATTGGGGATTCCTCGAATTAATGCATCATAAATTCACCAGCACTGTTAGGAGGCTGACCTGTGTTAATTACATGTTTACCACAGGTATAAAGCCACTATTTCATACAAGATTATGATATAAATGAACTTTTCATCACAGATTAAAAAAAAAAAAAAAAGGCCCTTGGGTCAGGGTCAGGTCGACCATGGGAATCGAGCCCGGGCTACCGAATGCGAGCTACAGATGAAAATGCCTAATAAATTTGTGAAAAAGAAACAAAATGACCGTAAAATGCATCTAAATGTTAAAAAATGACTATATTATAAAAATGTGGAAAGAATGCATTTTGATGACCTATAAAAATTACATATATCTAATGTATTTGTTCCAGAATGCACTTAATTTCCAATAAGAATCGTCTGACTACTCAGAAAAAAGATGACTTTTCATCAAAATCTGGGCCCTAATTATGAGACTCAATTTTTCACACACATTGCAGTGAGTGAAAAAGGGAAGGATTTTCTATGTTATGCATGGAACATATAAAACAATACAACTTGTGTGAACATTCTGATGATTATTATTATTATTATAATTACGAAAGGATTCAGGACGACAAAGCTAGAGATGTGTTCCATGACACCATTGTAAACCGGCCGTGGACACAATGCAGACTTAGAAAAATATACACTACCAGAGTCTGTTCCATTAGTCAAAGTGTGTATATGACAATCAACTCCTTGCCAAAATATCAGAAACTATATAACATCAGGAGTCCATATTCAAATGAAAAGACAGCATTATCAACTAACAGTAAAAAATGAATCTTCCACATAAACAACTTGGAAATAATGCTCATATTTAACTAACTTGATTGCATAGCCCCAACTGCATTGTACAAGGTATGGGAACAAGGTGCTCTACCTATCTGCCTGATGAAATTATAATACAAAAGTAAACAGAGATCAGCTGCTTATTTATTTTGATTGTTAATAAAATGATCTGTGGTTTACATTTTGAAATAAAAGTTTTGGGTGGAATGCAATACTCTACTACATGTACTGGACTAGACTATACCAGTGCAAAGAGGGTTTAGAATGGTTTAAAGATGGTGGACACATATTCGAGCTTAGTTGGACAAAACTGTCTTGTCTCTTATTGAAGGATCAAATGGACCCCAAAAATACTGTTCAGTACCTGAAACAATCGCTTCAGAAACTTTCCAGATTAACTGACAAACACTACAATTGGAAACTCCAACACTATTATCCACCATTAAATGATAAGTACCACTAGCATATAATCACTCACATTTAGCATACAAGAAAAAAATAGTATTTTTATCTCAGAAACTATTTGTAGTTGGTTTATTGATACTTGTCACTTACTTTTTTATATTATTATATATATATATATATATATATATATATATATATATATATATATTATTATATTATTTATATTATTATGTATTTTTATGTTGATAGTATTCCGAACTCTCCTGGATTTCTTCCATAGTCTTGTAACAACCTCTTTAGATGGTGCATTGCTTTAGAAATTCTCCCTTTGCAGGATTTCAAAATTATTATGAAAATGGTCTTTCTTTGATTAGAAACAGCATTCAGGAACTCCAAATACAATAACTTTGTGTCAACAGCTTGGTTTACAGTAGCCATTTTCCAGCTATGAACATCTGTTAAATGCCTTAACACAAGAATATAGAAATGCTGATTTAGGTTTAACACAAATGTTAGTCTGCATAGTCAATGCATGTTCAGTTTGGTACCTCCTTTGATGAACCCCCATAATTGTTCTACACAGGTTGTCCCTCCTCAGTTTTTTCTGTGTGGTTGCAATCCCTTAAATAAACTTTGGCAGCCAATGAAACATTAAGAATTGAAATTTAGAAACTTGGCAATTGAGACTCCACTTGGAGTCAGCATGTGACATTCACTTTCTTAAAATCAGGGTTAATGTAGATCTTTAAGGACAGGGAGAGAGGTTTTCCTTTTCTAGGTTATGAAGATGGATTTATGGTGATAATTAGTTGGGTTAGGGTACATTTCTTTTGTAAATTGCACTTGCATTCACTAAACAGACTCTCCAGCTAATAATATTCAATAAAACAGAATTTATATTAACATATATAATAAAACATTTAACGCTGTGTTATATACAACACATTAGCTGTTGTGAATACAAATGTGAGTTCACTATGGAGTGGAGCGTAAGTCAAAGGAAGGAATGTCATCAGGTTGCATTTTGTTTGAATAAAACTTCTCACTGTGTTGTATGTCATCATTCTGCCAACTCAAGTTCACTGAGTGATAACCTGACCCACACAGCTTAATCAGCTATTTGATTATGTTCATTTAGAATGGGAGATTGTGGTCCATGGCTCACAGTTCTTGTACAAGTTGTTTTATTGATGTAAATTAAAGACTGCAGATATGGATTCCATCAACTTTTCTGAATTCTAATTGAAATTTGCAAATCTATGAAGTAGCTTAAAGCAGTCCGCCAGATGTTAACAAAAATGCTGGGTTTTAAAAATAAGTGTGTAATTGCAGCTACATTTAATGTAACATTCAACGAGTGGCAAATAGTAAAACAAAATGCAAAATAAAATGTGTAAATTATAAGGCAAAATTTTTGAATGCATTGTGAAGTATGAAACCACTTAAGATTACACTTATTTTTTCAGTGGTTGGACGAATCTTGCTTTCTGTAGTATAGGATTTTTTTTAATGTCTGTATTATATTTCTATAATAGCTTTCTGTCTTTTAATATGCATGTAAGCTCTCTGATCTTTTATAAGCAAAGTTGCTACTCTGTATCCTGTGTCACCAATTAAAGAGAACATAAGCATGTTACACTGCTATCACCCTAAAAGTATCCAATTTCTTCATATTCTGGAATCATATACAGATCCAGACTGCGTAACATCTACACAGATACATTTTTTGCTCCATTACAAGTTGTCTGATTGAACATTAATACAAAGGACACCTTTTCTGTTGATGTATTTACACTCAAGTACATTTGCTTTCTTAATATATGGTTACAACATCAATAGCTTCAATAGAATAAAGAAATCCATAGCATTCTTGTCACTGTCTGAATTTCACATGCCAGCATAAAAAGTTAGAAAATTAATGCACTGATCACACTTGCTTTAGACTGATTTCACCATTTGTGAAAATGTTTTCTGCTTATGTTGATGCATTCACCCACACCAATTTGAAAACCCAGGTTACTCAAATATTGCAAGAATAATTTCATTCTTTGTTTGTTAGATAATGCACCAACTTGTTACATTCTCTGTGATACTGTATTATGTATAGTAAGCATGGGAACTACTGCATTCAACCCAAAAATATGATATCTAGATTTCACAGAAATATATGTTTTGGAATTCCCTGAAATTAAAATTGGCATGTTTAGAAAATATCCAGGTATGTTTATGTATACCTGTTGAACAGCAACTCAAAATTAAAAATGTTGGTTTAATACCAAACTTGGTATTTAAGTTCAACATTTTTCAAGGCTAATAACCCAAAGATTCAGTAAAATAAGCCCAACCCAGCCTACCCTTTTTACAAAACATTGTAAAAAAATATTGATTTTCTCAAAAATTAGTATTGATTAAAAACTTTTGATTCAACTACAATATATATCAGGTGGTAATAATTAGACTAATAAGTTCATAGTTCCACTGCCAAAGAGAGGAGAGCAGACAACAGATGCTAGTTGGAGAGAGGTTGAAAATGGAGGCAAAGGCTTCCGAAACTAGTCCCTCGATAATATAAAAACGTTAAGTGACAAAGTGTCAATAAACCGACTACAAATAGTTTTTCCGATTAAGCAAGTTAGTTACTTTTTGCACACACAAACTGCCACCTCCAAATGCTGACCAAGTGAATGTTATCTCTGACTCATGTACGCAGAGTCAAAGCTGTAGTTACATGTTTTTATTCACATCATATTGAGACAAACTTGAGTTTTTAGCTTCGGCTCATTTTATTCTCACCACTGGTTAATGAAACCTAAATAAACTCAAACTGTAATCATGACCCTAAATATTCTGAAACCATAATTAAAATGTTTCTAATGTCCATTCCAGAATTCCCACTGATGCAAACTAAAGCATGTGCTTCTGCTTGTCATGAGCCTAAGTATGCATGTTATGTCAATCTAAATGGTTCCTTAGTAAGTCATGAAATATTGGGATAGAAAAGAAGCACATTTTATTGTGGTTATCATAAGAGCTTGGTAAAAGATAATGGGCATACACAAACTGTTACAATATCACAAAATATAGTTTTGTTAATACAATCTGCTATTGTGCAAATGTTGAGTCTATCTGGCTTGTGAATTACCAACTCTATGGACAACTGCCATTCTATTATTTATAGGAGAAATGCTGCAGTGGATTCCCTGAAGTGCTATCTGAGCACCAAATAAACACTTTGATAAGCTAACAGTCATTTCTAATACACTGGCACATACACGCTAAACTCGGATCAAATCTTGTGATCTAGTTAGTGTTTGAATTCTAATTGTAGAAGAAGGTGAAAGCACAAAAACAAAAGCAGAAAAGTGCTAAAAAATAGTGAAAACAAAAAATACCTAATGTGTTCAACTCACTAATTGCAATAGTACATACCAACCAAATAACACTCAAGTTTACAAGCATTTCAATAAAAAGTGTAACCAAAATGCATAAGGAATATGAAAAGACTAATCCCTACAAAGCAACTGCGTAATTTTCAGTTGATTTGGATTCTGTGTTGTTTCATTACTTGAGGTTTGCAATTAACTTAAGTAAAATGATGTCAAATTAGCTGCTCTAGAGAGAGAAAGAAAAAAAACAACAACTGTACTAAAGTATAAAAATTGAAGAAGTGTAGAGACAGTGCAGCACAAGTTAAAATAAAAGTGAATTGAGAAGATATTGATACATTGCTTCACTCACACTGGTTTTACAGGACATGTTTCAAGAGCTGTTGCTCCCATCATTAGCTGAAAACACTACTCCATCACCATCATCAGCAGGAAAACACTACACGGAGGAGGAAAACAGCACAATTTCCACTAGTCGAGACTCTCAGCTGATAATGGGAGCAACATCTCTTGAAACATGTCCTGTGAAAAACAGTGTGAGTGAAGCAATGTGTCAATATCTTCTCGATTCACTTTTATTTTTGAACTGTACTAGTCTACAAACCAAAATAGAAATCTCAAAAATGATTCAACAAGCTATGCTTTACTAAAGAGAAGGTTTTCCAGACTCTACATAAAGGAGAGTACAGCAAGAACCCGGAAACTTACATGGCCATCAGGAAGGACTATAAGATCCTATTAAACAAAAAGTAGAAGATAGAACAAGAATGGTGGAGGAACCTAGAACTAGCACTAAATCTGAGGAAAGGCTGGAGCAGCGCAAAAATAGATGTAGAGTTTGGGAGAAACATTTTAGTAGCCTTCTGAACATAGAGGAAACTGATCCCACTTATGATCTGATAACTATGGAAGCTTGCCAGGCACACACCAACCTCTTTACAATAAATGAGGTCCAGAAAGCAATGTTAACACTGAAAAACAAGAAGGCAGCTGGGCCAGACAGAACAGGCAACAAACACATCACAGCCTCACTTAATACACTGTTTCCAACAAACTTTGAGATCATAAACCTCTGCATGTGAGAGAGCACAAGAGACCACAGTAAGATCTCAACAATAAAAGTGTCTTTCAAGTAAAAAGGACCAGCATATCTGAAATGCTACAGAGGGATAGTTTGGAAAAAATGTATACTGTAGATACTCACAAGGCAGATGAATAACTGATGAAATCAAACACTGGATTCTGGAAGAATAGTTTAGATTCAGAAAAGGAAGAAGCACTCTTCATATCATTAATTAGCTCATCAACATCATGGGGGATCACTTTGAGAACATGGTAACTGGGAGGGATGGGCAGCATATGCTGGGCAGCTTAAAGAGAGGTATTTTGCAGGATCATTGCATCAAGAAGTGAGGAGAAATAGATTGGAGATGAACTGAATGAGAGAAGTTATACTGATAAAGTGAGTGATATGATTTGAAATGAAATATACTACCAATTTCAGAAATGTCATTTCATTTTTTTTGTGAAGTGAAAAGAGTAATATTGAATGGTGTTTGATAACATAATTATTTAAATACCATAAGGAAGTAACAGGAAGAAATAATGTGGTAAAATTATTTGAAATCAATTTTAAAAATAACAGTTTTAATAATATTACATTAAAGTAAAAACTTATGAACATTAGAATTTTCATTGAATTAGAGTTAGTGATTGCGATGTAGACAGAAAGTGATAAAATTAGTTTTAATCATGGATAGATAATTAGGAAATAAATGACAACCAGTACAAAGAACTGGTATCTTTCAGGGATTTGCTCACCCTGTAAGAAACGGCTGAGCTGACCCCAACAGTGGGTGGGAGGAACTTGCTCTCAAGGGATATTATGGGCTTACTATGTATTTTATGTTTAAAATAAAATATTTATTTTACTTATTTTATAGTTAATGTTTGAGTAAGTACATACTCAATGGGGATTTGAACTGGGAACAGTACCTATATCTGGTAATTCCATCAATTTTGAGTTTTCAGTTTAGTTTATATAATAGTTTCATAAATAACTATGTTAAAAATTATTTACTGGATACCATAAAATTTAAGTTAATAGTAAATAATAATAAATAGTGATAAATATGTAATTTTAAATTTGAAGGTAGCTAGCTATAAGCTATATATTAAATAAATAAATAAGAATTTGCAGATAATTTAATGTTATATATTTCTTATTGTTTAATAGGTTTAGTATCTATGAGTGATGGTAAACCTATTAAACAATAAGATAATAGGTTTAGTATCTATGAGTGATGACGACGGGCCCTAAAACACCACACACTCACTCACTCACTCTATGAGTGATGGTATTTGTGAAAAATTGTATTCTCAAATTCGGTATGAAATTAAGAGACATTTTGTTTATCTTATTATATTTTTATATTATGCCTAATTATTTTCACTTTTGTTTTATTTCATTAATTATATATAATACATTACATTTCATTTCTACTTTTGTATTTTAATCATACATATTTTTAATTAAAATTGTATATTTTAAATTTGCCAGGTAGTTTAAGTTCATTGATGGAGATTAATCACTCCTTCACACTAGCCATGTATAGGCTAAGGTTTTGGATAGTCAAACTGAACAATTCACTGCCATGGTTGGGATTTGAAACACAGATCTCCTGGTTTCCGTCCAGTCACTGGACTCCATTGAGCTATCAAGGCCAACATGCCGTCATGACATTAAATTCTCCAACTGACTCATATATTTTCCTGGTAAACAACTAGGGGCATTTGTATTCGAGACACACCATTTGTGGCAACTTACTATTGTAAGTACTCCACTCCAGGCTTCCTAGTTAAACTCTTATTATTTAAGTTAATTGATAGAAATTAATCATTCCTTCACACTAGCTGTGTATAGGCTAAGGTTTTTGATAGAATCAAACTGAAAAATTCCATGCCATGGCTGGAATTTGAGCCATGGATCTCTTGGTTTCCATCTAGTCGCTCTTACCCATTGAGCTACCATGGCCAATGTACCATCATGACATTAGATTCTCCAAACTGCCTGGTATTTTTTTTTTTTTATGATACTCGGATCAGTTCAGTTACAGCTCATTGAAAAACATCTGTTCAACATGTAATGCCTTCTACTCTTGTGCATAATACCTACTCGGTTTTAGTATACTGAGTGAATCCTTCCTGTGTAGGGCACATGGTTTTTGAATGGTTCTACTCCTTTTGTAGCATGGATTCTCTGTCACACACATTTCTCTTTGTTGGCGAACAGTACTACATGACAAAAATTGCAGGCATATAGGTAAATGTCACACATACATGGAAAGTCACTGAACTTTAACATGCATATAAAACAGGTAACAGATAAATGCTTAAAACTTATAAACGCACTTACGAGGACAACCAAGCAGAACTGGGGTTTAGGCCAAGAAGCCCTTCGAACAATCTACAAAGATGCTGTACTTCCGATGCTGCTATATGGCGTGCAAATATGGGAAGAAGCGATCCAAAAGAGAAAGAACATGCTCAAATATCAACGCGTACAAAGACTAATGAACATAAAAATTGCCAAAGCATATAGAACTGTGTCATACGAAGTGTCCTGTGTTTTGGCAGCAATCAAGCCAATAAATATAAAGATTCAGGAAGTACTAGAGATTCATAAATTCAAAAATGAAAAATCGACACTAACAGAAGAAGTCCCGAAACTAAGCAAGTGGCCACATCCTTCAGAGAGAATGCGTGTTCAAGAAGCACAGGAAGACATACAGTACAACATAGAGATTTATACCGACGGAAGCAAGATAAACGGAAAAGTCGGAGCAGCAGCAGTAATTATACAAAATGGGGAAGAGGTTAAAAAGCTCAAGTATAAACTCGGTGAGTGCTGCTCCAATAACCAAGCAGAACAGATAGCAATTCTAGAGGGACTTCGCGCAATAGCCGATAACAGCTTAGAGCTTACAGTGGGAAATAAATTAGGCGTAGTGAACACGGACAGCCAGATTACAGTAGACCTTCTTAAGAACAGTCAAATCCGAAGCAAAATAATAGAGGAAATAAAGGTCAAGATCAAGCATCTGCAGGACAACGGCTGGACCATCCACATAAAATGGGTAAAGGCACACGCGGGACTATGCGGGAACGAAATAGCAGACCAGACGGCAAAGGAGGCTGCACAGGAAGACAACGGGGAGATTATCTACAGCAAGATACCTAGGACACACATAATCAAGGAGGCAGAAGAGAATGGACTGCGACGGTGGCAAGACCAATGGGAGAACACAACAAAAGGAAAAATCAGCAAAAAGTTCTTTCCTTCTGTGCAAGAACGACTAAAAATGAGCATCCCACTCAACGGACAGACTACCGCCATCCTAACTGGACATGGGAAGACAAGGGACTGCTACAACAGATTCAAAATATCGGAAAGTGCAAGGTGCAAATGTGAACTACAAAACCAAACAGTGGATCATTTAATATACAACTGTCCTCTTCTGAACAGTGAAAGACTAGAACTCAAACAAAACATTAGACTGAGGGGTGGACAGTGGCCGGCAACAAACAGTGATCTAATCAAGCACTACCAAAAACAATTTTTAAAATTCATAAACAAAATAGACTTTGAAAAAATGTAAAAGCATAACCAAAAAAAAAAAAAAAAAAAAAGTGTACCATATAATGAGAATTTGTAACACTTGTAAAAATTGTAATTACTACAACTCGTAATAAGTTTAAGGAATGCATGTAGTGTTACGATGTAACGGAGCATGCAGTGTTAATTAAAAAAAAAAAAAAAAAAAAAAAAAAAAAAAACATGGCAAGTCAGTGTATGTACACTTTGTTCACATGCAATAATGTCTTCTAGGCAGCAATGTGTCACACACTGTTAGGCGCAAGAAATCATATATACTGTGATTGAATATTGACAAGGAAAAAGAAGAAGGAATCAAAACCCTTTTGTGTCTATGGACAAAACGGGCGACTCAATGGTAATTTACATTTGCATATAATTAACTGGCTAACCATTTATATCACATGCACGCACGTGTACAAACACACACTCCCAAAGTGCTCTATTTGTGTTTCATAACTTGTAGTATGTATCACATAAAAGAGATTACAATGTATACAAATATAATAATTTGTAACTTAAACCTTCACTTATCTTATAAGAAATGATAAAACTTTTCTTATAAATTGAACAGGATCGCGATTTCATGAAAATTCAACATCGTCAGCCAAATCACGAAATTGCGTTCCTGTTCAATTTATAAGAAAAATTTCATCATTTCTTGTAAGATAAGTGTAGTTTTAAGTTACAAATTATTATATTTCCATATATCTGTTTGCCTCACTGTTAATAGCTTCATATTATATGTAGTTAGTGGAGATTACAATATCTTTAATATATGTTCTGGATAACCTTTATCACTGAATGTGGTAACATACCAAGATTACCCTTTTAGTGAATATTTCTTTTAAACAAAAATCATGTTGCAACTTCAGCAAACCATGCCATTTCCTATCACATTGCATGTATGCAGTTTAATGCCAATTCAAGTGCAGGAAATGAAATCTGCTATAATGGTTATTTTGGTACTACTGCTGCCTCTTGTCATTGATTTGTCATCCCAAATGGCAAAGTAAGCCATAAGCTGCAAAGCATAGCCGAGGGTTCTTTTATAAGAATAGGAGTGAAGCAATTGGAGGTTATGACCATGGGGTATAGCTTAAAGACTTGCGAAGCCAATGATCCTTGATTCATAAATTACTAGGATTTGTGGGGTCAAGAGGGAAAGTGTGTACTTATTCTGCTAAAATTCCTGTCTTTTCATGACACACTTCTCAGATGTTTTTCTTTAATTTACACCCTGCAACGTTAAGTAACATCAGATGATGAATGAAATGGGTGAAATGGTCAAATGAGCCCAGGATCTACAGAGCTTAAAGTTATCATTCATCTTTAAGGATAAGGGATGATGATGATGATATAAGGGCCCTCAACAACGGCGGTCATCAGCGCCCTTTAAAAAACTAGTCATGGCAAAAGCCAGATATAAAACTTTCTAAAAACTATACAAGTGTAACAAAACCTATTAAAAATAGGGAATACCCCACAAAAAACCTTATCCGGATAACTCACATTGACCGAGATTCCAACTTGGGACCTCTTGAACATGAGGCAAACACGCTACCACCTACGTTACAGAAGGGGACTTAGAATTGTTAGACACATACCCAGCATCGCACAAATATTTATGTCATAAGGAACTGCAACTGTTTTTGGTGCTTTGCATAACCTGACAAATGACTAATACTTACATAATGCCCGACTTACCCGCTATTGGTTCCCGTATTTATAAGAGGATCCTCGTTTTGTGTTCTAGCATCTTTTCTCAGTTCCTTAAAGTAATGGTGTAAAACTGCTTTCCGACGTCGCTGTTCCCACTGCTCCACTGAACAGAAAGCCATATGGCTTATAAGCAAATGTTTACAATTATTTTATTTTGATTAATTTTACGCTGATCTGCAAAACGCAGATACTGATACAGATACTCTACAAACATCTTCAAATTTACACTTAAACATTCACTTAATATTGTATATAAATTCTATGCGATTGGATATTTTAGTTTAATAATCCAATTTTTTTAGGTTAAGTACAGAAAAGTTACAATTTACCTTTATATTTATTACTATATTTTTTCCTACGCCATTCCTTTTTGTTAAAGGGCTTCCTTTCGGTCATTTCTTCCTTTGAGCTTCCCTGCAAATTGTTTCTGTCTTTTATCTTCATGTCAAAATCAAATACGGCAACCAATGTAATGTGTCAATATCAATCTCTCTCGATTCACTTTTGTACGGTAACCAAAACTCGTATTTACTGAAGGAACGATCCCATGGATCATAGCGCAGAACATATACTTGGTGTATCTTTACCGTTACCTCTGGCCTGCATCAACAGAACATAGACTTAACAATCCCAACCTGAAGATAAATGGATGTATAAATATACTATGATATATGATACTACATGTACCATTGAACCACAGAATAGCAAACTTTAGAAGTGTAACTCCTGTTTTTAATTTTGGCAACACTAGGTGATCACAGCGTAGCACATTGGCGTAGCACAAAACTAAATTATACTGAAGGACTTTTCATATCTGCCCAGCTGTAGACTGAACATTTTCTAATAAAGTTGTTACTGAGGACGCAGAACTATAACTATGTGAGCTATGGCAGTTGAAGCTGCAGTGGTTGCATTTTATAAAATTTCACATAATCATCTTTAATCATTACGGCAATACAGTATAAGAACACACAATCACGTGAACACGGACAGTTAGACTTGTAGGAGAAACGAAGTCCCTTATTTTGTTTATTATTTTTATGTAATATTGTGACTTTGTGGGTTCGTAGAATTAAAAGTCCAATTGCACAAACTCAAAATGTTCTTTATTTCCACCGAATTACAGTTGGAACACTTACCGATTACATATAATTACGTAGCGCACACAATTACAATCCACCAGTTCGTCTTTCGCGGGTCCACTCCACACTCCCTATTACGCAGCACTCACAATTACGTAACACTCGCTGCTCGGCAACTTGCCGTACAACATTCTCTAGAGCTGACTAAGAACAGACTCTTCGTCGCATTGTGCTTCTATTTACAGGTGGCAAAATGGTTCTAGAGAATTTTTTACCATGGAGAGGAAAGATATTCCGGAGACTTCGCGTTCTTTCAGGCGGCAGGAGGAGGGGGAAACGAACATTCAGCCACCCCTGTCGTTTCCCCTCTCTCCACCCTGTCACGCCTCACAAGGCGCCAGCCGGTCAGCTGGCGCCTGATGCCCCGATGCCACAGGCGCCCCTCCGCCGGCCATCCCCTCCCGCAGCCTACCGCAATTTCGCCGATTGGGTAACACTGCTCCTTCCTCAAGGCTGTTCGTCCCGAACAGCACCATCGTAGCAGGCCAGACGATCCGATGTACCAAAAACATCTTTCCCCGGGGCACCTTCTGGTTGCGGTAGACCACGTCTTCACCACCCGGTACGGTCCTTGTCATGGCTGCTGAAGTTTCGGGCAGCGTCCTTTGGTCCAGGTAGGGCGATACAACCAGACCAAGTCACCTTGCCGGAACCCTTCGGTGTTGGCCTGCCTGTCGTATCGGGTCTTCATGCGGTCGTTCGCCTTCTGGATGTTCTGGCGAGCGATCTCGTGCATGTCGTGGAGGTGGTCCACCAGGTTCTCCACATACTCGGTTTCTGGCTGTTTCGCTTCCGGAGGGCCTCCAAAAGCCAGATCACAGGGGAGGCGTAACTCTCGGCCGAATATTAAGCTGGATGGTGTCATCCCAGCTTTGTCCTGTGTAAACGAGCGGTAGGCCAGCAGGAACAGTGGCACCTTGACGTCCCAGTCTCGCTGATGGCTGGCCACGACCTTCCTCAGAAGTTCTTCTAAGGTCTTGATGAACCTTTCGACCATGCCATCCGACAGGGGATGTAGAGGTGTTGAGCGGGTCTTGTTAACCCCAAGTCTTTCTAGTGTTTCCCTCATCAGGTTGGGCTCAAAATCGGTGCCCTGGTCACTGTGCAGATCCAAGGGCACCCCAAATCGGCAGAACACTTGCTCCACGAGGCAGTCTGTGATTGTCTTTGCCTCTTGGTTCGGAATGGCATACACCTCCAGCCACTTGGTGAAGTAGTCCACGACTACCATCAGGTACTTTTTGCCTCAGTTGGACACGGCGATCCGTTCGAATGGCGCTCCGACTTTGTACTGCAGCATGCGACCCCGGCGCCTAGTCTGGGGGCCGCGATTCGCCTCGCACACGTGACACTGACGGCACCAACTCTCAGCGTCTGCTCGGGGCCTCAGCCAGTAGTAGCGCTGTCGTAGTTTGTCAATCGTTCAGCTGGCTTCCAGGTGTCCTCCTGAAGTACCGGCGTGCACTTCATCCAAGACTTCCGGGACCTTACTCCGGGGAAGTACCAACTGTTCTCTCTGCGTCTTCCCATCGGGTGATTCCCATACCCGGTACAGCACGCCCTCTCTGCTCTTCAACGAGTCACATTGGGCACAGTACGACTTGTATGTGGCAGTCCTCGGCGCCATGTCCTCCCAGGTCGGTCTTGTCCCTGCCTCCACTTCCCTCAAGAGTTGTCCCAAGTCTACGTCCGCCAGCTGCTCCCTCCTCAGGCCTGCGCTATCCCAGCGATCCGCAGGCACTGCCGTGACTACTCGGACTGCCGCGGCACGCTCCTTCTCTTCCACTTTTGTGCACTGGCTGCACTCTTCTGGACTGGGTCTTCGGGACATAGCGTCTGCGTTACCGTGACTTTTCCCTCTGCGATCTTCCGAGGTGAAGTCGTACTCCTGCAGCCTCTGGACCCAACGTGGCCACGCCGTGGCTCAGTGGTTAGACTGCCTGGCTCTCAGCAAGGTAGCACGGGTTCGATCCCAGGCGACCGCAAAGTGAGATTTGTTGTGGACAACACGGCGCTAGGGCGGGTTTTCTCCGGGACCTCTGGTTTCGCCCGCCATCTCATTCCACCGGGCTCCATCTTCATCTCATGTACCATCAGTGTCACCACCTGCGGTGCCGTATGTAGTAAAAGCGGGCGTTAAACACTACACATTTCATTTCATTGGACCCAATGTGCTGTCTGGCCTTCTAGGTTCTTGAAGCTCGATAGCCAGGTTAGGGCGGAATGGTCAGTCCTCAGGTGGAATTGCTGAGTGTACAGGTACTTGTGGAAGTGTTCCAAGGTCTTCACTACCGCCAGAAATTCTGGCCGGGTGACGTAGTAGTTCTTCTCTGCCTTGGATAGCGTCTTGCTGTAGTAGGCTATCACCCTTTCGTGGCCGTCCTGGTCTTGGGATAGGACGCCTCCTATACAATGGTCGCTGGCGTCGGTGTGTACAATGAAGGAGCCACCTGGTTGTGGAATTCCCAAAATTGGAGCACTGCACAGGGTCTTTTTTGGGTGCTGGAAAGCGTCTTCGGCGTCCTCCGTCCACACATAAGGCCGATGTTCCTCTCTCAGGCGGGTAAGGGCTTTGGCGATGTTGGAGAACCCCTTGATAAAACGGCGGTAATAACTGCACAGTCCTAGGAAACTGCGCAATTCTTTCTTATCCTTTGGCCGGGGCCAATCTCTTACAGCCTGAGACTTCCCCGGTTCTGTGGCCACTCCGGTTGCTGAGACTATGTGGCCCAAGTAGTTGACTTCCTTGCGGAAGAGCTGGCACTTCTTCGCGTTCAGGTTCAAGTTGGTCGCCTGCAGTCACTGTAGCACCTTGCTCAGGCTCTCCAGATGGTCTTAAAAAGTCTTACCTATCATGATAATGTTGTCCAGGTAAAGCAGGCAGGCGTCATAAGTCAGTCCTCCCATCATTGACTCCATAAGGCGTTGAAAGGTAGCTGGTGCGTTGCGGAGGCCAAAGGGCATAACTGTGAACTACCAGAGGCCTTGGCCTGTCGAGAACGCGGTCTTCTCCTTGTCTCACGGCTCTAGAGCTCCCTGCCAGTAGCCCGACTTCAGGTCCAGGGTCGAGAACCACTGCGCACCAGCTAGCGTGTCCAGGTTGTCATGAATCCAGAGTAAGAGGAAACAGTCCTTCTGGTTGACAGCGTTCAGCCTCCTGTAGTCCACGCAAAAGCGTAGCTCGCCGTTCTTCTTCGTCACCAAAACTACAGGGCAACATCAAGGGCTGTCAGACTCTTCAATAACTCCCTTGGATTTCATTTTCTCCATCATGTCTCGTACCGCCCCTTGCTTCGCCAGCGGAATGCGTCTAGGGGGTTGCCGAAAAGGCCAGGCGTGGCCGGTGTCGATGCGGTGAAGCACTTTGTCCGTGCGGCCGTAGTCACTGCTAACTTGGCTGAAGACGCGCTGGTATCGTCTCAGTAGTTTTCGAAATTTCTCCAGCTGCTCTGTGGTCAGGTGGTTGGCCGCCCTCTCCAGTAGGCCTTCTAGCCGGGGCCCCAGGTGTTGCGTCGGCACCGGCTCCTGTGTCTTGTTGATTACTGTTAGGCTTAACACGGGCTCGCACGTTCCCAACCCCGTCCCGGCCTGGAAGTCGTGATCGATGTCCGTTGGATTTAGCAGTCTCACCGGCACCTCATCTCGGCACGGCAGCAATTCCCTGGCTACACTTAGTCCGTGTACAGGCATCTTCTGGTGCAGCATCATGTTCCTGGTTCTCCCGCCTTCCAGTCGCACCGTACACCACCTCGCTCCTCGCGGGGACAACCACGTCTTCGTTCAAGACGACGCTGCAGATTTCAAGGCACTCTTCGGGTTGACGGAGTATAACCTCTTCTCCGTTGAGCCGCAGGGCCTTCCTGCCGACTTCGACCGTCACCTCGTGGCTCCTGAGATCATCCGGTCCCAGAATCACCTCTTCAGCCACCTTTGCGACGAACACCCACAGACGCACGGCACTCCGTCCCAAGGTCAGCTTCAGCAGGACCTCCTTCTTCCTAGGCAAGGTGTCGCCCGATGCCATCATCTCAGCTGGTATGGTTGGCTCGGCTTCCTGGATGGCAAACCCTTGGCTATGTCAGGTTTGATGATGGTCATGGCTGCACCGGTGTCCACCAGCCCGTGGCACGGGTTCCCTCTTACCCAACCATCCGCGATGACGCTGTCATACATCCGCCGGCTAACGGCGCGCAGTGTCACTCGAGCGGATGGTCGTGATGGCGCCAAGGTGCCCCTCACCATAACGGCCCTTACTCGTTTCCCGGCTGCTCTCTCTGGTGTGGGCAGTCTCTCTGCAGGTGTCCGGGTTGTCCACATCCCCAACACTGGCAACTATGTCTTCGCCGGTGTTCCTCGGCTGGTCTTCTGTCTCCGGTGTAGCGGACACCGCTCGTTCTCCACGTCGAGGTAGCCGTCACCTTGGCCGCCTCCATCCTCAATGCTGCCGTCAGCGCCTCTTGGATGGTTGTGTGGTAACCGTGCATTAGGCGCGGACGTATCTCGGTGTATCGTACCCCGTCAACAAAGGTGTAGGCGGCTTCCCGGGATACGAACTCGGGTGGAAGGTCAACCAAAGCCTTGCTAGCCAGCTGTTCAATCACCAGGGCGAAATCCTACAGCGTCTCCCTTGGCTTTTGCGACCTTGTCTTCAGCTGACTGTAGTAGGCTGCGGCTAGGCGGTGGTTCCCAAAACGTTTCTCCAGGGCTTCCCAGAAATCCTTGGCAGCTGCCGCTGTGTGGACCGTGTTTAGGACTTCCACGGCCCGTCCCTGGAGGCTGGCTGTTAGCTGTGCGGCCTCTTTCTCCGGTGACCACTTGTTATGCCTGGCCACCGTGTCGAACTGGCGGCGGAAGGCTTCAAACGTTGACGTGCCGTCGTACTTGGGAGGTTTGACGCTTGCAGATGTGTCGCGTCCTGGCGTGTCGGCCTTCAATTCCCTCAACCTCATGCCGACGACATCCTCCACCATAGTGTTGAGGGATTTCACGCTTCTGTCGGCCTTTCCCTCCAGCTCATTAACGCGACCCTTCAGGACTTCGATGCACTCGTCCACTTTGCACATCCGCTTGCCCAGCTCCGTGACGTTATCTCTCACGCCCGTCAACTGCTCTTCAATCTTTGCGGCGAGGGCCTCGTTTGCCGCTTTCATCTCTGTGGTCAATTCGGTCATGTTCTCAGCAAGGCTATCGTTCGCCGTTCTTATTTCCTTCAGTTCCGCTGCCAATTTGTTGTTTGCCGTTTCCGTCTTCGTTGTTAATTCTTTCACCTTCTCCAAAATATTTTCCAATGCCGATTCCATGGTGATTATCCCACTTCAATGATTGCAGGTTAAGAAACTAATTCTCCTAATTGTAACAAGTGTCCTTCATATAAAGCGAGAGGTCGTTTATATAGATCAGAAATAGTAAAGGCCCTAACTCTGAACCTTGAGGTACCCTATGAGTTATTACATTCCAACTTGAAGTTTGTTTTTCATTACCATTTTTATCTCAACACTCGGTTTTCTATGATATGATACAAACCAACTTAAATGTTCACTTTTTAGTCCATAGAATCCAATTTTTTTATAAGAATGTCAGGATTAACATAATCAAAATCCTTTGATCAGAAAATTCCCTATACATGTTTTGTTTTTTGTTTTGTTTTTTATTTGAGGCTCAACACTTTATGTGTGAGTTTATAAGTTTCATTATTTGTCGATATTCCTTTTCCGAATCCAAACTGATCACTGATAAGTATGTTCTTATATTCAAGGCGTTTATACAGTCTGTTGAACATTACTTTTTCAACAACTTTTTAAAACTGGCAAGAGAGATTTTGATCTATAAATTAAAACATTAATGCGTTCACCTGTTTTGGAAAGAGGTTTAACAGTTTTGAATATCATCCTATCAGAGTCAATCATTTTACTTATTTATTTAAAGAGGCATAGTTAGATTGTCTTTAAATGTAGGCACCACGTTTGTAAAACTTATTAAACTGTTGCTCGTGTTTTTTTGGTATATATCTATCTGATTTTTATGAAATGTTCGGTGTAAGTTTCTGTCCTATATATGCCAAATTGCAGTTGTATGGTTTTTTATTAGTTTGAAGTCTAAGAAAGAGATTTCGTTGTTTTTCTCTTTTTCTATGGAAAATGTTATTGCGGGAATCTGTAAATAAGTAGTCGTAATGTATCACCCACCTGTTTCTTATTTACTGACGTCCAAATGTCACCTACATATCTATACCAATGTTTGAAAATTTATGGAATATAATATGGGTTTCCAAAAAGCTCTTGAAAAGTTTTGCTAGGAATGCGGACAATTAGTTGCACATCGTCCTGATTTCAGTTTGAAAAAAAAATGGTATTTGAATGCAAAAAAGGACTGTTCAATGTTAACTGAAGGTATGCCTCTATGTTATTCAGGTCTAATTTAGGGACTGAAGGTAGGAATGGAGGAGAAAATTCTAGACTTTTTTAAAGGAATTCCAACGAATTTTTAATACTGTTGCTTTCAAATTTTTATAGCTCCTTGAATAAATAAACAATGCTGTTCAAATTGAAATAAAGATTGGTTTATACCTGCAGGGGACCAAACATAATAACTGCAATCTTCAACTATCAATGAATCATTCAGATCACTCTTCATAATTGCTGTATCTGAAATAAAATCAAAGCACTCTGTTGTCCTGCTGCTCAAAAGGTTACCCTGGCTTTATATTTGTTAGCACAAACCTCTCAGATAACGCAGTGATTATTCTCGTAAGGGTAGATGGGTACTGATGAGCTTGTCGAACGTGTGCTAAGAACCAATGAACGTATCACTTCAGCCAATGGAATGCGCAGGAATCACAAATGACAGATAGATATTATTCAACGTGGGGTAATCAGTGCGTTATCTGAGAGGCTTCTATTAACAAAGATAAAGGGAGGGTAACCATTTGAGCAGCATGATAATAATGGCAATAAACTTTTATTTTTTCATGAATGGTTTTCAGAGTAATGCTTTAATTAACAGGTTATAGCATTTTAACTGAGCAAAAAGACAAACAAAAGTAGCCGTTGAGAGTAGCCTGCCAATAATAATGGGCATTTTAAACGCAAATATATGATTATCCTCTTTTTTCCGTACCTGGAGTAAGTAGCGAAACTGAGAAAACATGCACTTTTTTCGAAGTAAATTTTGAAGATGGTTTTCCATCGAACACCTACAAATTACAATCAGCCAATCTCGAATAAGCCAATCGCCTTTCGCCATTCCGTACGCTACCGCTCCAAGGCATCGCGTGGCACACTTTCCCTATCTCGAGTTCACACCTGTGCATTGAATCACAGAACATCACAGCTCTTGTGTTAATCGTTAGCAACACGAGGTGATAGCACCGTTGCATAAATACGTGCCAGGAGGACATTGGCTATAGTGGCAATATGGAGATGCGTTGTTTATTATGTGTAGTGTGTAATTTAAGTGTTATTTACACGCTTCTGCCAGCCATTGAGTACGGGAAGAGTGTATTATTATAGGATAAACTTACACAGCGACCTGCAGCAATTAATACAAGCGGAAAGGCAGTGAGTAGCATTATAATTTGGCGTAATACTCGCACACCGGCTTGTGTAGGAACTACAGAGTTAAGATTAAGCAGTTTACTATTATAAAGTACACACCGTATCAGATTACTGTGAATAGGCTACTTCCACGGGGGCAGCGGCCCCCGGGGATAGTAAGTACAAAATATGGAAAGTATCGAAGGAGGAAATATGATAGTACCAGGCGTGGGAATGGAAACAGACATTATCACTACAGCAATATTGACTAATATTCCAGAAATAGGCACACAGATTTTACCTACACAGAAGAAGAATCAAGAACAGTTGAATGTGACGCCGCCAAATGATAACACGGCACCAACCAACAAACTTAAACAACCTTTAAGATACGTAACAACGGATCAGGGTCCGTTTTGCGTGATAATACGTAGCAACAGCAAAAATATTAATGACTTTCACCCACTAAAACTAGGTAAATGGCTATATGTACATGCACAGGGAGTGACACACAGTCATAAATCCGGATTTAACCAGCTAGAAGTCAATTTTGCGACAGCACAATATGCAAACGATTTCTTGGAATCGAAGTTTGCAACACACACTCATACATACCATTTTACAATTTATTTGTTACGGGAGTAATTAGAGTGGACTTAGATATGGATTTAGAAGAACTACGTACACATCTACAAATAACGGGACAACTTCCCGTGCATCATGCATACCGATTGAATAGAAGAATACAGTCAAATGGGGAAAACCAATATGTACCCACTCGGTCTATCAAGATTACTTTCAGAACCGAAACATTACCTGAACATGTATACCTGTATTATCAACGCTTTCCCGTAGATCCCTTTACACAGCGAGTAGTAATATGTAGCAATTGTGGTAAATTCAACCACCGTGCGAAATTTTGTCGTAATAGTAGACGATGCCTGCGATGTGGTCAGACACACGTGGAGGGACAATCAGAATGTCAAACAGATAGTCAACGATGTGTAAACTGTAAACAGGAACACGCAGCAACGGACAAACAACACTGCCCAGCGTAAAAATTAGAAAATCAAATTACAAGCACCATAGCTAAACTACCAGTATCGAGGTTTGAGGCACGGCAAATGGCGTCAGGGAATATAACATATGCAGACATAATGAAACGTTCAGGAGATAATCCGACAAGAGAGGAAAGGCAGGACAACTATCCTAGATTATCGGCACGAACGGACCAGTACGGACCCAACTACCATCCAGTGGGGGACAGGGTATCCACGCAGAATAGCTCTACAAAACGCAAGTGCCTGGAATCACAAAAAGCTACCCCACCAGAGTGGAGATCAGAGTGCTGGGCACCACATGGTCGCTGGCCAGTAGAAGCAAAAAGACCAATACAGAAGCGGGTGACGACTAATATTGGGGGACAGAACAGGAGTCCAAAGGCCTTGGAAACGGCGATGCGGGGCGAGGCCCCGATAAAACCCAGAGAGAGGTCTCGAGAGGGACAGGAATGGGTACGAGAAAAAATGGTGACGCAACAGGGAAGGAGTGGACCTACGGGAGAACAGCATATAGATTCTAGATTACTACAACAATTATTCGCGAAGTTGATGGAACAAGCACCGGAACACCTCCTACACACATTAATGGGGTTACAAACCCATTTACACTTATAATTAACATAACAAACCTGAATATGTCAGATTTCACGGTGTTATACTGGAACGCCAGAAGCATTACCAGCAAAATAGCTGAGTTCCAAACATTTCTAGCGCGAACGCGACCGTAGGCGTTCATCGTTGTACAATCATGGTTACGACCCACCAAAGATTCCGAATACCAGGATATAAAATATATCGAACGGATAGACAAACACAGGGAGGGGGGGTGGCCATCGGCATCCAAGAGAATCTGGTCGTCTACAACTGGAAGACAGATATTCGTATACCACCACACCTGGAAGCAGTGAGGGTTAATTTGGGACATGTCAACCTGTTAGGCAACTATAAGACGGGACGACAGTTATCGAGAGAGGAATGGGAAACCCTGCTCAAGCCACGCCATAACAAACACGTACTATGTGGTGATTTTAACATCCCTAATTTCCACAACCTTAGTGCACAAAGCAGGTGTAGGCTGCCGATAGTACAGATGGTCTCGAAGTACGACTGGGAATTAATATCGGGACAATACACGAACAGACAAGGGAGACCGGGACAAAGTGACACCACGCCTGACCTGATTTTCGCGTCAGCGGACATAGCATCTAAGGCTACAGTTAGGAAATACACTTACACTATGGGCAGTGACCACTTCCCATTGATGATAAACATTTCGACTCCCGAACACAGTGGACATCCAGCATACCAAGCGCACAGGAAGGGAGGATTTGATCCACAGCACTTCCGCGAATATATAAGGTCAATGGAACATATCCAAGAGACGTCGGTGGAATACGTACAATTAGAAACATCACTAAGGCAATACGTGGAAGATAACCATCCGGTGACACTGCAACAACAATCCCGAATACCGAGACCACCTTAGTGGACACAGGAGTGCTCACGTCTGGTGGCGGAAAAACGACGAGCTTATGCACTATACCAGCGGGAGAGAACACGAGAGATGTACCTGACGGCCAAAAACACAGAGGCACGAGTACACCGGAAGATGCGAAAGATAAAAAAAAGCGTCGTGGGCAGCATACTGCACATCTATTACATCGAACACACCGACGACCGTCATGTGGCAGTGGCTTAAATGGTTCAAACATTCGAGAAAACAACAGAAACCATACCCAATAACGGGACAACAGGAGTTGCAGGTACAGTACTTACTTCTTATCGCACCGGACGACGTGATAGGAAATTCAATGGGAACCCCAGAACCGGTAGATATGGAAGATTTTCTTCTGCGTCCCATAGTGGCACAGTAGGTCCTCAACCACCTGCGAGGAACCAAGGACATATCTATGCCGGGCGAAGATGGTATCACATACAAACATCTAAAATCTATTCCCGAAGCGTGGTATCGCCTTTTAGCCAAAGCATACACACAAATATTACATGCTGGCTACCCCCCCAGACTCGTGGAGACATGTCATAATATATCCAATCATGAAACCGGGAGTTCAGGGTCTACATCCCACAGACTATCGACCCCTAGGGATGCTGTTTACACTATGCAAATTATTTGAAAAAATCTTGCAGGATACACTAACCTTTCATCTGGAAAGAAACCAGCTATGGCCAAAAACTCTGTTCGGTTTCCGTAGAGGGCATGGGACAGCCTTCCCGATATACGTATTTACCACGGATATCCAGATAGCGTTCAGGACCAAAAGACAGATTCTGGCCCTGTTCTTGGATTTGTCATCAGCATATGACCATGTCTGCATACAACGTTTAACAGAACGTCTCGCAATATACGGGATTCCTGGGATTATTGGTAGACTCGTAGAAAACCTATATAGGCATCGATAAACTTCCCTGGCAACGTACATGAGAAACACAAACAGTCGGTCAACATCAGGAGGCTTGATCCAAGGATCGTCACTCAGTCCACTGCTTTACGCGTAGTATGTTGGAGATATTATTTCGTCCACAAGGGTCACGGCTAGGATTCTACAATTTGCAGACAACATAGTGATATTCACACCAATATCACTGGGGTCGCAGACAGACGTACAACAATTTGAGGCAGATTGACACAAGGTCGTCAAGTATCTAAGTGATATAGGCATGGAAATAAACTTCAAAAAAAAAACACACAGCGTACATTTTCAGAAATCAATGCGTGCATCACAATGCAAACTGAGAATACAAGATCATATAATCCGACCAGTGCGAAGTATCAAATTTCTAGGGGTGCACTTACAACAGAACCAGCAATACACAACATATTATCAGACATTACTATCGAAATTGTCGAAGTTGAAATTGTTATTTTGAGCAATTGCAGCAAACCATTGGGGCATGCACCCCCGACTTATGCTGAAACTAATACCACCTTCAATACACTCCCGCCTTGAGTATGGATTATTAATGGCACCAGCACCAACCGAGGGTGTGCGTCGACAACTGCAGACCTTCTTCTACCACTTGTATAATATAGTTTTCAGTATTCCAGGACGACCAGCGAAACTCCTCACTGCCAAACATTTCCCAACATACGACATACAAGAAAGGTCGTGGAAAAACGGATGTCGCTTTACAGCAGATCTGCTTACACACACGCAGAATATATTGCTTCCCAAACTGATTCGACTAACAGAACTAATGAGACAGGAACGGGAAGAGGATGGACATCTTCACCGTCCACTGACACGTTGTATGGTGGCATTTCAAACTCATACATACATCTACAGGACACCGAGGTGGCCCATATACTTATTACATAAGCCACCATACGAACTGCCACTCAACATTAAAGTAGACACGCAGTATTTTAAGAGAGTGGCGACAGATTACGAACAGGCATGGCGGGAATTTATATCACCTTTTTTAGCTACCAGGCGTACACAATCGCCAGTTATATTCACAGACGGATCAAAAACGACAACAGGTACAAGGTATCTATGTATGGAATTCAGGACACAAAATGACATGGCGACTGCATACGGATATATTGATATATACGGCAGAAACCATAGCTATATACCGGGCACTGAAATATGTGCAAAGTCACGGATCAACAAAAGTATTTATACACTCCGACTCCCTTAGCTTGCTAACGACACTACAAAGACCAGTGAAGGGGGTAAAACGACCCATATATGAGATAATTATACGAAAACTGTTGGAAATTTTACCGCCGACGACAGAGACCGAACTTATATGGATTCCGAGCCATGTTGAAATTCTTGGAAACGAGAGAGTGGATGAGGCAGTGCGAGAAGCCACTATCAATAAACCGGTATCAAACGAATACCTCATACCACCAACAGACATAGCGAGGAATATGACACACAATAACACAAAGACAACCTGCTCAGGCGGACAGCGTAGTAACGCCTTGAGGAATTTTATTAACACGCCATATTTATCAAGGAAGGTGTTATCACTATATTTCAGAATACTATTTCAAGTGGCATTAACATCGGTGTACCTCCTAAGAATAGGGCGACGAGATAACGACCTATGTGAATGTGAAAGAAGAGGTGACATTAATCACCTCTTCTTCGCCTGCCCAGTAAGACGTGCCGACACCTTGAAATTACTACATGACATAACACGCATTCACCCTGTGGGACCATATCAGCTCCCATCAGTACTAATACCTTACTCAGGGCCAATATGCAAGGCATTATTCCGATTTACAACGAGGACAAGAATGAAGCTGTAGTAAGCAGCAGCAATGGTGTCGTTGAAGGTGAACCCTATTCCGAAGAGTAGGGGCCTTCGACCTTTAGCCATTCCGGGACAGTGTCCCTTACTGGCATAGATATAATTTTAGAAACAGATGGTGGTTAGAGAGTGGGTTTTATGTCTAAGAAGTTGTTTTGAAGTTAGGTATAGGGACAGAATTTTGAGATATTTAGAATTTGGATTGGAGTTGCTTTAAAGAGAAGATTTTTAGGTACCTAAGACAGCTCTGGGATGATGATAAGAGCTTCCAGGGTCAATATCATATTCCCCAAGGCCACGGATTAAATGATTGAAACTGTCAGGGAGACTGGCGTAGAATTTTCGGGAAAGGTCTAGGATGTATTCAGACAATTTTGGAAATGATAGATCAGAATGAATGTTTTCATTTGGTATGTACCAATCTGCACCTGTTGCTGTACGTAGGTATCTGTTTTGTAGAACCTGAAGTTTATTGAGGTGGGCTTTGGCAGCTGCGCCCCATATTTGGCAGGCATATGTTAAGGCAGGTCTTAATATCTGCTTGTAGATGAGTAGTTTGTTCCTGAGTGCTAACGGAGACTTCCTGTTATATAGGGGATAGAGCATGGCCATACGTCTGGAGATCTTATTGGCGACCGATGTGATGTGGGCTCTCCAGGTGAGCCGCATGTCTAGTTGTACCCCTAGATATTGGGCTTCTGAACTCCAGGGCACTGGTGTTCCTGCCAGGCGCAAATCTGGGACATCTTGTAGCTGGCGACGACTGAAGGTTACAGCCTGCGATTTGTTGGCATTTATTTGTAGCCTCCAAGTGAGGAACCAGACAGTTAGCATGTCAGCATATCGTTGAACACGAAGTACAGCTGTCAGGTGCTTGGTGGATGCCGTGGAGATTGCAGTACCGAAGCTGTAGTAAGATAGCACTGCCGTTATGTACTTACACCACGGAAATCAGAGCTTCCTGGATTCAACGTTATATTCAGACGCAGTAGCCATTTCAATAGGCTGGCAGTAGCGTCTTAAAAATAACCTAACAACAACAACAAATTAAATTGCGCCGGTCGCCAAAGGCTGCTGTAATTGTATTTGTCATATCTTCCTAAACTGTCTGCCCTAGTGGCCTCAGCTAATCAGATGACGCACCAAGATAATTACGTGAGCTTTTAGAGTTGTGACTGCAGTTCTAAGATGTTGCATTTTATTAAAGCTCACATAATTATCTTTTATCATATGTAGCAATATATTACGAAAATGTGATAAGCTGAACACTGGAGAGTTAGACTTTTAGGAAAAGAACAGTTCCTTATTTTACTTACTAAGTTTTATGCAATATTAATGATCACTTCAATTGTTGCAGTTTCAAGAAACTAATTTTCTTAATGCTAAAAAGAAAATTTTTTATATCATAATCTAAATTATGAGCCACGCGGTCACAGAAGTCAAGGGCGAGCAATAAAGGAAGGAGAGAGTAACTCCACTTTGAAGCCGTAACAGATCTGTAGGTATACGTCTAAATCATGAAAGGAGATGACGATAATGATGCAATTATTATGCATTCTCCGGTTCTGAGTCTTGCAATGAATTTTCTGCACAACACATATTCATTATTTTCCACTTTAATGACTTACTTCAATGATTTTGTATGAATTTCAAGGAAGTAGTAATAGGATGTTGCATTTGCCAGGAGTATTTGAACAACATTGTTTTGATAAGTACTGCCCTCTTCTATTCTCTCTTATTAAAATAACATAGATGATTTTTACATTTAATTAATATTAGTAATCCAGGTGTATTAATTACAAAGAAACTTTTGCATAATACTAATTACAACAATGCAGCTGTAACTCAAAAAGCTTAGAAGTAATGGCTAATTTAATTGACCACAAAAAACTAAAGCAAAACATTCTGTGTAACATTTCATGTATCGCTAAATCATTGAGATGTAAATAACTAAGTAACATGTTCATTTAATATCAAGATACTTTAACATAAGACTGTAGCTAATATTTGAGTTCGCTTTGAGAGTTGTATAGATATACTCCCTATACACAGTAGCGGATACAGGAAGGACGTTCATATAAGCCATCCATGTAAACCGTCCTAGAGCATTCTGGGAGTTAAAGGTAATATAGTAATGAAGAAACTAATTGGTAAGTATATTGAGAATCAACTGCCTAATGATTAGTGACAGAGTTTGCTAATTTGGTTCATAACCCAAAGGAATGGCGTCCTCCAAGGAAACACTCTTAGACCAATACTACATATTTACCGTTGATCCACGATGTAATAAGAGAGGTAACATCGAGGATTTTACAGTGTTAATATATGCCAGTGATATGATAATGCTGTCACGATTAGCCCTTAAGCAAGAACTCTACAGGCTTCTCAAATAGTCACAAAAGAACGACCAAGAAATAAACACTAGCAAAACTGGTAAGTGTTCGTCTACTGGGTTAAAAGCTGACTGTCGATTTGCGGAGGGGAGGGGTGCGGTGCGGTAACGGGCGGGATGTATGCAGTGGCGTTGCACAAATTTTATTAATTCCTTGGAAATATTTGGCAGCTATTCACCGTGATTCGTAATAAGTTAAGAATAAAGATCACTTATTAGTAATATTTCATAAAGAAGCACTTATTAGTAATATTTCGTAATAAACAATATAATTAAGAAGCACTTATTAGTAATATTTCGAAATAAACAATATTTAGAGGCTGCCGTAAGGAATGCACAATGATATGTTTTATTTATCAGTTTTACAATAATTATTATCCTTTAATAGCTCTCTCTGGACAGATAATTCAGAGAAATATCATTACATATGTACCAAGTTGATATCAATGGCATATTTTGCTTATTTCATTCAGTATTTATAACTGTGTACTAAATGGACAAGAACTTAAGAACCAGCACATTCGCGTCACCCTGCAGCCGAAGCACTTATTAGTAATATTTCGAAATAAACAATATTTAGAGGCCGCTGTAAGGAATGCACGATGATATGTTTTATATATCAGTTTTACAATAATTATTATCCTTTAATAGCTCTCTCTGGACAGATAATTCAGAGAAATATCATTACATATGTACCAAGTTGATATCAATGGCATATTTTGCTTATTTCATCCAGTATTTATAACTGTGTACTAAATGGACAAGAACTTAAGAACCAGCACATTCGCGTCACCCTGCAGCCGAAGCACTTATTAGTAACATTTCGAAATAAACAATATCGAGAAGGTTCTGGATTAAATGAAATATCCCATATGTTCGAGAACTCAGGTGGAACGGAAACGGACGGCACAGTGATGTTTTTCCAGCCAACCCTCGTTACCGCTAGACAAATGAGGGGGGCGTGGCGAACGCCTACCGTCTCCTGCTGCTGCCGGCCGGTTCTATAAGGAGTTCCGACGTTCGGGTGACACTGCTACCTCCTCAAAGCTGGTCGTCCCGAACAGCACCATCGTAGCGTGCCACGCGATCAGGTGTACCACAAACATCTTCCCTCGGGGAACCTTCTGGATGCGGTAGACCACGTCGTTAATCCTCTTCACCACCCGGTACGGCCCTTGCCATGGCTGCTGGAGCTTCGGGCAGCGTCCCTTGGTCCGGGTAGGACGGTACAACCAGACCAGGTTATCTTGCTGGAACCCTTGGCTGTTGGCTTGCCTGTCGTATCTGGTCTTCATGTGGTCGCTCGCCTTCTGGATGTTCCGGCGAGCCATCTCGTGCATGTCTTGGAGATGGTCCGCCAAGTTCTCCACATACTGGGTCGCTGGCTGTTTCGCTGCCGGAGGGCTTCCAAAAGCCACGTCACAAGGGAGGCGTAACTCTCGGCCGAACAAAAAGCTGGCTGGCGTCATCCCAGTTGTGTCGTGTGTAGACGAGCGGTAGGCCAGCAAGAACAGTGGCACCTTGACGTCCCAGTCTCGCTGATGGCTGGCCACGACCTTCCTCCGGTGTTCCTCTAATGTCTTGATGTATCTTTCGACCATGCCATCCGGCTGGGAATGTAGAGGCGTCGTGCGGGTCTTGTTCACCCCAAGCCTCTGTAGTGCCTCCTTCATTAGGTTGGACTCAAAGTTGGTACCCTGGTCACTGTGTAGCTCTAACGGCACCCTAAATCGACAGAACACTTGCTCCACGAGGCAGTCTGTGATTGTCTTTGCTTCTTGGTTTGGGATGGCATACACCACCGGCCACTTGGTGAAGTAGTCCACGACCACCAGGTACTTGTTGCCTCGGTCGGAAACTGGGAACATTCCAGCAATGTCAAAGGCGATCCGTTCGAATGGCGCTCCGACGTTGTACTGCTGCATGCGACCCCGGCTCCTAGTCTGGGGGCCGCGACTCGCCGCGCACACGTGACACTGACGGCACCACCTCTCAGCATCTACTTTGAGTCTCAGCCAGTAGCAGCGCTGCCGTAGTTTGTCAATCGTTCGGTTCGCTCCCAGGTGTCCTCCTGAAGTACCGGTGTGCACTTCCTCCATGACTTCCGGGACCTTACTCCGGGGAAGTACCAACTGTTCTCTCTGCGTATTCCCATCGGGTGATTCCCATACCCGGAACAGCACGCACTCTCTGGTCTTCAACGAGTCCCATTGGGCCCAGTACGACTTGTAGGTGGCGCTCCTCGGTGCGATGTCCTCCCAGGTTGGTCCCGTCCCTGTCTCCATTTCCCTCAAGAGTGGCCCCAAGTCTGCGGCCACCAGCTGCTCCCTCCTCAGACCCGCGCTATCCCAGCCATCCGCAGGCACTGCCGTGACTACTCGGGCTGCTGCGGCACGCTCCTTCTCCCCCACTCTTGTGCACTGGCCGCACTCTTCTGGACAGGGTCTTCGGGACATGGCGTCAGCGATACCGTGGCTTTTCCCTCTACGATGTTCCGAGGTGAAGTCGTACTCCTGCAGCCTCTGGACCCAACGTGCTGTCTGGCCTTCCAGATTCTTAAAGCTCAATAGCCAGGTTAGAGCGGAATTGTCAGTCCTCAGGTGGAATGGCTGACCGTACAGGTAATTGTGGAAGTGCTCAAAGGTCTTTACTACCGCCAATAATTCTCGTCGGGTGACGCAGTAGGTCTTCTCTGACTTGGACAGCGTCTTGCTGTAGTATGCTATCACCCGCTCATGGCCGTCCTGGATCTGCGATAGGACACCTCCAATGCAATGGTCGCTGGCGTCGGTGTCCACAATGAAGGCGCCACCCGGTTGTGGGAAACCCAAAATTGGAGCACTGCACAGGGTCTCCTTTAGGTGCTGGAAAGCGTTTACGGCGTCCTCTGTCCATGCATAAGGCCGGTGTTCCTCTGTCAGGCGGGTGAGGGGTTTTGCGATGTTGGAGAACCCCTTTATGAAGCGGCGGCAATAACTGCACAGCCCCAGGAAACTGCGCAACTCTTTCTTATTCTTTGGGCGAGGCCAATCTCTCACAACCTGTGTCTTCTCCGGGTCTGTGGCCACTCCGGTTGCTGAGACTATGTGGCCTAAGTAGTTCACTTCCTTGTGGAAGAGCTGACACTTCTTCGCGTTCAGCTTCAAGTTGGTCGCCTGCAGTCTCTGTAGCACCTTACTCAGATTCTCGAGGTGAACTTCAAAAGTCTTCCCGACGATGATGATGTCGACCAGGTATAGCAGGCAGGCATCGTAAGTCAGCCCTGTCATCACTGACTCCATGAGGCGTTGGAAGGTAGCTGGTGCGTCGCAGAGGCCAAAGGGCATAACCGTGAACTGCCAGAGGGAAAGCAGTCCTTCAGGGTGACAGCGTTCAGCTTTCAGTAGTCTACGGAGAAGCGCAGCTCGCCGTTCTTCTTCGTCACCAAGACTACAGGGGAACACCAAGGGCTGTCTGACTCTTCAATCACTCCCCTGGATCTCATGTCCTCCAGCAAGTCTCCGGTGTAGCGGACACTCCTCGTTCTCGACGTCGGGCTAGCTGTTACTTTGGCCGCCTCCACCAGTTGCTCTACTGGACGAAAACCAGTAGATCCGTGGTTCAAATCCCGGCCATGGCATTGAATTTTTCAGTTGGCTCTAATTAATAAAAAATCACCCATATACCGGAGTAATGTATTTAAAAGGATTAATTCTTTAAGGATTAATTCCTCAATATAAATTTACATTAAAAATAATCTACGATAAAAATCCTGGTAATTAAGTACTTACAATAGTAAGTCGCCACAAGTGGTTGTCTCAAATTTGAGAACCCTAAAGTGGTCTACCGGGAAATATGATGAGTCAATTGGAGAATTTAATGTCAGGAAGGCACGTTGACCATGGTAGCTCAAGGGTAGAGCAACTGGACGGAAACCAGTAGATCCGTGGTTCAAATCCCGGCCATGGCATTGAATTTTTCAGTTGGCTCTAATTAATCAAAAATCACCCATATACCGGAGTAATGTATTTAAAAGGATTAATTCTTTAAGGATTAATTCCTCAATATAAATTTACATTAAAAATAATCTACGATAAAAATCCTGGTAATTAAGTACTTACAATAGTAAGTCGCCACAAGTGGTTGTCTCAAATTTGAGAACCCTAAAGTGGTCTACCGGGAAATATGATGAGTCAATTGGAGAATTTAATGTCAGGAAGGCACGCTGACCATGGTAGCTCAAGGGTAGAGCAACTGGACGGAAACCAGTAGATCCGTGGTTCAAATCCCGACCATGGCATTGAATTTTTCAGTTGGCTCTAATTAATCAAAAATCACCCATATACCGGAGTAATGTATTTAAAAGGATTAATTCTTTAAGGATTAATTCCTCAATATAAATTTACATTAAAAAAAATTCCTTCACTGTGCAAATCATGCTTAAATTTTGTATCATTGCCACAGTTTTGTTTACTTTATATATAGTGTATTTTTCTTTGAACAATACCATCACAAAATGTATCAACTTCCACCTTCCTTTTTCTTACTTTGCATTTAGCATTCGGAGTTGATAATTTGACTTGACCAGTGGTGGATGAAGAGTACTTCCCTTCCATTATAATTCCTTTCACTAAGTTCATGGCAACCAGAAACTTGATTTGACAATGGAGCAATGTTTAATTTAATTTGAACTCATTTTTATGTTCATTTAGGCAATTATTACATTGTATATGATATTTTGAGCATTCTTCTTTAGTGGCTGGACAAAAACATTTACTGTACCAGCTATTTTATACTATTTTTCCACAACAGTTAGATCAAATAAGTAAATTATGGACTATCTTGGAACACATTTGAGAACTGCAGGTGTAACATGTGCTTGTAGAAAGCTGAACCACATTGTGTGCTTCCTAAGCACTACTGACCCCCACCACCAGCATGATGTGCAGCAAACAAAGCATGGCTTTTGTGAAGGTAGACCAATACAAAGGATTATTATTTTCTTACTTTTTATTTTACCAAACTATGAAGGCAAGCAAAGGGTTTTTTACTTGCGTTTTTGGAGAATACATACCTGAGATAGGGTAGCACAAAAGATCTTCAGGACGATTTGCAAGGGCCCTTGAGGACTCTTCAATCTCCACCTATATTACTATTGCAGTTAGATATTACATTCAACTCCATGGTCTCGGACTTTCTATCCCTAGATTACCTCTTCCGTGTTTATAATTTTGTAGATCCTCCTATTAACATGTTGTCCAGGAACAGCATTTAAACTATCATGAGATGGTAAATATTTTGTCTCTAATGTTTTTCTACTATAATCGCTTTTGTATGTTGGATTGGAAAGCAAATGATTACAGGCAGAGGCAATTACCTCATTATTAAATTTATATGATGCTTATGCTTACCTCTTTATTCAACATCATCTAACATACCAGAAATATTATTTCACTTTTTTCGAATTATAGTTTCTATAAACCCTTTAACATAATAGAGTACATTTAGAACTCAAGATTTAGAAACTTGTTTCAGTGTAATAAACTATAAATTGTGGAAACGTAGAGTCTGACTGAAAACATCGAAATATAAATAAATAAAAAAATATAAGTTGTCGACAATGTTGCTTCTGTTGCTTCTTGGTAATTTGGTAGCTTTATTTTTTATTTATAACATATTACATACCTATGAAACCTCTTATTATAATTACCCACATTCCTGTTATCACTATCAGTTTTCTATATAGTGTCATCAAATAGGCATTCTTTGCTCTTCATTCTATATAATTCCATTGGCTTTATTCCTCTATTATTTTTCATTTATTATTAATAACTTTTCCCACTGTTTCTTGACATTTCTCTTTTTGCCTGGCTTTCCTTCTATTCCCTTTAATCCTCACTTCTTCACTAGAGGTCTTATATCTTTATCTGTTAATGTTATTGCCACTTTATTTTCTCTTCAGTAACAGTCAAATCAGTATTATACTTTAACAATTCCACTTTGTAGCTCTGTATGTTTGTCATAATTTACATCATTGGTTAAGTACAGCATTATTTTGGGTATTTTCTTCCTTATCCCCATACCATCTGAATCTGTGCTAGTATATTCTTCAATTTTGAAGTCTGGATCTTTACAGCAGTTGTTTGAATATTCTATAGCACTTTGTAGAATATCTAAGTGTCTTAAATAGCTTTTTTTCTCTAAAAGGGAAAAGTATTTTACTCCAGATTAAACTGTTTTTGAGATAATTTAATACATTTGGGGCAATTACAAAGATGTGATCACTATCTAGATATATGAAATTAAATATTTAAACTTACCATTATGATAGTAGCTTCCTTAAGGGCCAGTTCAATCAGTTTTGTACTTCATGAACTCATTGTGGATCAGTTTACTTCAAAATATTCACATTAATAATAATGAGTCACTATGTATTAAAATGTAAGAAGCTTCTGCCAGTATCAGTGATGCATTATTGAACCGTAGTTTAGGTGCAAATGATTTTATTCAAATAATATATATAGCTGCAATAGTTTGTTTTCCTTTTTTGTGTTGTTGAGATACCCAGTTAATTACTTTATATTAGTCTGTGTTCACATTAAGGCAATGAAAATAAATACCTGGCCACTAAACAGATCTGTAAAGTTGGATGAGTCATTAAATTTTGAAGTGTGCAGTAAGTTAAGCCACTTAACCAATTTGTACTGCTAGTTCGACAGTGTAAAATAAGTCAAAAATAAGAGACTTAATAGTCTTTGTACACACACAACAAATAACTTCATGATCTACCAACCATTACACATTAATTTTACTAGGCTGTTGTAAGTGATATGACTTAACTGGTTAGACACACAGATATAACCAACAAACTAATATCAAAGGCTGTGTGGAACCTATTTCTGACACTTTTTTCACTTAACTGTTTTTGCACAACCCAATCAAGAAATATTACCATAAATTTAATTTATTTTCATTTAAAAATTTAAACTCTTTGAATTGATAGAGCTTTATGCTATTTAATTTAATTTTAATCTGGAATAGGTAGGATAAAACTGAAAAGCCTTCTTGAGCATAGACTTATTGAAAACTAACTACAAAAAGTCAATGTTCATGAACTATGGTTCACTTTAGTTCAGATTCACTGCTGGGCCCAGTCTCTTATGCTGTAATGGTGCCCATGGTGTAATTCCCCTTACAAGAGGTTCAAGAGGTTTGGAATAAATATCAGTAGTCAGTTCTTCCATTCCAATTTCATTGTCCACTTTTGCTTTCTTCACGGCTTCATCAACAGCTACTCGTATTTCATTTTCCATTTTCTGTAAATAAAGGATGAATCACATCACATCAAAGAAATATCATGCCAGGATACACAAAGCATACTCTTAAAGGTATGACATTACCCAGTGCACCTATAGCAGTTTCTTCTATAAGTACTAATAATGTTCTCAGTTATCACATTTTGCCTGGAACTTACTGCATTGGAGGATTTTAGAAATGTTTCAGTGTAGCTTTAAAATCACTTATCTGTGCTAGGTGGAGTAGTTCTAGCTTTTCTATATTTATATTTCTATAGTTATAGAAATGCTGAGATGTTACAGGAAATATAAGTTTTATGTTCCCTTTGCATACCTGCTCACAAAATATATTTGAGAAAAATTACCTTATATATGCATACATACGTGTGAGTGCAGGTGTGTTTGTGTGTGTGTGTGTGTGTGTGTGTGTGTGTGTGTGTGTGTGTGTGTGTGTGTGTGTGTGTGTGTGTGTGTGTGTGTGTGTGTGCGCGCGCGCCTGTGTGTGTTTTACACAAGCATATATGAGAGAAAGTGAGGGGAGAGAGGCAGTGTAGGTCATATTTTTGCTATTGGCATTTATTGCTACTAATGCATGCTATTCATAGATATCACTTTTGAGTAATGCTGTTCCCACACGTATATGCTCACACAAGATTCTTTTACTAAAACTGATTTTTCTTTTTTATTCAGAGAACCTCACAATTGGTAATTCTGTTCAAATCTCAGTATTTTATATTTAAATAGAATATAATGGTTTCTGTACTACATATAAGCATTTTGCAATACAGAGAAAGTAAAAAATATATGCAAGAACAAATTATAACAAAAGTAATATTAAATTTATTAGTTAAACTTACATTTTGTTATAGGTATCATTGCTTGATTAGTGCATTACATAACTTATGAGGGAGAACAAAAAAAAAAAAAGATGATTTTACAGGTACCAAGTTTGTCTTAGCTCATGGTCATGGTTGGAGCTGAATATGATACTGTCTACCACCACAAGAAGGCGGGGCCTGAAGAGGGAGAGGGGCTTGGATGATTTATCTGCTCATTTGCTACAAAATGAGTTTATGAGAGTGTATATGAGTCACGCATTCTGCCAGATCTAATGCTCGTTTCAGCAATTGCAGTGATAGGTATTATGCATGGGTTAGTTATGTGATAACCCTGTGTATTTTAGATGAACCTGGCATACTTTCATATATAGATGGCAAGTATAAACATCAAGCAGAGAGCAAAAGTGATTACATTACACATTCCTCTGCGTTGCTTTCTTGTGCTGGGTGGATAGTACCAATTACATATCAGCTTCATTATTAAACAACTGGTATAGTGCTACCTACTGCTGAGCTTTCTTTTAAGGGCCATTTCTCATTAAATAATACCCAGTTCAAAATTCTTCAAATGTGTATGTTCTTATTTTTTGCTTAGAACATTAATCCTTGGAAATCTGAGCGTAATCATTGATCTAACATGTAGTTTTAACTTGCTTTCTTGAGGTGCAGACAAAACACTTTATGAATATAATAATGAAGTAATCAAGTCAATAAAGCATTTTAAATTTGTGAAGTGTTTTAACGTTTAAAGACATATACTTCACTTATGCCAAATTTAAAAATATAAGGGCATCCTCCCAGAAATACATCTTGGATATTAAAATTTGATGTAAGTGAAGTATATGGGCTAAGAATAAAAACATTTTATAAAATTACTTTATATTTGTATCTCTTAAGAACCTCATAAAAAATGCATAAATGTTTGAAACCTGAATCAGACTTGAAATATTCAGTGTTCTGTCTGGGGCTCAATCCATAAGGATTTGACTCTCTATGGTGATGTTCTTATCTCTTGAGCTACCATAATGAGAAAACCATACAGAGTTATTATAAATAACGCTTTTTTTTTTTTTTTTTTTTTTTCACTTGTGCTTTGACAAACATTCTTCCAATGAGAATAACATGAAAAATTCAATGCAATGGCTAAGGCTTCAGTCATGGATTTCTGGATCTCCATGCTAATACTCCTATCACTTAAGCAGCCATGCTGTATGTGCATCACACCCTCACATCCAATCTGAGTATCCACTTGTCTAAGGTTCGAGTCTCGGTCATAACATTGAATCTTTTAAGTCTGATTTCCAATGTCTATACATGGCTAATATAGAAGAATAATTGTTATCAAAACACAATATGCTTACTATCTTACCTCAATATCCTGTTTACCTCTACAAGTGAAACAGAATTTTCTATTTGTGTATAGCTGCTATCATTCCTGTACTATCAAATATAGGTATCTAAATGTTTCTTACCTTTATTTCATCTGCTGTCACAAGCTCTGCTGAGATGATTTTCTCTCTAAAAGATGTGATGGGATCTCTACTCTGCCTCACTTCCTGCACCTCCTCTCTTGTTCTGTAGCTAGTACCAGGATCAGACATGGAATGTCCACTGTAGCGATATGTTACAGTTTCAAGAACCATTGGACCTTTTCCACTTTTGCAGTGATCAATGGCATATCTAGTGGCCTCACGCACTGCCAACACATCCATTCCATCAACCTGCATTTATTAAACAGTTACAATTTATTTTTTCCTTCTCTGTAACTGGAGTTATTATATTTTGTGCACCCATTTATTTTTGTAAGAAATATTTTGATGTTTACTATATTCAAAATACACTTTAGCTAAATTTCAGGATTATAGCCACTGTCTTCGTTGTAGGGCAACAGTTTTTATTTTGTCCAGCACGTTACTTGTTTACTAAGAATGTTGGCCAAACAGCAATGAGCAAATACTTAAATATGTTTTGTTGCATAGGTTTCCTTTATTCATTTTAATAATGCTACTAATATGGAGGAAAAAGAAATGTGATATAGATATATAGATGGATGTTACTTATTACCAAAAACATGTATAGCAACATCAACAGTAAGAGCATATAAACATTCAGATCCAGGCAACGGAATTAAACTCCCAGACCTTATAGAGGAGATTACATATTAAAAGTCATTAATTTTCTTATGAAGCAACTAACTGAAATGTTTCTAAGAAAAACAGGTACACAATTAAGTAATTGTGATAATAATTACCAAAGCTGTTTTGTGTCTTGGTGAACTTATATCTCCTTAGGTATAAATTATTTTGATGGCCTTGTAGGATAGTTGTAAAAGATATTACAGTAGGTAAATTCATCAAATTTTCCTTCATATAGGGAAGACAGTTCAAAACATAAATAAAAGAAAGCATAAAGTATCTCCAGTTCAATAAATAGTAGTTTACAGTATTTACAGTATTACACTTTGTAGGCAGAGCTCCACATAGGATCCTTACAGCCCTCTTTTGTAAATGATTTTCATCAATTCTGACTCAAAGGTTTTTATTTTCACAAGCTGTCACAGTTTTCTGCAATGCTTCATCAAAGTACTTGCATATGTAATGTTGATTCATCAGGAGGGCTATTTAGATACATTTAGTTAAAAGATTCATAAGTTGAAAAGATTTTTTTTTGTTCCATTTGTACCCCTTGTTTATCTGCAATGATTATATCAATGGCCATTCTCCTTTGGAACATATTGCCTGTTAGCAATGGTGTTATCTCATAGACATTGGGTTCCTAGACTTTTTTAAATCTTTAGATCACGCGCACATTGGCACTGTAATTCATACTTCCAGACTCTGGGGAAGGTGGGGAATCATATTGGTTGGAGAAAATCCCCACCCCCAGCTTTGAATTCAACCTAGTATGCCTCACACGGCAGACAGGTGCCCTACCGACTGAGCTACAGGACCAGCCCTCACTTTCTTGAGTGGGATTTCTGCTGCAAAAATGCTCTGCATAAATTTGAAAATACTGGGAACATTTCAATTTTTCTACACATGAATACATCAATAACTGTTGTCAATTCACAAGAGTTACAGCAACAAGATATATTTTTGCAGATATATGTGTAGTGATTTGTAAACGTTAATCTTCATATGTTTTTCCACCTGGTTGGCAAAAAAAAAAAAAAAAAAAAAAAAAAACTTTATTGTCCATGCTAAATACCTGTTTTTAAATTTGTCTACATATTGATAAAGACATGTTTTGGCACTTTATTTAACTTTCGGCATGTTTACAAGATTACAGAAAGCACTTATTCATAAGAACTGAAGAAGAAATGCAGTGCCAGTCTATATTCAAACTTCACACTTTTTATCAAAGTGTGTGATGTAGCAATATAAATATATATGTAATAGAATATACAGATAGCAGATGAGGAATATCCAGGGTGTTTGCAATTGTCTACAAGGCCTAATTATTCTATTTACTTTAGACACCATGATATGCTGAATATTCTCTGATAGTTGTCATGCAATACCAAGTCTTTCACCAATTTATATTTTTTTTTCCTTCAAAATATGTGTCATTTTATGATATAAGATTTCTTACTTATGCTCGTCATCCTTTACTCAGAGGTTTTCTCTTTTTGTAGGCATGTATATGATTTGTGAAAAAGTGTTTATTTACCTAAGAAACCATTCTCTAATAGATAATAAATCTATTATGACTTTGACAGTGTCAGTTAGCTCTAATAGCTCCATTGACCTACAATAAATGTGGTAGACAAGGTAAAAAACTAATATGTTACTTCCCTATGACTTCCTTCTATAACATGTTTTTAGAGACACTTATTCAACTTCATGTTAATTGAGATGAACATTCACAGCAGTCGTTTCAGTACACAGGTTGTTGCAGGTTTATGGGATACAGAAGGCTGAAGCAATAACACAATGCAATACTGAAAAAAAAAAAAAAAAACTTTTCAAAAATGTAGGTTTTATTTAAATATTTCAACCTTCTGTATTCAAAAAGATACTCAAAACATCACACAAAATATCTTGTAAAAGTTGCCATACTTAGCAGGATGGCTCAGGCAATTTCATCTGTGGCTCACATCCGGGAAGTCTGGGTTCAATTCCTGTGGCTGGCCTACCTGACCTATGGGATTTTCCAGGGGTTTTTCCAGGTCCCCAGTCAAAAGCTGGGTAGGTTAATTACAACTCCCAAATTTCTTGCCCCCCCATTTCATCTCCATTATCATTTCACATCATCTCTGGTCTCTTTTAGGGCAGAAGTGTCGGCAGCAGTCTTGGCGTTGCATGGCAGAATAGCATGCTCCTGTTAAAAACTTCCTCCTCTGATAGAATGGTCTTTGTTCTCTGGGTTGACATGGTGGGCTGTTTAACGACCATGTGGATGGGATGCCGGTTGTATTGGCCTGCCGGAAAGTTTCCAACTGGTAAATTGTAGGGACCCTGCCCTCTGCACTGTCATGACTTCTAATGTTGATTGCCTCTATCTCTTCTTGCCTCATCCTTCCTTCTGGGGGTACCCTGCTTAGGGGCATAGGTGCAATAGATCAAGACTGATAGCAGTGCCAAATCTCCTCAATATGATACTATCCTATCCAATTCTATCCTAAGTAATGACTCTACAAATTGCTCATTATGCACAGTTTGACAAGCAAAGGTGGCAGGTCTCTTTCCACCAGAGGCTCAAACTTGATATTTTTGTCTCCTAGAACCAATTGCAACTTTTGAAGGCATTTGTTTTTGCTCCCAATGTTTGCCATAAGCCTAACTGTAATATTCATAGATGAAACAAGGAAACCTCAAATATTCTGATTTTTATCTTACAATCATACCCAACACTTTCAATTCACTACACACCATTCAGTTGTGATCCTCATAACGAACAGTAGTAAGAAATGCCTTCAGGGACACAGAATTGTGATCAGGTAATGAGGGATACATGTTACCATTGTGCAGCAGAACTGTCTTCGGATATTTTTAGATGAGTCAATAAACAGTCCCCAGAAACCTGGCACATACAAATGGCTGAACTGGCCCATTATATAGTATATCACTGGTGTACACTAACATATGGGTAGTGGTGTCTAATGCTAAGCAGCTGGCAATGAAGCCATTTGCTCTCTTGCACTCCAGTATTTTGATGATCATTTGGAGCAAAATATTTTGTGAACATCAAGTCCCTTTCTGCGTAAAATATAAAAAATATACTAGCACATAATTCTCCTTGCAGTCATGACCCTAGGAGCTCTGATTTATTCTATGTCAGTTGCAAATAACAGACTACATAATTTAGATTTGCCTGATTGAAAGAAGTCTGTCTACTCTAAACGCAGTATCATCCATTTCCTGCACAGTAATTGTGTCATCATTGACATTATATCTAAAGTCTGCAGAGGCTGGTGTAAGTATATCCCAGCCATGTTGAATAGGATGAATCTCTGAGCAAATGATGTTTGTACACTTAATATTTTCTTGTTTTCATTTTTGTGACCTTACAAAAGTAGAAGTAGCTCTCATCAGTATAAATCTGATGTCATGTGTTGCCGCCAAATTATAGGGATGCCAAATCATAATAACTTCTTCTTTCCTGTCACCCACCATTATAAGTCTTCTATACACAGTGGAGCCCAGTTTTATTTCCTAGTTGCCTAGTTTCACTCCAAAACATGTATGTATTCCTTAATTATGAAGCCATATTCCTTTGGTCTTTTTCCCCCACAAATATAAAAAATATACTTTGATGAATTTACATAGCCTTGGATAGATATTGTACACTGAGAACTACTTCCTTGCACAAACACAATGGAATAACAGACAGGCAGTGCTGTCTGCAATGTGACAGTTTGCTGTACGCTGGTTGGGATGCAAATGTTCAAAGCAATGCACTGTTTCTGAGCTTCATGTGGTAATTTTGTTTATATCTTCATTGTTGCAAAATATACAATTTGTAAAAAAACTGTGAGTGACACATGTTATGAGTATCATCTGGAATTCAGGAGGGTGAAATACATAAATAACACCAACACTTTTGATAAAAGTTTTTCTAACTTGAGCATTTTTTATGTTGCGTAATGATATCTTTAAAAAGTGCATCATAATATTCTGGCTTTGATATCTCATACTCTTTACATGGTCATGCGAAACAACCAAATTGGAAATTCAAAAAATAAAAATGAATATCTTGGAAATGGTTCATTATACAAAAATGTTATCAGTCATTGGTAGAGGAAAGGAAATGTGCAGCTTTTTTGTATACCAAGTTCTTGGTTATCCGTTATATTTTATCAGTTATATAAAATTAATTTAAAATTTTGAGGACTCACAAACTATTTAAGAAAATTTAAAGTATATATTTTATTTGTCTAAAAATATTTTAAATGCATGAGAGTTTAATCCTAAATGTTAAGAATGGTTTTTGAAAAAATAAAACCAATGAAAAAATGTCCAGTAAAGCATTCACTTCAGTAGATTTCTTGTTGTTTATGTAATGTACATGACATTAGAAGTGTCATTACAATTGTGGGCATTTTCCTGATCTTCCATTACATCCTCCGAAGACATTGAACTGAAGTTCCAAGTTTGTATTTATATAACTTGGTTTCCAGTTCTGGTTCACTGGGTACACAAAGCTTTAGTTTTGAATCTTGGTTCTTGTTTGAGTAACATCTCCCAGGCAGATAATGATAATAGGTTTAGAAATGAACCTTTGCCTCTTCTAACTTCACTGATCATATGTCAGCACTTTATTTGACTTAGAAACAAGTGATGTTTTCAGACTTACAGACTATGTGAAATCTAGGAAATAATGCTTGGTAAAGAAAAGTTCTCCTATGTAGGTCTGGATATGGAATCCGGGATAACTGGGTTAAGAATAGAGAATGTTGATTTGTTAACTATAAAGGTAGCCTTAATTATCATACTTCCTGTGAAGTTATAGTTTTATTTTAAAAATTAAAGGATATTAAGGATATTTTGATTTATGTATACATGCAATAAGGTACCTAAAACAAGATTTGGAAACATATTTTTGAACATTACCCATATTCCTGGAATATAATCACCACGGGTGTAGTACGCTGTGCTTGCAGATGATCTCTCTGAACTTGTACCCATTCCATAACCATTGTTCTCACACACAAAAATGCAGGGAATATCCCAGAGCTTGGCCATGTTGAAGGCTTCAAATACTTGTCCTTGGTTGGAAGCACCATCTCCAAATAGTGCAAGACAAACCCCATCACTACCACTATACTTAGCTGCAAATGCCACTCCAGCCCCTAAAGGCACCTAGAAGATATCAGATCAGATAGCCTTATTTGCAGCTCATTGTTGAGTAATTCCTAATCAAAAGTTATTAGTACTATTGTATTATGCAATATACCTCTACCAGCAGGTACCTGAGCATCAGAATGGTGAAGAGTAATATACAACATTATGTATATGCATAGATATCATTATAATAATGGTGTGGAATAAAGAATGTGTGCTATAATGAATGCACATGTAATTATTCAATTTAAGCATATATTTTCTTATCACTCTTTTAAGTTTTATTAATAAATTCTTAGTAAGTACAATTTTTAAAAATTATAAAAGCAAGAAGCTTTCGCATGGGAATAATATTATCACTGGAGCCCGGATTACAAAGCAAAATGCTTTTAAATGTTGTTTTGCTGATATACATGTTTGCTTACCTATTTTATGCTTTTTAATTCAAATGGCTTATTTTATCCAATCATGTAAATTTAAAAGTAAATTTTTCACTCCTAGCCCTCATTTTATCATTCAGACAGTTTACATTGTCTCTGTGGAACAATTAGGAACCAATATAAAGACGGGGATTTTCATATCACTAGAGTAAAGAAAGTGTTCGTACTGTTGCCGATTAGAGTTCAAAAATTTCATGAAGTCCTTCCAAATTTGTCTTTACCTCCTCTTCTAGTTTTAACTCAATGGGGTTCTTGGTTAAAGGTTACACTATGCAGATCATTTCAAGGAAGTAAATACAGTGTTGTAGTCCTTAGATGCAGAAGATGCAAGCACCATTGTCACTGCACAGGAATGTTTTGCTAATGTTGTAATCCAAGGTACTTCCATAACTGTTTCTCCAAAATACCTGCTACACAGGTGGAAGTTTGAAATAATAACTCGGATCATTCACTTTCTTTGATAGATGAAATTTCAGTAATCTCATCTTCATATACTTGTGGTATTGCTAAAACTGCCTTTGAGAAACTCAGTAAGGACTAATGAAAAACCCTGCTTACAAAACACTGTGTAAAATTTTTAGAAAGCTTTCTAGTACAGAAAAATATATTGAAGAGGAATTCACACAAGATGAACTGTGGACTTTTCAAATGTTCCAGCAACGACATTTGACACTGAGAGATTCTTTTCATTGTATAAAGGATTCTTCAATGACAAATGCAGGAGCTTCTAGAAGAAAATCTCAAGATATCCTCCCTCGTGTACTGTAACAAGCTTATGTAAGCTAAGAATTCTATGAAACAATATGTTTATAATTAAATTTGTATTTTTATTTGCTTATTTCTGTGCTTATTTGTTTTAGCTTTCATGCCTATATCCTTGCTTACTTCACCATTTAATTGTGCTTACAATCTGGGCTTTAATTATCACTATTAAAGGTAACAGAAACCAAAGCTGTTTACATGAAGCAAATATAATTCAATAAATAATAATAACAATAATAATAATAATAATAATAATAATAATAATAATAATAATAATAATAATAATAATAATAATAATAATAATAATAATAATAATAATAATAATAATAATAATAATAAAAATAATAATAATAATAATAATAATAATAATAATGATGATGATGATGATGATGATGATGATGATGGTGATGGTGATGATGATGATGATAATAATGATAATAATAATAATGATAATAATAATAATAATAATAATAATAATAATAATAATAATAATAATAATAATAATAATAATAATAATAATAATAATAATAATAATAATAATAATAATAATAATAATAATAATAATAATAATAATAATAAATAATAAATAATAATAATAATAATAATAATAATAATAATAATAATAATAATAATAATAATAATAATAATAATAATAATAATAATAATAATAATAATAATAATAATAATAATAATAATAATAATAATAATAATAATAATAATAATAATAATAATAATAATAATAATAATAATAATAATAATAATAATAATAATAATAATAATAATAATAATAATAATAATAATAATAATAATAATAATAATAATAATAATAATAATAATAATAATAATAATAATAATAATAATAATAATAATAATAATAATAATAATAATAATAATAATAATAATAATAATAATAATAATAATAATAATAATAATAATAATAATAATAATAATAATAATAATAATAATAATAATAATAATAATAATAATAATAATAATAATAATAATAATAATAATAATAATAATAATAATAATAATAATAATAATAATAATAATAATAATAATACTTAGTGACCAAGCACAGGACTATTTATAAAAAAATAAATTCATCTTAATAATTATATAAATAACATTAAGGTTTTAATTAACCCTTTTTCACAGAAGTTTGCTGTCTTTAATAGTTTAATTTATAGGTTAATAAATATACACCTTAATAAACAAGCATTTAGTAGAGAATATAAACAAACTATCAACACTACGTTAACTAGTGGCATGTTCAGATGACATGATGCAACAAAAACAGTAATGTGAATAAACAAAGAGCCGAACTGGCTGTGTCCTAATAAGCAGTGTACATTTGTAGATGAAAGCTTTTGGCTGGAAGATTAAGAGTTTGGAAGAGACAGGCTTTATTTCAACCACAAGGTGTCCTACAAATTTGGGAGGTTACTGTGTGACATAATTAATTCAGTGGGTGTGGGAAACTAATAAACAGTCAAGAAGATTCCTTTTCCAAAATATCATTTGTCTGGACCATTTTATAAGAAGCTGGTTAATTTTGTTCAACAGTCCTTCAGACCATGCGCGGCTCTGGGCGAATTGATTAGGTGACTCGGAAAAGTAGTTAACCTAAATTCGCAAAATCAGCATCACAAAATCGGGTTTTATACTGAAACAGTGGTTTCGAAGTTCCTTTTTTATATGAATCCAAAAGTTTCTCAAAATTATCCTTATTTAAAGAGTCATCGCTTTCATTATGTTCACGAAATGCCACTTCTTGTCTACTTCCCTAATGGAATATTACATGAAAAACCTGTTAAACTTAACGTTCTTATTGTATTTTACAATATATAGACGTGAGCTTTCCTGATGAGCGTCTCCAATTTTGTTAGTGTTTTTTCCCAGCTCCTTCAATCCGACATAATTATGTTCCTCATACCAACGAGTCTTAAAATTTCCTGGTGTATTTTGAAGATGCTCCGCTGCAAAGTTTTTCTAAACAGCACTTGTGTTCGCCTACTTCATCATTTTCCCATAAAGAAAAGGGTATTTGGAGAATGGAACACACCAAGCCATGGGTTGAATTCATTGTGAATCCCGTAAATATAAAAAATTAAACACTTCATATATCAGACAATAATCATGATTACATAAAAAAATTACGTTTTTACACAGGATGCAAACTGATAATAAACAGTAGCACAAGACACGCGGGGTTCGCTTCAAGTAGGTTACCACTTTTACAAACAAATGCCCTTTCAAATAAACGAAAAAGTAGGAAGAAGCTCCTGTATTGTGTTGGCAACACGATTTGGTGCGGAATATACGGCTTCTATGAATCAAATCCGTAGCCATGGTAACCAGCAATGCATTCTGCTCCTCAAGCTCTCTTCACTTATTGCAAGTGTCACGGTCACCTTGGCCTTTTAATAACGAATCATTTAATCGAGAAGTAAGCTAGCTGCATTATCGACACGCGAGCGCCAAGAGAGCGGTTCCATTACAATATATAATTTGGAGAACTTTTATAAATGAAAATTAAATGCTCTATCATAAAATATAGCCATTTCCAAAAACAAGTAGATGACTCGGCGATTAAACCGGATCAAGGAAGAACCGCCACTGCTTCAGAGAGTTGACATTAAAAGATGAGTAGGCCAGTGTTTCTCAAACTTGTCTGCTTCAAGGATCCCCCTATCATCTAACAACCTGTTCGCGGAACCCCACAGTTTGGCAACTCAATTTATATGATTGAGCAGACTTTTCGTTGAATTTTATAATTGCAATTTAAATAATTAGGGTATGTATAATTTAATATATTTTCTTGTCTACTTAGTTTTAAATTTAATCAATTAAAAATTAAAGTTAAACTAAGTAAAATAAACTTGCGTATAAAATGTATTTTAAATCAAAAATATATTTTAAAATTGTATTTATTAAACTTTTTTTTTTTTTTTTTTTTTTTTTTTTTTTTTTTTTTTTACTTTGAAGTAAGTTTTGCCTAACTAGGTTTTTATTTAACTTTAATCGTACATCAGTAAAAATTTGAAATACCACACTCTTTGGCTTACCCAAGGATTAATAGCATTAGGCACAACATGTTATAAAAATAAATTTATTTTCCATGAAAAGAAACCATTTTAATTCATATAAAAAGTTATTCATAATCTTCTGAATCCACCATTTGACAATTTCAACAAAGTTAGTATTGGATTACTAAAACAATCGGTTTATGTGAAAAAAGCTGGAAACTTTGTTCATTGAAATGTATTAATGTGAACAATGCAACTGTATTTGGATTGAATAAGCTCAGTTAAGCTGGGTTTAATGTTGTTGATTTTCACTCTTGGGTCAGTTTCTACATTGGCAAGTCTGTTTCTCCTCAATGGCTTGATGTTGCACAACATTGAAAATGTTTGATTAATTAGAGCCAACTGAAAAATTCAATGCCATGGCCGGGCATGAATTTTTCAGTTGGCTCTAATTAATCAAAAATCACCCATATACCGGAGTACTGTATTTAAAAGGATTAATTCCTCAAAATAAATTTACAGTGAAAATGTTTGCTCGCACAGATAGGTGGTTGGGAAGGGCACAATATATTTGAGTACTTTGATAGCAATTTCATTCAACTCACTCTGCGCCAGAAACAAATATTTTGCAAGTTCATTTTCCTGGTATACAACCTTCCATCCTTTGCTGTTAAATAACTCTATTAGTTGGTCCTGTTCTTTTTCCGAAAGGCTATCAATGCTGCCTATGTCTTTTTTTCTGGAAAGGATACTTTATCCACTCACTCTCGCTGGGTAACGCAGTTGTTCTTCTCTGCTTTGGATAGCGTCTTGCTGTAGTGGGCTATCACTCGATCGTGGCCGTCCTGGACTTGGGATAGAACGCCTTCAATGCAATGGCCGCTCTCGTCGGCGTCCACAGTGAAGGCGCCACCTGGTTGTGGGAATCCCAAAATAGGAGCACTACAAAGTGTCTTCTTAAGCTGCTGGAAAGCACCTTCGGCGTCCTCCATCCACGCATAAGGCCGGTGTTTTTCCGTCAGGCGTGTGAGTGGCTTGACGATGTTGCAGAACCCCTTTATGAAACGGTGGTAATAACTGCATAGCCCCAGGAAACTGCGCAATTCTCTCTTATCCTTCGGCCGAGGCCAACCTCTCATGGCCTGTGTCTTCCCCGGGTCTGTGGCCACTCCGGTTGGTGAGACTATGTGGCCCATGTAGTTGACTTCCCTGCCGAAGAGTTGGCACTTCTTCGCGTTCTGCTTCAGGTTGGTCGCCTGCATTCTCTGTAACACCTTGCTCAGGTTGTCGAGATGGTCCTCGAATGTCTTGCCGACGATGATGATGTCATCCAGATATAGCAGGCAGGCGTCATAAGTCAGTCCCCTCATCACTGACTCCATGAGGCGTTGGGAGGTAGCCAGTGCGTTGCAGAGACCAGAGGGCATAACTGTGAACTGCCAAAGCCCTTGGCCTGCCGAGATAGCGGTCTTTTCCTTTCCTCTCGTGTCTAGAGCCACCTGCCAGTTACCCGTCTTCAGGTCTAGGGTCGAGAAACACTGCGCACCAGCAAGCGTGTCCAGAGTGTCGTCAATCCGGGGTAAGGGGAAACAGTCCTTCCGGGTGAGAGCGTTCAGCTTCCTGCAGTCCACGCAGAAGCGTAGCTCGCCGTTCTTCTTAGCAGAACTACAGAAGAACACCAAGGGCTCTCAGAATCTTCAATCAATCCTCAGGGTCTCATGTTTTCCAGCATGTCCCGAACCGCACTTGTTTCACCAGTGGAACACGTCCAGCTGGTTGCCGAATAGGCCTGGCGTCTCCGATGTCGATGCGGTGGAGCACCCGGTCCGTGCGGCCGTAATCGATGTCGCCTTGACTCTCCGTAGGGGAGGGAATCCGTCCTCTTCAGCTGCCGTGGTGATGGCGCTGCGGACCACTAACACTCGTGGTACCTCTGTCGTTATTAGAAGAACCTGGGGCCGAACATTCGAGCCCCTCCCTGAATGGTAGTTGTTTGGATTGGGTTGGACTCGAGGGGGCAGTGGTTTCCGATACCCGTGGGAGATCGGTTACGTCTCCGGACGGGGTTGAGGGAAGCCATATACTACCGCGTACTAGCCTGCATAGTTAGTAGAAGGTGCGCTAGATCACCAGGCGGCCCTACCGAGGTTAATCGGTAGCCCTACCCTTTGGGGTTGGCGCGCGTAAGTGGCGTATCCACTTCCATCCCGTCTTGAGTCCACAGAACCAGATGAGGGAGCTTGTTAGTCTCTAGTTCTTGCACTATGGAATGATCCACGGAGACGCCGGGCGCCCTTTTGGGACAGCTCGGTAACTCCCTGGTCATTAGAGGGGAGGTTTGTCTTCACTCTGTTTGGATTGCCCTATATATATATATATATATATATATATATATATATATATATATATATATATATATATATATATGTGTGTGTGTCGCCTTGACTGAAAACGCGCTGGTATCGTCTCATCAGTTGTCGAACGTTCTCCAGCTGTTCTGCGGTCAGGTGGTCTACCATCCACTCCAGTAAGCCTTCCAGCCGGGGCCTCAGGTGTTGCGTCGGCACCGGCTTCTGTATCTTGTCGACTGCCGTCATGCTGACCACGGGCTCGCACGTCCCCAACTTCGTCTCGGCCTGGACGTCGTGATTAGTGTCTGTCAGGTTGAGTAGCCTTACCGTTACCTCCTCTCGGCACGGCAACAATGTCCTGGCTACACAGAGTCCGTGCACAGGCGTCTTCTGGTCCAGTATGAATGTTCTTCGTCCGTTGGCCTTCCAGTCGCGCCGTCACCACCACCTCGCTTCTCGCGGAGAAAACCACGTCTTCCCTCAGGACGACCCTGCAGATCCAAGGCATTCTTTGGGTTGCCGGAGTATCACCTCTTCTCCATTGAGCCGCAGGACATTCCAGCCGACGTCGTCGCCTCGTGGCTATTGAGGGCATCCAATCCCTGTATCACCTCCTCAGCCACCTTCGCGAAGAACACCCACTGACGCACGACACTCCGTCCTAAGGTCAACTTCAGCAGGGACTCCTCTACAGGCGAGGTATCGCCCGATGCCGTCACAAGCTGGTATGGTCGGCTTGGTTTTATCGATGGCAAATCCCTGGCTATTCAGGTCTGATGGTGGTCACGGCTATCCCGGTGTCCACGAGTACGCGGCACGGTTTCCCTCTCATCCAACCATCCGCGATGAGGCTTTCATCCATCCGTCGGCTGACGGTGCGCAATGTCACTCGAGGGGATGCTGGTGATGGCGCCGACGTGCCCCTCGCCACGACGGCCCTTACACGTTCCTCAGGCTGCTCTACCAGGTGTGGGTAGTCTCTCTCCAGGTTTCCCGGCTGTCCACACCCCTAACACACGCCATTTGGTCTTTGCCGGCGTGCCTCGGCTGGCCTTCGGTCTGGATAATTCTTGTTGTCGACGTCGAAGTAGCCACCTCAATCCTCAATGCGGCCGTTAGCGCCTCGTGGATGGTCTTGCAGTCGGCGGGCATTAGGCGCTCACGTATCTCGACGTCCCGTACGCCGTCAGCGATCGTGTAGGTGGAACGTGTAGAACTTGGATGGGAGGTCGACCAATGCTTTCCTGGCCAGCTGCTCGATTGCAGGGCGAACTCCTGCAGCGTCTCCCCTGGCTGCTGCGACCTTGACTTCAATTGGCTGCGGTAAGTTGCGGCTAGGCGGTGGTTTCCGAGGCTGTTCTCCAGGGCCTCCCATATGTCCTTGTGCACCGCCGCTGTCTGGACCGCGTTCAGGACCTCTGGAGGCTGGCAGTATGATATCCTGTTATTAAACGCTCAAATACAATTATTTGTTTTATTACACTCTTAAATTTATTACCATTTTAATTCATTTGCTCTTATTGAATACTTTGATAGGCATCTGATTAGTTTTGAAAATCATGTTAATAAGTTACTTTACTTATGAGGTATTTATGAGGTGTTGGCGCCGGCATTGCGCAGTGGTTTCGTTCGCGGCTCCCGTGCTACGGGTCCCGAATTCGATTCCCAGCTCTTGGGTTGGCGATTTTAAGACAGCCATATCCACGCCTTTACGTCTGTTTAGCACAGCCACAGCCAACTCGCTTGCCGCGGTGCATATGCTGGGCTACAAGCACCGTGTTGCCTCAGTGCGTGCTTCGCAGTTTGTCTTCCGTAGCAGTGGCGGTGCGTAATTCAGTGTCAGTTTGATATGGAAGGGCGCTTATTAAAGCGAAGGGCTCCCACGCTGAAACATTATTTCAATCCCGAATGGGGAGTTGAGTACTTCTGCATGGAATATAGCCATGGTGCCATTTGTTTAACTTATCAGAAAAAATTGCAAGTGCTGAAACGATTTAATCTTCAGCGACATTTTAATACATCGCATGCTAATGATTATTCGGTCCTAGAAAAAGAACGCACTGCAGAGATACAAAAGCTCAGAGAAAAGATTACATCGTAGGAAGGGGAACAGGAAGAAGGGGATGGCGGAATGGCAGAAACAGACATTCAGGATCAGACATTCTGAATTGCGTAGTAGAAGTTGTGGAGAATGCAGGAATTCCATGGGATAGACTCATATCAGTGGCCACCGATGGTGCTCCAGCTATGGCTGGTTCGCACAACGGATTTTTGACACTCCTGAAAAATAAACTCGCAAAAGAAATTAGCAGCTGTTCATGGCATAGTTCATCGGGAAAACTCATGTGCGAAAATACTGAATGTAAAACAATGTAATCAGTGTGGTTGTGAAGATTGTAAACAAACTGAAGTCCCACGGTGTAAAACACAGACAATTTAAAAGCTTCTTAGAAGATTTGGAGCATATGTATGGTGATATACCGTATCATACAGCAGTTAGGTGGCTCAGTCGAGGCAAGGTTTTAAGCAGATTTTTTGAATTATTGTATGAGATACGTTTGTTCATGGAAATGTGCGGAGAACCTATTGAAGAGCTCACGAATGTTAAGTGGAGTCGTGATCTGGCATTTATGGGCCACATAAGTGAACATTTGAATACTTTGAATGTTTCACTTCAAGAGAAAAACAAATTAATTACAGATATATTCTGTAGCATTGAAGCTTTTAAAAATATGCTCTCATTCAGGGGCGGTTCCTCCATAAGGTTTGCGCTACACCCACTGATTTTGAATGTGCAACAGGTGCATTTTGTACATTAAAGCTGTACTTGTTTGCATTATTTTATATACAAACATGTTTCACTTACGCTTATCGTCTGTAATTGTCCATGACCACAGAAGTCGAAATAAACAGAGGTTAGCTGCAGGAGCCGCCGGTTTGCAGCAAAGTGTTAACCTCAGATTTCGCCCAAATGTGGGCTCTCTGAGGGGGTTGCGGGAAGGTGAAGAGATGGGAGTGGCTTCTTATACATTGCTTAAATGGGGGTTTATCAACCTAGCTCCTCTTACTCCTAGAAACGGCTATTGCGTGACCTTCAGGCTTCGCTTAATGAGTATTTGTGTGTCTGCTTGTTCTGTGGTGTGGTTTCGTGCTCGCAGAACTTTGAGAAAGCTTTGTTTAAGGTTAAACTGAGTATTATAACATTTTATTTATAGTGTTTATTGTGAGGTGTTGTTTTTGTACGTTTTTAAAATTCTAATAGTATGAATACCGTGCAATCTTTATTGGAAAAGACCTTTTCGCAACGGAGTGCTGAAGAAAAATCTGAAGTGAAACGAATGGGTAGTCCCACGCCAAACATTTTTTATAACTCAAACGATTAAGACAAAAGCTAGAACATTCAATAGGAAGTTCAACCCTGACATGTACAAGAAGCACGACTAGTTATGTGGACGTGAAGTTAATGTCTCTTTATACTGTTTTTCATGCCTGCTCTTTGGAGGAGATGGTTCCTGGGTGAAGCGAGGAATGAAAGACATACAGCACATGCACGACCGTGTTAAAAAGCATGAGTCCTCTTCGTCTCATATAAAAAAATGCATTAAGTTTAGCAATGTATGGCAATATTAGTATTACTGCACAAATGGACAGTGCATACAGAAGGAACATACAGCTGCATAACGATAAAGTTACGCAGAATAGATATGTCCTAAATATGCGACTCATTTGAGCTGGCTTTGAGAGGTCATGAGGTCATGATGAATCTGATACATCACAAAACCCTGTTATCTTTCGAGGCCTAATAGATTTCAGCGCTGATCTCGATAGTGTCCTGAAGGGCCATCTGAAAAAAGCAACTGTTTTTAAGGGCACTTCAAAAACTATACAAAACGAAATTCTTTAGTGTATGTTAGAGGTATGACAAGAGGAAATAATGAAGGAGATTAAGGATGCATATTTCCTTGCTGTCATAGCAGATGAAACCACTGATGTTTCCTCAGTGTATCAAATGGTTATTATCTACAGATATCTTGTGAATGACAAACCCGTAGAACGATTTTGGAGTTTTGTTCGATCTGCTGGACATGATGCAGACTCTCTTGCCACAGTCATTAAATCTGAGCTTGATCTGCAACGGTCAGGGTGCCCGAATAAACTTATAGCACAGACCTATGATGGTGCATCCATTATGGGAGATAGGAAACACGGTGTTCAGGTAATTGTGAAAGAGAAGTATCCTTGTGCCTCTTATATACACTGCCATGCACATAAACTTAATTTAATAATACTGAATGCAGCTTCAGTAAACACCAGTGTGGGGATATTTTTTGTCAATTTACAAGGAATATGCATATTTTGTTTTTCAAATTCTCCTCAAAGAACAGCTGTGCTTGATGAAGTTGTGCAGAAACGATTGCCACGTTCTGTTCCGACACGATTGAATTTTCATTCACGGACCGTCAATACCATTTTCGAACACAGGGGGAATTTAATTAAATGCATGGAGGTCATTCAGAAGAGAGCTCTGTTAAACAGCAACGCCACACGTGTTCAGGCTTCTGGGTTTATGGCCACTTTGAAAGATGATAATTTTGAATTCTGGCTGTCTTTCTTCCACAAGATCATGCCCCATATGGACATTTTGTATAATAAGCTGCAGAAGCAGACTACAATGCAACATTTACCCTCGCCCAGTTAAACGCATTTGAAAAGGAAATGCAAAAAGTAAGAAATAGCGTAGATATTGAGGAACACGAAGAAACTGCAATTAAGAGAAGAATAGAAGATCATGACGTGAAAAGAACAGAAGCTCTTGAAGTCTGTGAATTTATTCTTAGAGAAGCAAAGGACAGATTTAGCTTCACGGGGCATCTGTTAGCCTCGACTTTGTTTCATCAAGAATATTTCTCCGACTATGATAAGACATTTTCAGAGGATTTCTTTAGAGAAACAATAAGGTTCCATACTTTTATCATTGGAACAAAAATTCGTACAGAACTGACTGTAATTTACAGTCGAGAGGAATTTCGTGGAATGTCCGGCGCTTTGTGTTTGATGGACTTCATTAAGGAAAACAATTTATGTGCTGCATTCAGCGAATGTGTCAAACTCCTGCGAGTGCTGTTAACTATGCCAATGTCTACCGCCGAGGCAGAACGCAGTTTCTCAACTTTAAAAAGAGTAAAAACTTTCCTTAGGAACACAATGTCACAGGACCGATTGACAGTATTAGCAATGCTTTCAATTGAGAGAGATTTTGTTATGAAGATCAGCGGCTTCAACGCAAAAGTTATCGATAGACTCGCCAGGTCTAAGGAGAGGAGAGCAGAGTTTTTGTATAAATAGGCGAGTCACTACTACTTTGTATTTTATTTTTCATTTGTGCACCACCAATAATTTAATCCACCAGCCGCCACTGGTATCATTATGGGAACGCTAACTGTCAAATGGTGATCCTTTTCCCAGGTTGGAAAGTATGATCCGTGATTGTGATTCCCTAAAAGTGGGATGTTATTTTGAAAATCTACATTTGCTTTCCCATGCTTTTGAGGAAAGATTTCACGACATCGTGAGCTTAAAAATGTATTTTGATTTATTCGCTACATCATTTAGCGTAAATATTGATAATACTCCCAAATATGTTCAAGTGGAGCTTATCACCTTCAAACGTGACATTGAGTTAGCTGATAGTTACAGAAACAGAGGAAGTTTGCTAGATTTCTACACGAGATTTCCTAAATCAAGATTCCCTCGATTACACAGGTGTGCGGTATCTATGATTGCAATATTTGGTTCGATATGTGAATCCTTATTTTCAGCAATGAAACGTATTAAAAAGCCCTCAGAGAGCAAACATCAGTGATCATAACTTGAAGTGTGCAGAGTTGTGTTTCATTGTCTCCAAATGTGGTGAATATTGTGAAAACCAAACGATGTCAGAAGGCAAGAGTGTCTACCGAAACCTGAAAGTATAAAATTCTTAACTGAAACATGTATATTCGTTTAATATGAAGTATTCTGTGTAATATTATCACTATACAGTAGATATGCACTATACACTATACAGTAAATATTACGTTGTTATTTTATATTTTTCAATTGTATCAGGATCAAAACTGTGCTAACTTCCACAAAGTATTGTTTCGTTCTTATAGTTAAAAATATTGCTTTTATATGCAATCATTTGGTTGTTTGGGATTGAAGGCTATAATAATCTTACTGGTATTGGGTTCTTTTATCTATAACTTAATAACAAATACCAGAGAGATATTAAACCACGTATTATACAGTTTCTTAATTGTTCCTTCACTACTACCCTGTCCTTAATTATTTAATGGTAACGCAAGTGTAGATTGCGGAACGCCACTGGATGAGGTATCACAGTCATCTTCACTATTACCCTATCATTGGCGGTAATGCCTGCGTGCCTCCATCTGAGAAATGGGTCCGGTCATCACGTGGTGGGGCGAGGTTACCCCGAAAGCCAAGGTAGCCATATGGGGAGTGTTTATATTAAGTTTGTGAGTAAACATTCAAAGTAAAAAAAATATATATTATTTCATTCATCTTTACAAGTGTTTAGTTAAGAGAAAAGTGCTTATTAATGTTTTCAATGTAGGTACTCATCTAAATCCTTCTTTTCTTTAAACAATAACATATTTATCCCTAAAACTTCAAGTTGCAGCTGTAAATATGCCCATTTCCTGGGTTAAACACATCTATTTTACATATTTTTAAACTATATCACTGTAAGTTATATATAAGTTGAGTTACACTACTTTAATACTCACTTGAGCACCAACAATGCCATTTCCTCCATAGAAATTCTTTGTATACATATGCATAGATCCTCCTTTTCCACGAGCACATCCTGATTTGCGTCCTGTTAATTCAGCAAGGACCCCAAGATAGTCCACACCCATCAGATATGTCCAGCCATGTACACGATATGCAGAAATGGCAGAATCTTGAGGACGCATGGCCGCATGCATTCCCACAGCACATGCTTCCTGTAAAACACAAATGTACCAACAAATCCTAAGTCTGTAATGATAACCTATTTGTGCATACGTGATGATGAAATAGAGTGCTTTCCTTAGGTAATGATGTGTTTATTATTATTATTATTATTATTATTATTATTATTATTATTATTATTATTATTATTATTATTATTATTATTATTATTATTATTATTATTATTATTATTATTATTATTATTATTATTATTATTATTATTATTATTATTATTATTATTATTATTATTATTATTATTATTATTATTATTATTATTATTATTATTATTATTATTATTATTATTATTATTATTATTATTATTATTATTATTATTATTATTATTATTATTATTATTATTATTATTATTATTATTATTATTATTATTATTATTATTATTATTATTATTATTATTATTATTATTATTATTATTATTATTATTATTATTATTATTATTATTATTATTATTATTATTATTGTTGTTGTTATTATTATTATTATTTTTTTTTCTTTTTTCAATGATCTAGTTAAACATATTTTTTTCAATTGCAGAACAATTAAGAGTTGGAAACATAATTTTTTATGCTTGTTTCTTTAAAATTTATACCCTTTCCACATATTCTTGGTTATCATGTTTGAATTTTTTGAAAAGTGATCTTATATGCCTTAATATCGTATATGTAGTAGGTAATGTTTCTATAATTTACATCTGTTTTTGTAGTTTCATACAGCAGCAAGTCTGTCTCTAAATAAGTTTAGTTATACTTGAAAAAGTTATTTATAGTGGCTTTTAACACTCCGTCACTTACAGTCGAACCTTCGAGTTTGAAAATGGAAGCAACAGCTTTCGAAACTAGTTCCTCAAAAAATAAAAAGTGACATAATGTTAAAAACTAACTACAAATAGTTAGTTATTATTAATTTGAATAATTCTATTACTAAATTCCTCCAAACACACCCGACTGATTTTTTTTATGCTTTTTACTTTTATATTTCATATTCCCTTGATTTCTCCATAAAAAGTGCAGATTGAATAATCATTTACCGTTTTATGGAAGGCAAAGAGTATATAAGTTTAAAATGAAGATATGAAATTAATATTCGTTAAATTTTCTGAAATTGTCAGATTTTAAAGCTGAACTTTCAGTCGAATTTGTCTCATTATTCCTTAAAATTTTGCTTGTGTCCTCCATGAACAAAGGTTAAGAGGAGGTTGCCAGTCAACACAAGAAAATTTCTAGAACAAAATAAGGGCAAACATAGAGCGTTATCAGTATGTCACCTATATGGCCCGATACACTGGAAGTGTTTAGTGAATTTCTTTTACATTTTTCTCCCTATCAGTAGCTAATTCGCATGAAATTTAACCCAACATCACAATTTAAGCTTAAAATCAACACTTGTGTTACTAATGCGTATGGAACAGCATGAAGTGACACTACACTTAATTCCTTATGTTGTGGAATTTTTTTCTTGGCAGTGATGAGAGTGAAGTTGTTTCTTCTTTCTTGAATGAGGATCTAGCAGTAAAGCTGCATGACACTGTTCTAGCTTGCCATGTCTAGAATAAATTCTTGCAGTTTTAGATGATCTCCCTATTTTTGTTTAGTACAGAGGGCAGAGTCGTTACATTTTACTTAGGTGGAAATCTCCCCCCTCCCTCCCGGTAGGCCAGGACAACGGACGTTCCACCTAAAACTGTGGTTCGGAAAGGGTGCCAGCAGTCAATTTGGAGACGGGCAACCGACCTACGGAAGTGATACACTCAGAGTGAACCTGCCATGCAGCGCCAATACAACCGCCGACACTTCTACCCTGAAAGAGACTACCAGATGAGAGAAGATATGAAACGATAATGGAGATGAAAAGGAGGTACAGAAAATTCGGTGGATGTAATTAAACTATCCAGCATTCGCCTGAAGACACGGGAAAATCTCCGGGAAAAACCCTAGGACAGGTAGGCTGGCCACGGGAATCGAACCCGAGCCTCCCGAATATGGGGGACAGACGAAACCACCTGAGCCATCCCGCTCGGTGTATTTTTTCTTAGTATTAATTCCTTAAGAATACATTTTAATCATTTCTTAAGAAATATCTAAAGTACATCCTAAAAATTATATCCTTAATTTGAAATACCGCCTCATCCCTTTTTGAAGGTACAGAATGCACTCCTGCAATGCCAGGTAATATATTTAATTGGATAATCTAGGGTATAAAGAAGACAACTTCAGAACGTAAGTAATTAAGTTAAGGTTAGGTTTTTAATAGTTAATGTTTGAGAATAAAACCTACACTCTTATCTTAAAGTATTTTAAAATAACTTATTCTATTCTGTATTAAGGCCTTTCAGTTTCTATTAATGGCTCAGAAAGCATAAAAAATAGCCTTATAAACTGCCCAAAGCATTGAAGGAGCATTGTACTGAGTAAACAACCAATCGATCAATCAATTTATTGTTCACTATAACATAACATAGACAGTATATATTATGTTTAACAAACATTGTCAAAAGCTTTTCATTTATTCATTCATTCATTCATTCATTCTCTCTCACATACACAAACATATTCTATTCAAAATCATTGAAGTTATCATCAAAATATTCATCTATACTATAATAGGCTCTGCTTAACAAGAGCTTATCACTTTAGATTTAAACTTAGCAGCTGACACAATATTTTTTAGGCTTTCCGGAAGCTTGTTAAGTAGTTTTGGACCAAAGTATTGGAGCTTATGTTGAAAAAGTTTTAGCCTGTGACATTTAAATATATAGTTAACAAGCTAATCAATTAATAACAATAAGCTAATCAAATAATGTGAACTAGAGAATGCAAAAATCCACTCACCTGACCTGAGTAAAGATGACAGAATCCTCTAATTATCTTTTCTTTGTACAAATTGCCAGCAGCTGTCTCAAGCCTTCTGATGGAATGCATTTTCTTGTAAAAGTCAATAGCATCATCGCGCGTCAGTGTCGCTGTCGTAGAAGGTCCAGAATGCAACTTGTGTAATCTGAATTCCTGAGAAAACATATTTCGTTCAACATGTTATTGAGAAGCCATTCTACACCTGGTATTGGTGAAGATATATAAGTATATTTATATAAAAGTGATGTAAGATTTAGGGCGATAGTGGTGAATGCGACAATTTTTATTGCTTTGGAATGAAAATTTCATTTTGCATCCTAAATCTCAAAGCATGTATTTTGGTAGTTCGATTACGCAGGATTAAGAGAAGCTAAATTTAATAAGAATATCTAGTAATTGTAACCGGGATGTACTTCCGCTTCCAATATTAGCTCAATGAAATGAAATATCAATATCTGTCTGCCTGTCACGGCAGAGATTCCAGTACCGCAGCCGATACCTTATTGTGGAAGGAGGAGCCAGAACCTATCATAGATGGCACTACATGTTGAGTCCTTAACAGGAGCAGACAGTTTCTTAATCCAACAGAATTTCAAGTCACCATAAAGCGCTCGTCACTAGTCAGCCAAGTCCGGCTGATAGAACAGCCCCCTGGAAGGACGGCTAGCCGTCTAAGCCGAACATCGTAAGTACCACGAACATCACCGCAGCCCACAGGTAGTTGCTGACTTGCTATGTGGAAAGACCAAATGGAAAGAATGAAATAAAAGGAAGTGAAAAGGGGAGATGTGAGTGAAATATCCTTCTCAGCATTCGTCTTAGTGATCCGGAAAAGCCGCCAAAAACCAAGGTCAGGAAGTTCGGCTGTGCGATTCTAATCCACGGCCTTCCGAATGGGGCTACAGACTTACCGCCCGAGCCATCCCGCTCACTGAATATCCAGATGAGCCAACTTTATATGGCGATTTGTTGTTTACAGGATACAAAAACTTAGGTTTCGTGTTTGCATCATAGTAAACAACATAATGAAAGGAAATTTAAAGTTAATATAGATCAACATGAGTCCATTGAACGCTCTGTGGAAACAGAGGTATAGTATCCTTGTGTTCTCAGCTCAGCCCATAGAGAAGAAAGGAGGGGGAGAAGCACATTGCAATATATGACACGTGGGAAAATGGGACAGAGAAGTCACAATGGAAAAGATACAGGAGCAAAGAGAATGTGTGCTGTACTTCGTACTCACGTTTGTTGAAAGATACCGAACTTGCTTTACCCTAAGCTTCCCTTTTACCACCTAGTCAGCCAGTCTCGAAACCGTAATTACGACGATCTCACCGAACACCTTTAAAATTCGTTGTTTCTAAACATAAATGTAGTTTGTTTATACTCGTATTTTAGAGTCACTTCCTAACATTTTACGAGTTTATTGGCATTGTCGATTCGAGGAAATTTTCTATTTGATGTATTAGTTTGTTTATTATTATTATTATTATTATTATTATTATTATTATTATTATTATTATTATTATTATTATTATTATTATTATTATTATTATTATTATTATTATTATTATTATTATTATTATTATTGTTATTATTATTATTATTATTATTATTATTATTATTATTATTATTATTATTATTATTATTATTATTATTATTATTATTATTATTATTATTATTATTATTATTATTATTATTATTATTATTATTATTATTATTATTATTATTATTATTATTATTATTATTATTATTATTATTATTATTATTATTATTATTATTATTATTATTATTATTATTATTATTATTATTATTATTATTATTATTATTATTATCATCATCATCATCATCATCATCATCATCATCATCATCATCATCATCTTCATCATCATCATCATCATCATCATCATCATCATCATCATCATCATCATCATCATCATCATCATCATCATCATCATCATCATCATCATCATCATCATCATCATCATCATTATTATTATTATTATTATTATTATTATTATTATTATTATTATTATTATTATTATTATTATTATTATTATTATTATTATTATTATCATCATCATCATCATCATCATCATCATCATCATCATCATCATCATCATCTTCATCATCATCATCATCATCATCATCATCATCATCATCATCATCATCATCATCATCATCATCATTATTATTATTATTATTATTATTATTATTATTATTATTATTATTATTATTATTATTATTATTATTATTATTATTTAAATACGTTATGGTACTCAACGTGAATTTGGTAGGCCGCGCCTTGACTCAGTGGTTAGACCGCTTGGCTCTCACGAAGCCGGCCCGGGTTCGATCCCAGGGACCGCAAAGTGAGATTTGTCGTTGACAACACGGCGCTTGGGTGGGTTTTCTCCGGGAACTCCAGTTTCCCCCGCCATCTCATTCCACCGGTGCTCCATCTTCATCTCATGTATCATCAGTGTCATCGCCTGCGGTGCCGTATGTAGTAAAAGTGGGCGCTAAACACTACACATTTTCATTTCGTGAATTTGGCAAGAGAACATTTTGGACTCGAATTTTTAATTTTTTAATCGTTATTAACAACTAAACAATGTGAAGATCGGCTCACAAAAGCATTTGTTCAATATGTCTCATTATGGACAATCTACGGGCCTAAATGACCTCGCTGTCGACGGGCCCTAAAACACCACACACTCACTCACTGGACAATCTAATTTATACAGTGTTCCTAATTGAAGTATACACCCGTGGAACTGTTATTTCTCCTCAATGAAATGAGACAGAAATACAGATTTGTTATGTATGATCCACAAGACACTGGAAAAGTATAGCAACACGTTCATAAGATTTATTTGTTTGTCTCATTTCATAGATTGTTGCGGATAAATAACAGTTCAATTGAAGAGTGTATACATCAATTTGGGACACTTGTAATGAATACAGAGTGATTTATATAGAACTGATAAATTTCTTTCATTAATTGTTTCAAACCTAGCCACAACTTATTTTACCTAAAATGTAGATGAATTTTGGGAGATTATTTACCTCTATAGCATATGTTGAAACTGTCCTCTATCCTGCATAAGATACAACTCAACACGTCGTTCCATGTTACTGGCCACTCGTTGGAGGACTCTGTTGTCAATAGCTTGAATCTACTGTGTGATATTGTGCTTCAGGTCGTCCAGTATCTGGAGACGTGTGGCCTAAACCCTCTCTTTTAAGTCTTTTCGACGAACTTGTAGGACTCTGCCCGAATTAGTTTTGGAGTGAAAAACGTGTGCAAATAAAGGCATTATATCACATTTTATCTGTATCCAATACACACTACGCAGATGTATTTTGTACTCAGGAGTTCTGAATTGAACATTTACAACAGAGAAAACATACGTATATGCTATTCAAAATCTGATGTGTTGCACTCATATGACTTTTTCTACTCTTCCATAAATTGTTCTTACAAACGTTTATGCCTATATATACTTCATGATATTCGAGTTAACATTTGCAAATATTAACTTACTGCTAACTTTGTTGTAGGTGCAAGGGAATATGGAAATATCGCCTTAACCGATAGTCATATATTTTATAGTGAAGGCTTTGAAATTTCGTTCTCTTTTCATGACCAAGAGATAAGGGAAAGAATGACTTCTCATTTAAAAAAGCATAAGTATTGGAACATTATCACAAATAACAAGTAGTACCTCTGTAATGATTCACTCCTTGTAAAAATATGACACATTTTTGTGTAGCAAGATAAAAATTCCATTTTTCCTAAAAATATCTTAAGCATATAGTATTTTAATAAAGTCGTTAGATCTATTTAAGAGAACATTAAAATTTTCAAAGCAATTTCTTTGTAAAGGCTAGTGTGATATGTTGCTGAAAATTTTCTTTGGAGGATGCCGAGATTAAATACGAAGTTTGGTATTTAACCAATTCTTAGTTTTCAGTTTTGCTGTTCACAGATACACACATAAACGCACAGGCGCGAGTCTTTTTCTAAGAATGCTTTTCTTGACTCAGAAGATCTTAAAATATGTATTTCCACTGAAATGTTGGAATCGAGTTTTTGGGTGGAATGCAGTTTCCTTATTTATAGTAAGTACGTGGTAGAGAAAGTAAAAATAAATTTAGATTGAGAAAAAGACAGACGAAGTTATATATATAGTCATTATTAACTTATCACAGTTGAATAAGAATCAGCCTAAATTATAGTATAAACAAACAACTTGCCTTTTGGAAACACTGGTAGGTCCAGAGGTGAATGCTGATTAACAAGTTATTATTTCTAGAGCAGAGTGGCTTCTTATAATCTGATATTTACGACTGTATGTCCTACATCTCGCATGTCTCTCATGCTCAGAACATTATAAGCAATTTAAAAGCAGTAAGATTTCCGTAATGAAATAGACCGCTGTAAAGAAACACAACCAGGTTAAAAAGTGGGGAGGGGCGAACGATCGTGCATTGTTCCACGGTGCCCTCGATTTACTGTCCTTAAGTTAGCGCCAGTGCTAGTGTTGCAAAACTTATGTGCGTACTTGAAGGATTTAACACGCGGCGAGTGGAGTAAGCTCCGCCTTGTTGTTTACAATAGGACTGAATCAGTCTGAGAAAGAGTATTATTCTTCAAATTGCGCATGTCCGCAATCTTGCGGATTAATTCCTGGTCTTGCTTGCCCTTATCTCCCCTACTGATGTTTAAAGATTGAAATACTTTTTTTTAAAACTTTTTGAAATTCTTTTAAGCTTGTAACTTTTTATATATTTGATCCACTTATTATTACATTATTTTATTATAATTGGGGCTTTGAAGCATGTCTTTTCGGCGATGCAGATAAAAGCGTTTACCATCTTCCATGTGAATGTGGTAACGCAGAGCCCTCAAGATGACAGTTAAAACGGAAAAAAGTATGAATAATTAAAAACACTTGTAATTGTGTGCTTTATAAAGCTGTACATTTAGAGCAGATGTAAGCACAAGGAGACAACTCTGTTTAATAATAATAATAATAATAATAATAATAATAATAATAATAATAATAATAATAATAATAATAATAATAATAATAATAATAATAATAATAATAATAATAATAATAATAATAATAATAATAATAATAATAATAATAATAATAATAATAATAATAATAATAATAATAATAATAATAATAATAATAATAATAATAATAATAATAATAATAATAATAATAATAATAATAATAATAATAATAATAATAATAATAATAATAATAATAATAACAATAACAATAACAATAACAATAACAATAACAATAACAATAACAATAACAATAACAATAACAATAACAATAACAATAATAATAATAATAATAATAATAATAATAATAATAATAATAATAATAATAATAATAATAATAATAATAATAATAATAATAATAATAATAATAATAATAATAATAATAATAATAATAATAATAATAATAATAATAATAATAATAATAATAATAATAATAATAATAATAATAATAATAATAATAATAATAATAATAATAATAATAATAATAATAATAATAATAATAATAATAATAATAATAATAATAATAATAATAATAATAATAATAATAATAATAATAATAATAATAATAATAATAATAATAATAATAATAATAATAATAATAATAATAATAATAATAATAATAATAATAATAATAATAATAATAATAATAATAATAATAATAATAATAATAATAATAATAATAATAATAATAATAATAATAATAATAATAATAATAATAATAATAATAATAATAATAATAATAATAATAATAATAATAATAATAATAATAATAATAATAATAATAATAATAATAATAATAATAATAATAATAATAATAATAATAATAATAATAATAATAATAAACAAATCCACTTGAGAAGATGAAAACGTCTTTAAATACCTGTAGCTGTATTAAAACTTCAGAAGAGGTTCAAATTAATTACTGAAATTATCTGCAATGAAAATTTCTGAACGATACCAAAATGATAATGTCTTACTATTTCATTAGCAGTTGGGATAATTTAATTACATAGGTGAAACCACTGAAACGTAACAGAAATAGGCATTATAATGTCGTATCGAATTATAATTTCAAAATTTCCACAAATAAAACAAAAAAATGGCGTTTCGAGGTAGAGACACTGTTAGAACCAAAATAGTAATTGGTGATATTATCTTAGAGCAAGTTACGGGTTTTAAATATTTGGGAACATATGTCAGTGATAAATATGAAAATGATTTTAAAAATAAATTACAAATGTTTCAACAAATATGCGGCATAATAAATAGAAGCCTAAAAACTAAAACCAGGAAAGAAACACGGATGAAATTTTATAAAGTAATGGCTGTGCCTGCTTTCTTTTTGGTTCTGAAACATGGACATTAACAAAAGCAGACAAAAACAAGTACGGGCTGCCGAAATGAGATTTTTAAGAGCAGTAAAGGGATGCACTCTTTTAGATAAAATCCGAAATGAAAAAATAAGAGCAAATTTAGAAATAAGTTCTTTAGAAGAAAAAATAATAAATTATAGAACTGAATGGAGAGAGCATATTGAGAGAATGCCGAGAGATAGGATCCCAAGAAGAGTTATGAACTATAAACCTAGAGGAAAGAGACATCCGGGAAGACCACGAAAACGATGGTCAGACATGTTTTAAGACAGAACAGCCCTTGGAGTGAAGAAGAAGAAGAAGAAGAAGAAGAAGAAGAAGAAGAAGAAGAAGAAGAAGAAGAAGAAGAAGAAGAAGAAGAAGAAGAAGAAGAAGAAGAAGAAGAAGAAGAAGAAGAACGTTGTATCATAATGACATGCATAATACTTGTCCACCTCTATTGTGTGGGAGTAGCGTGTATGTTTCACATATCGTGTTTTGCCACCCATTTTACCGTAACATGCTTCATTGGCTGGAGCAGAGTTTGTTGGTATTACGCTTCTATCTAATAGAAATTATCGATTCATATCTATCTTCAGCTAGTCAGAGATTTCAGAATATTTTTTCTATATGGAATAATTTACGTTCTAAAGGTTGGTCCCGCATCACTTCACTGAACAACTTATATGTACTTCAGTATAATTTGAAAATGGACTAATCATCTGTAATAGAATTTAAATTTCATTCAGTAATGTTTGCGAAGCTTTCACTGAATAATTCCATTAAATAAGTTGTTTAGAATTAATCCTTACCATATCTTCACATACATTTACGGTAACATTTCCGTAAGAGTGGGTCCTTATATCAATGCTGCTCTGTCTTCCTCCCGCACTCCAAAGCTTTGCTTTTTGTCTAAAGTGGTGCCCTCTATTCTTTTTTGCGTGACTTGTATCTTCTCACCATTTATGACTACTCTTCCTAACGTTTTCTCTGGAATCCATTTGCATAATATCTGAACTATCTGAATTGCTTCATCTTTTTTACGTGACTCCAATTTTTCTTTTCTGCTTTATCCATCCCATGCTTTGCAAGAATGAAATCTGATGAAACACGCAGCGTTGTCCCATGGTGGTTTCATAGAGGCTATAAATTGTTGAACTGCAAGCTTATGTTTCTATGTACTTCATTCAACGTGGTGTATTTTGCTGAGAAGTAATACAAGTAAAATAATTTTCTTCTAATTTATGCAGATTACTAAGTATCTGATATCTAATCTAATGTTATTGAAAGAGTAAACAGTCTTAAAACACAAACATTAAGCGCTAAACTACTTTGCATATTTCCTACACCGTTGGAAAAGCTCTGTTTTCTCGTTAGAAGACAGCTTCAAATTTGAACTCCTAAATAAATTAAACATTAAAGACATCATAAGACCTGCATAATAAAATATGAACACGTTGAAGTAAAACAAAACAAACAAAAAAATAGTTCCCTACTAATATAGTTTTGATTTTGGACCCTCGTAATTATTACTTTTCTACAGAGAATGAGTAAAAGTAAAAGCCAAGTCTTGCAAGAATGATAAGCAAACAGAATACGAAATGAAAGATGATGATGATGATGATGATGATGATGATGATGATGATGAAGAAGCTGCTACGGTACGATTCGTGTGCTTTCACCCCCTTTAATTAGCACTTTATCAATTAGTATATAAATGCAGCAAACTTAAGATTAAAAACATCTCAAAACCGATGTTCTAATACCAGATGGGCACCTATAGTGAAGCTTCTATATACAAAATTTACCGAGCGGGATGGCTCAGGCGGTTTCGTCTGTCGCCCGCATTCAGGAGGTCCAGGGTTCAATCCCCGTGGCCGACCTACCTAAGCCATGAGTTTCTTTCAGGAGATTTCTTGGGTCGGTAGGCGAACACTGAGTAGTTTAATTACATCCCCCGAATTTCCTGCCCCTCCATTTCATCTGATGCTCTCTTTCAGGGTAAAGGTTTCGACGGGTGTCTCGGCGGTGCATGGCAGGATGAAATGCTCTGAGTGAGCTACTTCCTCCTCCGGTAGGTCGGTTGCCGGTCTCCAGACTTACTGCTGGGACCACTTCTTGTAAATGCACACATGTCACTGTCAATTTAAAGCCAATATTCACAGAGGCGCAAATGCACCCTAACCGACAATTGAGGAGCAATCACATCAAACCAAATCAAGAGTCTAATTCTCCAATAGCGTTATCCTATCTTTATATCCTGCAGTATAGACTTTAGCATGCCCATAGCGTATGTATTTGTGCGTGAGAGAGAGAAACAGGCTGAAATGACAGGAAACCTTAAACCCCACTTCAAGAAATTAATGAAAGAAAATCCAATTTTCTCAGTCAAAAACCTGTTCAACTAGAAATTACACCAATGGTTCGGCTCTCTATATTTTGCCAATACATTTAATTCAGTAGTACTTTAGATATATGATAAAAGCAACCCATTAAACTAAACAGATAGTCAAATATTTTAAAACGCGGTCGTTATGTAATTGCTTTGAAACTGATCTTTTTAATGAACACGAAGATCTACAAAATATTGTTAAAAACATTTTAGACCATATATTTTTTGTTAATAAAAATGAAACTTCATTACTCATTCATCCATTTTCTTATAGGCAGACAACAGTCCAATAAGCTAAAGCACTATCAGTACTTCGAAGTCAGTTGCAATGTGACTGCGAAAGAGAGTTCTCCATGCATGACTGGACCGACTGGGCCACGCTACGGAGGGGATTCGGCACTTGATCTATTGTACCTATACTCCAAAGTGGGGCACTTCCGGGGGGAAGGATAAAGGGAGAGGAGACAGAATGGCCGTCCCAAGGAGCCACGACACTTCAGAGGGCAGGGTCCCTACTTTTGACCAGTTGGAAAATCCCCGGCAGGTCAGCACAATCCTATCCCATCCACCGTGGTCCTGAATTACCCTATCAGGCAGGGTATGGAGACCGATCTACCGGAGAACGAAGGTTTTAACGGGAGCAAATCATGCTGCCATGCAACGCCAAGACAATCGTTGAAACTTCTACCCTGAAAGAGAACACCAGATGAGAGATGATATGAAATCATAATGGAGATGAAATGGATAGGAAGTTCGGAGGATGTAGTTAACCTACCCATCTTTGCTCTGGCGACCCGGGAAAACCCCGAAAAACCATGGGTCAAGTAGGTCGTCCACGGGAATCGAATCCGGCTTCCCGAATGCGGGGCACAGAGAAACCACCTTAGACATCCCTCTCGCTAAAAACCGGCCTTATTTCCCTACCAAAAGAACCCATACTAATGATTTTACGCCCAAAAAGTTGCATTGTCTTCACCGAGTTTGAACCCGCGACCTCGGAAAGGGAATATGGAAAAAAAAAAAAAACAGCAGGCTTTAAACGATAGTCAAATCTTTGATAAGATGGTAACTCCGTTTTCTTTGTGTGACCAAGGGATAAAAAGTGAAGAACGACTGCACATTTAAGTAAAGTATATTACTGCAGAAAAATATTATTATTGGAAAATTCAGAAAAGTAACAGTTAATATGTATTATGTGCTGTACTCACATCACTTTTACTTTTGTACAAAACATTGTTAAACACGCCTATCCCTCTGTCAGTAGTAATCGAGATATCTTATTGGTTCGAGATATCTTATTGGTAATTTTGTTGTAGGTGTAAGGGAATACAGTAGGTTTTAAGGGACAAAGAAAACTGTTTGTTAAAAGCTGGTCGCTCTGTGATGGCTATGAAATTCCATTCTCTTTGTATGATCAAGAGTTAAATGAATAACAATTCCTTATTTGAGGAACGTAAATCGTTAGAATATTAAAAACAGTTAAAAAGGAATATATCGAAAATGATTGAGTCTACAAAATAAATGTATTTGACATAAAATACGTATTTTGATGAGCTCTATATTTTTTGTGTAGTAAGCTTTGGTGTATGTTTTACAGTTCACCAATTATTGAAAAATCATCCAGAATAAGGGAACTTATATCATTTTATAAATATGTTCCTTTAAATTGCGAAGTAGCAAAATAGGTTATATCATTAAATATTTTCCAAATGTATTGGCACATTAGTTTGTAACATCTTTAAGTCAGATATAGTTAGGTAAGAAAGTACCAACATGAAGAAAACAACTTGGGTATCTAAAATTGATGTTGTTATAAGAAACCATTCAAAATTATAATTAAAATAATTTAATAGTGTGATGTAATGCAAGTAATATGTAATGGGGCATGCGGGTAATACCAACAAGGGGGAAAAATACATACATTTACACATAACGTGTATACATATACATACGTACATGCTTAAATGCTTACGTACGTACATAGTAATGTCAACTGTTAGCTATCGATATTAGTAAGTTAAAATACACAAATTGACTTAGTAAATATTGTCTATAATTTTTAAAGTATAAGTATATACATAACTTTCTGTATCCCATACTCAGAACTCTGGAGATTAGTCACTCAAAAAGAAACATATTCGACCGCTTTTTATATCTATATAATACCCCAAGTGTATCGTATTACAGACTAATACGCTATGCTACATCACGACATGAATATCTGACAGGAAAACTTGGGTCCATCACCCAGAAAAATCCTGAATTTGCCCCTGCATAAATGTTTCATTCCATAAAACTGAATGTCAAAGCCAGCTACACAGGTTTCAGTATTGTATCCCCAACAATATCTCGTTAGAATATAGATACACTAATTTGATCAATTAAAAATTGGGAATTAAAGATTTTTCAGATTTTCTGTCATTTATGTGATATTTCGGTTTTCAATACAAACGTTCATTGACGTGAACTTTCCCTAAAAACGTTTTTGGGATAGGAGACCCAAATCAAGTATTTGCAGTAAAATTGTGCCACCAAATGTTGGTAGGATGTTATACTTCTGGTCCCATAGGTGAACAGTGTAGGAAGTAATAATTTAGTTTGCAAGTAGATCTTCGTTTAAAACAGAATAATGTTCTATCAATGTGCACATGGTAATGAATAGTGCGTCAGGCATTTGTTTTCTCAAGTTGCGCATGCGCGTGGGTACACGCCTCTTTTTACTAACTTTACAATGCATTAATCAGAATATTTTAAAAATATTCCTGCATGCATGGCATTATTTTAACAAATTGTTTTATGGAAGATGCAGAAATTATAAATTAATAGAAAGATGGCCAAAAATATTACTTACCTGGGTTTCAAACGTCGCTTCCGTAGCATAATTATTGGAGAGTGCTAAAAACACCGGCTGAGGTTTCTGAAAATTAATAAACCGTTTTAGAGAAAACATTGAAGTATTTTTAAAATAATAATATATTTTATAACCGCAATTTTGAGGTTAGGATACACTTCACTATTTTATGAAAGCGGCAGTATTCTCTCTCGAAATGTTGAGCAATTCCAAACGTAATAACCTAGTAATGCTTGTGTTCATGAAACTAACCACACGTTTGCCCAAAGCTTGTATACAATTAGACAACATTTTCCTACTTGAAGTGTATCAAGGAGGTTCAGAGTCAGCTGATGTTCGCTCGTCATATAGCGAGTTAAGACAGACTCAGGACGGAATGCTATTATTGTCCCGGAGGCCGAAACTAATAATAAACATCTCACACCATGTTTTGTGAATAAGCACATGCACGTGATGATACATATTTCATCCTAAAGCACTACTTTCTAACATATTGTATGTTTAACAAGAAAAACTGTAATTATTGTTAGTAGCTATTATCAGTAAAAATCAGGAAGTTATTAAACCTCAAGTTTGTGTTAGAAATTACGCGTATAAATGTGATTCATAAATAATTTTCAATGGTGTTTGTCGTCTGTTACCAACATTCCTAATTTTAAACTGTACTACAACCAGAGACTTTGAGAGCAATACAAAATAACGTAATGGGAAATGGTTAAGTAATGTGGAAGCATAAAGAAGTCTTACAATACATTTGGATATAAAAATTTATAGAATAGGTCATAAACAAGAAAAGTGATTTGATTTAGAAACATCAATAAAAAACTGGTGCAGTAACGTTTGGAAAAACGAAGTGCTTAATAAAATTACAAGATTACTGCATTAAGAAAAGTTTAGATTTTCTGTGATCCAAAATGTTGTACCAAATTAATGACAGTAAGAGTTGCTGACAAAAAAAAAGCTCATTCTTAAAAAGTATCCCTATAATTATTGAAGGTAAAAGTGATGTTTTATGAAGTAAAAGCATGTTATGCATAAGGAAAAGATAACCTATTTGAGTTAATTCAAACAAATGACATCTGTAAAAGAAGGTTTCCCTCATAAGAAGAATAAAGAAGAACAATAAGAATGCTAAATGGAATGAAATATTATGAAAGTTATTGATAGAAGAAAAATATATTAACTTGATAATAGTAAAATAGTGAAAGTTCAAAACGTTAAGGAGTGGGTATTTTACAAATTTCGAGAAATAAAAAAATAAATAACAATATTAGCTTTGCCCTGCTATATGCACAAAAGAACAACTGAATCATACCTGCCTCCACTGCATGGTGATAGCGTGTCTGGCTCTCGAATCTCGGTGAGTTATCTGGAAAGGGGGTTTTCGTCGGTTTTTCCTTATCCTGTGAGATGAATGTCATGCAACTCTAAGCTCTGTGGACCCTGGACTCATTTGAGCATCATTTCACTTATTTCATTCATCGTCTGATAAGGCAATAAACAATTGATTAAGGCCAGAACTCCAAAGAAACAAGAAAGCATTGAACATACAAAGCAATAACAAGAAAACTAATTAAAAAAATAAATCATGCTTCACTAGGAAGTTAACTTTCCTTTCTTCGCAAGCAAACCTTGTGCACAGTTCGCTTTTGATAAGAAGTGAGCCTTTTCCTCTGTTTCATTCTTGCACAAAAAATTGAATGAATGAAAGGATAGATTCCTGTAATTCCCAAAGTGTAACATAGGGCCTTCTGAACCGCGCAACCACGAGGCCCATAGGCAACGGGTTGAGAATCAGAGGTTTCCTGATCAGAGAGATTCCGGGATGAGGTAACAACAATGTAAGTGAAAGTACGAGAGATGAGGTGATAGGAAAGATGATGATGGAGCAACTAGTAAAATGCTGTTGGGGAAACCGGAGGACCCGGAGAAAACCCGTCCCATCACAAATCTCTTTTTGTGGACGACTGACGACCCCGGCCACTTTGGTGAAAGCCAAGCGGTCTAATCACTCAGCCGTGGCGCGGCCAGACAAAAAATTATATTATATTTTATTTATTTTCCTAATAAAAAGCTAGAAACATGTTTTTTCTTTTTCTTTACGCTCACTTATAATGGGCTAAGAAAATACTGCATGCAATAAAAACGTTGTGCACCGAGACTTCACAGGGAAAGACACATTTTAAAATCCTCTAAATTCCTACAAAATCGGTTTAGAAAGTATTACACCTGCCTGTCTGTAAGCAGCATAACTCAAAAGTGAAAACTGATAAAACTAAACGGCATACTTAAGTAAATAGCATTTATATATGCAAGCGAAAATTTTCTAAAACATTTTCTCACAACTATATAACCTTTATATAAAAATAGCTCCCACAATCTAATTTTGATTAAAATGTCATATATTTGAGATGTTTATATGAGAAATAAAATTTACATATGTTTTGAAATCATTCTTTAACAGCCATGAGATCCTTATTGAACTTTACATAGCATAGAAATTAGCAGGGATAAACAAAAAAACCTATTAGTAAATAAAAGTTCCTAAACCATGCACCTTTGACAAGCTACCTTTAGTAGAAATAGCCGTTTCCAAAATATTAGTTGTTATATTTCTACAAGTTTTGCGAGTTTAACTGTAATGAAACACATATGAAAATAGGTGACTCTTTATTCCATGAGTTTGTTGATACGAAGTAACTCCTAGGAGAAACAGTTAAAGTTTGCTTACGCATCATGCGTACAGCAAAGTCCGATTTTGTTTGTTTGTTTGAAATCTTCTACAGGCAAACATTTATTGTGATCAACGCAGAATAGAACAGATAAAATAGTACATTAGTATATTTTTATATGAACAGTAAAAATAGCAAGGAAACGTATGAACTGGTAATTGGCAAAAAAAAAAAAAAAAAAAAAAAAAGGCCTTGAGGACAATTTTTATCAGTTAGACATTTTCTCCTGAGTAACCACAAATTTCATAACCATAATAGTCACATCCTTCATTGGTTGGAGTAGAATTCGTTGCGAATTCGGTAGGAGTCAATTTAAATGAATGTAATGTTAGCCAGCCAAAGACATCGGAATATCTTCCTCAAGAGGAGTAAAGCATGTGAAAGATACTGATTTCGCTTTCTTGCTGTGAACATCTTAGTTATGGAAATAATTGTTCTTTCACACTAGCTGTGTGTAGGACGCACTATTAAAGGGTAGAGCCAGACTGAAAAATTCAATGTCATAGCCAGGATTTGAGCCACGGATCTTCTGGTCTCCGTCCAGCCGCTCTAAGCCATTGAGGTACTATGGCAAACGTGCCAACATGACATTAAATTCTCCAACTGACTCGTGTTTCTCCCGGGAACCACTAGGAGTTCTCATAAACACATGAGACAACTACCTTAATGGCGACTTACTATGCTGTAAGTACTTTAAGGCCCAGGCTTTATAGTTCGGACCACTATTAGGTACAATTAATGGAAATTAATTGTTCTTTCACACTAGCCGTGTGTAGGACGCATTGCATTTTTCAGTCTGGCTCTACTCTTTCATTTTAGTTATGTCAGTTTAATTTTATCAAATGAGCTACATATGTAAGTTGTGCAACAGGCATACTGTCCTTCCCTTTGTGAATATTTTCGTATGTTAAGAGACACCCTACGACAGGATTACTGACCCTGAAGATTCTAGTCTTCCGTCTTGATAAAGTTTTATGGCTGCAGTAGACCGTGGGACGGCCAGTTCTCTGAAAGCAAGAGAATAAGAAACAGGGGATAAGAGACATAATATATCTCTCCCCATGTCAACAGACCAAGTTGGAGGGTGAGGAACAAGATGAGCATCCTCCCCTTCATTACATTCGCTACAGGCAATTGATTCCACATCAATAACCATGTTATAGGACATTACTTCTTCAGAACCTCACAAATTCTCGTGTCCAGAGAGTACAATGCTGCTATCTGTCTCCATTGCAGATTATAGAAATAACATTTAGCTGCAGTGCATTTTAATTTCTACTTTCTCAGCAGCTCTACTTATAGTAGATAAAATAAGTTCCTGTTGTACTTAAAAACGTCTATACCCAGATTTTACCAAAAATACAGATTTAGAGGCTCGCGAAAAGAAAGAAAGGTGCGTGCTCACGCGTTTATGTGCATTTAATTCGTACTTAGGTCGTATTTCTCTTGTTCATATTACTCTGATAAACTTACCATATACTATTTATTTTTAAGTTCTATAAAGTTGTTACTATGGGAAAAACGTATATTATTGTATTCAGATTTAAAAATTATCAACAGTTAGAGTTGGAACGAAAGTAGGGTTAAGTGGAGTTAATATAAATTAATTTGGAAGTATTTAAATTAATATATTTAAACACCGAAATTAAGAAAAGGAAATGTTTCATAAGGAATAAGGACATAGAAACAGGAAAAGGTAATTGTTGTCTATAACACAAAGATCATTTGCTTAAAGAAAGAGTTGCAATAATAAAAATATGTGTATTGCTATCAGGAAAATATTGAGCCAGAAATAATAAAGTGCAAACCTGTATGGGTGATATATTTATTATGTTTAAATGAACTGAAGTGGTATAAGATGAAAATATTATTTCAAAACAGTAATTACAGAAAACAAAAGAACTGCATAACAAAGAAAGGATGAATTGCAAGGAAGAATGATACACAAATACATGAGCAAATATAGAAAATATACAACAAATTAAGAATAAAAATTATGTCCATAACATGAAGGAATATTTTATATAATTCAGAATGCCAATAAATAAGGAACTAAGGAGGAATGGAAGAGAATAACAGAAAAATATTACATGGAATCAACGATGATGAAAGTTGATGGAAACATGAAAAATAAACTAATACCCTAATTTGCAAGATACTATAATATGTTAGTTGTAGACGCTAATGAGTATTAAAGTAAATCATGTTTAACATAAAACTCGAAACGTTAAAAATATAAAAATACAATAGTTCCTGAGTGGAAGAACAGCTTCAAGTTGCTCTGTTTAGCTCCAGCAATGAGTCCGAAAGACTAAGTGCCAAGAGTACACATAACATTATAAAGTATATTTGGTTCCCCCGGCCCAATTTATCTTGTAGCTTTAAAAGTGGAGCTGATATTCTTATGTGATTATGTATTTCTTTGTATGTGGACGATGAAAACAGAAAATGTACAGCAATAAATACAATAATAACAATAACAATATTAATAAGAATAACTATAAATAATAATAATAATAATAATAATAATAATAATAATAATAATAATAATAATAATAATAATAATAATAATAATAATAATAATAATAATAATAATAATAATAATAATAATAATAATAATAATAATAATAATAATAATAATAATAATAATAATAATAATAATAATAATAATAATAATAATAATAATAATAATAATAATAATAATAATAATAATAATAATAATAATAATAATAATAATAATAATAATAATAATAATAATAATAATAATAATAATAATAATAATAATAATAATAATAATAATAATAATAATAATAATAATAATAATAATAATAATAATAATAATAATATAATAATAATAATAATAATAATAATAATAATAATAATAATAATAATAATAATAATAATAATAATAATAATAATAATAATAATAATAATAATAATAATAATAATAATAATAATAATAATAATAATAATAATAATAATAATAATAATAACAACAATAACAATAATAATAATAATAACAACAATAACAATAATAACAACAACAATAACAATAACAACAACAATAACAATAACAACAACAACAATAACAATAACAACAACAATAATAACAATAACAATAATAATAATAATAATAATAATAATAATAATAATAATAATAATAATAATAATAATAATAATAATAATAATAATAATAATAATAATAATAATAATAATAATAATAATAATAATAATAATAATAATAATAATAACAACAACAATAACAATAACAACAACAACAATAACAATAACAACAACAATAATAACAATAACAATAACAATAACAATAACAATAATAATAATAATAATAATAATAATAATAATAATAATAATAATAATAATAATAATAATAATAATAATAATAATAATAATAATAATAATAATAATAATAATAATAATAATAATAATAATAATAATAATAATAATAATAATAATAATAATAATAATAATAATAATAATAATAATAATAATAATAATAATAATAATAATAATAATAATAATAATAATAATAATAATAATAATAATAATAATAATAATAATAATAATAATAATAATAATAATAATAATAATAATAATAATAATAATAATAATAATAATAATAATAATAATAATAATAATAATAATAATAATAATAATAATAATAATAATAATAATAATAATAATAATAATAATAATAATAATAATAATAATAATAATAATAATAATAATAATAATAATAATAATAATAATAATAATAATAATAATAATAATAATAATAATAATAATAATAATAATAATAATAATAATAATAATAATAATAATAATAATAATAATAATAATAGCATGCGAACTTCTGATTGAAGTTTTATTTTACATATCTTTGCATAGTGTTACATCAAATAAGTATGAGCCTTATCTTTAATTACTCATATTTTATTTCTGTTCTTTCTTACTCTGTAATTTATCTTGAATTTAAAATGCGAATAAGCAGTAATTAACCATTAAGTTTAAAATTCCATTAATATTATTTACATTACACACTTGTTCGATATAACACCATCGTGGAGTAGTGTGGAGCAATAAAGACGACAAAGGTGGTGATACAGAGAACGACCAGTCAGTTAAATAAATAAATTTTTATTCAAATTGCATATTATTGATTTAACTTTAAATCTATCATTTGTTATATGTTTACAATTGGATATTAGATATTGCATGTTTCATTACATATTTTTACATATTTTACTTGTATAGCAAGCGTTCTCTGCCAAACACATTCGCTGTCCTTGTCCCACAGCACATTCCTTACAGGGATTTTCTTTGCGTTGCTATACTAAGTCATTTTCATTTATCAACAAGAGCTGTTCCAGAATGTATGTTAAACCAAGATACCATTTATTCCTGATGCTGCTCATTATTGGGGCAAGCGCTCTCGTTCAACTCCATGATCAACACTTTGGTTTGCAGATCTTCATCCAATGTTTACCCCATTAGGCTATTATACTCCACTTTATCCAAGGCCGAACGAGATTGTAACTGACAACGAATTTAAGATTTATCTGGATGCACAACACACCATGCCTAGAGAAATTGAAGTATCCGGTATAGAGGACTAGATTGATGTTGAAGGTAAACATGCAGCAAGAAAAGATCCTCATGGCTTCATTTCCAGGCAATTTGTGCGTCGTTAATCGTTATCAGAATTCATTGAACCGGAGAAAATGTTCTATTAGATTACTTCTGATGGTATCGTCATCTTCATCATTATCCCCATTAGCAGCGCACCAAAAGAGAAATCGCCACAACGTAACCTTATGGTTATTTGCCTTCCGATCACCACATACGGTTATTTGAATCACTCTTGGAGATTTGAAATTTTGCTTTATCTGAAGTTATTTTGTACATAACAAAACATAAGCAGTAACAATAGGAAAGAAAGAACGTAGTGAAAAATAAAAGAAAAGTTCAGGATATCCAACATAACTCCGATCTTCGGACAACGCAGTTTGCAATTCAATTATTTATGCTAACGTTTAATCAAAGAAGAACAGTTTGTAATGATAGAGAAAATTTGTGAAAATAACATAAGACGTGTTAAAATACTGGAACTCCACAGAACAAGGCCGCGCCGTGGCTCAGTAGGTGTAGGTAACATCCTCTTAATTTGCGAAGTTTTATACAAATTACTGCTTTAGTCTGTAAATATTTATCGAGAAGAAGGCACATTTTCCGCATTTTTGTCGCATCGTAATTCACACGTCGAACGATTAAGGAAGGGTTCATAGAAATGTATGACAGAACAGCAACTTGTTTAGTCTTTTCCTTCTATTAGCACTTCGTCGAGCCGAAATTTAGTCCTTTTGTTTTGTACAAATCGTAATTAAGTTACCTACCACATACCGAGCGGGAATGCTTAGGCGGTTTCTTCCGTGGCCGGCATTCGGGTGCTCCGGGTTCGATTCCTGCGGCCGACCTACCTGACCCATGGGTATTTTCTAGGATTTTCCCGGGTGGCTAGGTGAATGCGGAGTAGATTAATTACATCCCCCGAATTTCCTGTCCTCTATTTCATCTGCATTGTAATTTCATATCATCTCTCATCTAGTTGTCTCCTTCAGGGTAGAAGTGTCGGCGGGAGTCTCGCCGCTGCATGGCAGGATGATATACTCCTGGTAAACACCCTCTTCCTCCGGTAGGACGGTCTCCGAACCGGTTTAATGGGGACGTTTTAGGATCGCGGTGGAGGGATACCCTTTGTACTAACCTATCGGGAGTTTCCAGACTCCAGCAGGGTAGCCTCGGGTCTCCAAGTAGGCTAAGGGCCTGTATTACGATCTCCGGTTACTAGCCGAAGTTTGTTGGCTTTCAGTTATCAATAACTATTGGTTATGTTCAGTGCCTCGTATTACGAACTCGATTTACTTGTAGATTTGTTACCCTGTGCATTATGGGGCCTGCCTTGGTAGCGTGGTGGTAGCATGTCTGCCTCACGTTCAAGAGGTCCCGAGTTCGAATCTCGGTCAGGGTGAGTTACCTGGATAAGGCTTTATTCCCGGGGTTTTCCCTTATCCTGTAAGACGAATGTCGGGTAACTCTAAGCTCCATGGACCCCGGACTCATTTGAGCATCATTTCATCCATTCCATTCATCGTCGATATGACAACGTTGGAGGACGTAAATTAAAAAAAAAAAAAAAAAAAAACACCTGTGCATTACGGTGGAATGTGAACGGTTGGCAATATTTTCCACTAGAATTTAACCTTGTTTGCAACGCTATCTTGTGTTTAGAATGTGATTTTCTGGGAAAGCCAAACTCATGTAGTAGTCTTGTTTTAACCTTTTATTAACTGTTTTTTTGTATATTCGTGATATTTTCATTAATAGTTCATATAGATCTAGCATAGTTGGTTTACAGTTTTGATTTTCCATAACGTTAGATTGTTTTTCATAGCGTTAGGTTAGTGTTATAGATTAGGTGAAATATATGGAGAATATATGGAATGCTTTGTTAATTTATGAACACCAAGAGATTTCCAGTCAAAAAATTTAAAAAATAAGGCCATACAACTGTTATTAATTCTGGTAATAATATTGCACAAATATAATTTGGCTAAAATAATTTGGTTAGTATTATCTTCATGAATAAATCAACTGTTCTTATATAAATTATCATTTCACAAGGTATATGCAAAGAGGGAACGTCCACAAATTACGAGTGATCCATGAATAAAAGCAAGGTTATAAAATATGCATTCTGGGACCAGTAACTTGGTACCTGATTTTTTTAAACACAATATATTTGGCTAGTTATGAAGCAATAACTATGGTTTTCTTTTAAGGAAACAGGTTGTAGCAAACTTATATTTTTTCTCGGCACTTCATTATCAAACGCCACATTTCAGTCACAGCATTGTGCCCTTGATTGAACAAGTAATGAACAAATAAATGGCTTCATTTAAATACCACAGGATATAAGATGGGCAGGTTTTAACATTTCTTTACGCGTGCAATTCCCAGCAAATAAATTGTGGAATTTGTGGAATTTACGTCCGCCCCAACGTTAAGTTATATCGGACGGTGAATGAATTGGGTGAAATGGTGCTCAAATGAGTCCAGGTTCCATGGAGCTTAGAGTTACCCGACATTAGTCTTGAAGGATAAGGGAAAACCCCGGAAAAACCTTATCCTTGTAGCTCACCCTGACCGAGATTCGAACTCGGGACCTCTTGAACGTGAGGCAGACATGCTACCATCTACGCTACCGAGGCGTATGTGTGTGTGTGTGTGTGTGTGTGTGTGTGTGTGTGTGTGTGTGTGTGTGTGTGTATACTGCATTTGCACCATCTATAGTAAGTACGGCAAGATTCATAAGTAATACTTCAACTTGCATTGAGACAGCGCACACTCTGCATAAATCGCAATATAATTAGCAAATGGTATTCATTAAGGCACGTTGTAGGACTAAACCATTATGGTATTGTACATGTAATTAGCTACATTACATGAGTAAAGAGCGTTTGCAATAACGGTTTGGACATCGATACAAATTACATAACCTAAACAATTTGTTTTATCCACTGCTTGCTTTACAGTTTGTTACTTTCCTCTGGTAATGCTTTAACGAAACGCAAATCAAACATTGCACCCACTAGTAGCAAAATAGAATGTTTACTACTTCAGCATGCTTCTGAACTTTTATACCTACTCACCTACACATACAGTATTGCGTGTTCATTCCGGTATACAGGGTGAGTCACCTAAAACTTGCACCGTAAATATTTCTGAAATGGTATGTGCTATTGATATGCGGTTTTCACGGAATTGAACTATAGGCAGGGGCTCGCATTTTCAAATGATACACAGATTTTTATAATTTTTAGAAAGTGTATTTATGTACAAAAGTTACATTTTTTTAAATGGAACAATGCGTATTGACATTAAGAAAATAAAAGTAGAATAAATTAGAATGTCAATGGTGTTTTTGCACGATTCTAATGTAAGTAGTTTACGAGAAATCGTCATTTGAAAATTGAACGCACCGGCAGTTGTTTGTTCCATTCAATTGCTTAGTTGCTAGGCTAGGATGTTGTTATGTTTGTTTACAATGTGTTTTGTCTACACTGGCAGTTATTTTGTGATAGTTGAAGCAGTAGGACGTGCTTGGAAGATGGTATTTACCAATGCAGAAAAAGCAGATATGCTCATAGTTTATGGTGAATGTAGAAAGAATACAGTTCTTTCTTGTACAGTGTACTTGGAAACATATCCGAATAGACGTCAACCATCTCGTCAATTATTTGTGAACCTCTTCAACCAATTACGTGAAAGTGGTAGTATAACGTCTAGAAAACGCACCAGAAACAAACGAGCAACTGGAGAGCAAGGAGAAATTAATGTTCTAGCTGCTGTTGCAGTAGATCCCCACATTAGTTCTCGTGCAATCGCACGAGGAAGCGGCATCAGTCAAAGAAGTGTAATCCGCATCCTCCATCGTCATAACTTCCATCCGTATCACATCTCTCTCCATCAAGTGCTGCATGGCAATGATTTTGAGAACCGTGTGAACTTTTGTACATGGGCATTGAGACATGATACTCCAAATTTGTCATGTATCTTGTTCACTGATGAAGCAACATTTACTAATCATGGCCAAGTAAATCTAAAAAATATGCACTATTGGTCTGTTGACAATCCTCGTTGGCTGCGTCAGGTAGAACGTCAGCATCCATGGAGTGTGAACGTGTGGTGTGGAATAGTGAACCATCACATCATTGGCCCTTTTTTCATAGAAGGAACACTGAATTCACAGAAGTATCTCAACCTCCTAACAGACGATCTTCCACAGATGTTAGAAGACGTTCCCCTTCAGACTAGGAGGAATCTGTGGCATCAACATGATGGCTGTCCGGCCCATAGTGCACGAATTACTACAGCTTATCTTCAAGGATTGTTTCAAAATCGGTGGATTGGACGAAGGGGACCTGTACCTTGGCCCGCCCGTTCACCAGATTTGACTCCTTTAGATTTTTTTCTGTGGGGGAAGCTGAAAGACACTGTCTACAAGGACATACCAACTACACCAGAAGATATGAAACGGCGTATTACTGCTGCCTGCGCTGAAATTTCCACTGAAATGCTAGAACGTGTACAGCAATCTTTACATACTAGACTGGAAGCTTGTATTGAAGCTGGTGGTGCTCATTTTGAACACAGGCTTTGAGGGTACAGTTTTGTTTACTTGTCACAATCCTCATTTTTCTTCATTCACTTGTTTTTCTTTAGTTTATCCTAGCCATTGTCCCGTTTTGTACAAATGATGATTTCTCGTAAACTACTTACATTAGAATCGTGCAAAAAACACCATTGACATTCTAATTTATTCTACTTTTATTTTCTTAATGTCAATACGCATTGTTCCATTTAAAAAAATGTAACTTTTGTACATAAATACACTTTCTAAAAATTATAAAAATCTGTGTATCATTTGAAAATGCGAGCCCCTGCCTATAGTTCAATTCCGTGAAAACCGCATATCAATAGCACATACCATTTCAGAAATATTTACGGTGCAAGTTTTAGGTGACTCACCCTGTATATGCTTTGTTTATTTCATTTATGTTCGTTAAAGCATGTTGCAATATGGTCGCATAAAATATTGTATTTCTTGCAACAAATCACTGACACCATGGTACACTAGCCGTAGGGGAGGGGATCCGTCCCTTTCAGCTGCCGTGGTGCGGGCGCTAAGGACCCTTAGCACTCGTGGTACCTCTGACGTTACTAGAGGAACCTCGGTCCGAACATTCGAGCCCCTCCCTGATAGGGAGTTGTTCGGATTGTGTTGGACTCGAGGGGGCAGTGGTCCCCGAAACCCGTGGGAGATCGGGTACGTCTCCGGACGGGGTTGAGGGAAGCCATTAATATTCCCGCGTACTAGCCAGCATAGCTAGTTCCATAGCATAGTATCGGTAGCCTTCCCATTTTGGAGTTGGCGCGCGTTAGTGGCGTATCCACTTCCATCCCGTCTTGAGTCCACAGGACCAGATGTGGGGGGGGGGGCCTTGTTAGTCCTAGGTCTTGCCGTACGTGGTCTTACGTGTGCAGGACTAATGGGAGTAGAACCTCTGGCATTAACCATGGTACACTAGAAATTATCATTCCATAACCTATTACATAAAGATGCCTAATACTCATGTGGTTTATTTTATTTCATGTTCAACATGTCACTATATATATAATTCTTTTAGCTCTTCTTCTATTAAATAAATACTGTGCTAACATTTCATCCTTAGAATCACTGTCAACATTCAATCTGGCCTGGAGGTGCGCCATTTTCTTTGGTGTGTGTGAAGGTAAACTATCTCGCTAACCGCTTACTCGAGGTGAGGGTTACTTTACATTCAGAAATAACTCTAAGTTAGCCCTTAACCAAAGTTCGTAATACCGACATCTGCATGTAACTCCAAGTTAACTGTTAACCAATACCTTAACTGGAGATCGTAATACAGGCCCTTAGTGGGCTATTTCGGAACCAGCAGATGGGATGTCGGTTGTACTAGACAGCCGGGGAGTTTCGGACTGGTCAATGGCCTTGGGTTTGATCACCCTCTGTCTCCTCTCGCCTTATCGTTCCTTCTGCGAGTGCCCCACTTGAGACACAGATACAAAAAATTAGTCTGATCTTATAAAGATCAGTCTCGTCGAAGTTCCGAATACCCGTATCCTACATATCACATTGCAAGAGCGCACTACAGCTGTCGAATATTGCCCGCCTTTGTAGTGTGATGGTAGTGTGTCTGCCTCATTTTAAGGAGTCCCATCTCGATCAGGATGGGCTAACTGCAGAAGGGTTTATCCTGAAAGAAGAATTTCGAGTAACTCTAAGCTCTATGGGCCCTGGGTTCGTTTGAGCATCCTTTTACTTATCTCATTCATCGTCCGATATGAGTTACGTTGGAGTTGTACACGTCTCGCTTGTTTGCTTTCATTTCTTCGGTATGAACTTCTTTACCAACATTATGAAGAATGTAGAAACAACGTAATTCGCAATGCCGTTGGTAAGATGACATCATTTCACTCGTCGGCCGACCTCACTTTACCCATCAACTGTTTTCACACTAGCTGCAACGGAGAACACGCTGTTATTAACAATTCTATACTCCAAAGCGTTTTTTTCAAGAACCTCATAATAGTTTGTGAAACATGAAATACACAAAGGGATTATTAAACATTTAATCAATGTTCGTATTTTATTTCAAGGTGCCAATTGAGAACTGTTTAAAGAATGGCATCAATACCCTTTGAATAGCACAACGGACGGACAGTGAAATGTAAGTTGTACTACGCACACACATTGTATCAATTACATTTTCTGTAACTAACCATTTGTCAAAAGATCCCTTCTTCTTGGTTTGAGCAGGGTTCGAATTAACGGATAAAGGGGAATGTATGACTTTCCAGTTAGCGAAAGTGAATTGCTTCCCTTATATGGAAGTGTTTTTATTATTATTTTTATTATACTTACAAAAATACAGATAGATACGGAACGCTTCCAATGCGAATATACATCGTATCGCTAATACCAAGTAAGCTAAAGAGTGGGCAATTCTCAAGTTTCATTCGGGATGACATTCAGATTAGGATTACTACGGAGGAGATTCGGCAATGCAACCAGCCTTAATCTATTGTACCTATGACCCAAATGCAGCATCCCCGGGAGGAAGGATGAGACGAGAGGAGACAGAGGGCGGCTCCTCCAAGGAGACTCGACAGTGCAGGGGGTACGGTCCCTACACTGTACTTAGATGGAAACCTCCCCCGGTAGGCCAGAACAACGGACATCTTCCAGTACTGAGGTTCGGAAGCGGTCCCAGCAGCCGGTTCGGAGACCGGCAACTGACCTACCGGGGGAGGAAGTGGATCACTCGGAGCATATCATCCTGCCTTACACCTCCAAGACACTCGCCGACACTTCATACCCTGAAGCAAACCCCAGATGAAACATGATGTGAAATGATAATGGAGATGAAATAGAAATAAAGGAAATTAGGGGAATGTAATTAAACTACCCAGTATTCCCCTGGCGACCAGGGAAAATTCCCGAAGAAACCCATGGGTGAGTTAGGTCGGCCAAGGGAATTGAACCCGGGCCTCTAGAATGTGGGCCACAGACGAAACCATCTGAGCCATGCCTCTCGCTCCCAATTCAGGGCCATAACTCCAGCATACGATTCTGGTGTGCAGTATTCAATTCAGAAGTGTTCTATTGCATGGATTATTTCCTTCATATGATGCCATCCTATATTGACCGTGTTAAAGTCGACCAATCAGATTCATGAACTCATACACAACAGCGATAACTATTTTGTTATCGCAGCCTCAGACTCGATGACAACACACTGTGCATGTTTACAAACGGCCAAGGATTAAACAGCTCACAGATCGTCGACTGTTAGCGCGACTTTCAAATGCCAATTCAGCCTTTTTTAAATCAATTGATCAGCACAGTCAGTGCTATACAAATTGCGGAGCTACAGATACAGAATAAAATTAAAGAATACAATGAAAGAGGATGCTCGTATTGGAGTCCTCAAGCAAACTGAGCTGATTTATGCGAATATTAATTACATAACTTCAGCACTACAGAATTAGCACTTTATAGAAATAAAATGTCTTGTGGCAAGCGTGCCTTCAGTCTTGGTGCAGCATCTAGGCGGCGTCCCAGCTGAAAGAATATAGCACCTGATACATGAGGAAGCTGAGCAAAGAATCCTCTAGTAGTTGATGTAAAGATGTACTCATTTATGCTGACAATGCCCAGTTCTCTGTGTAGCTGTGCATTCCGGATATACCACGGAGCGTTCACAGACAAGCGCAGGATATTGTTTTGAAGCACCTGGAGTCGGTGAATATGCGTAGGACTGCCATATACAAGAAGTGATCATAGAATACTCTTGTACAGTAACAGCGTGCATTAAATTCGTATAAAGAACTTGCGGTTGAGGATGGGATACAACTTGTGAAGGCGAGCGTAGTCTTGGCTAAGTTTGTTGGTGATATGTATACTTCATGTTAGCCGACGATCAAGATGGACGCCAAGATGTTTGATTGCACAATCAGAAGGGACCTAAATGTTATAGAGCCGAATATTTGCCGGAGCAGCTGGCCAGCGCAAGGTGAAAAGATCGAGAAGACACTTGCTTGGATTATGTGCGACACGCCAGCGAGATAACCAGTGCAGGAAAATGTCCAAAGAAGATTGTAGCGTTGCAACGGCACCTTTAACGGAAAAAGGTGAAGTAAAAGTCACAGTATCATCAGAAAACATTGCGGTACTTGTCGCAGGAAATTCACGCATATCATCAGTGTATAAACTGAAAAGAAGAGGCGCAAGGATGCTACCCTGTAGTACGCCGGTTAGGATAGTATGGGGTGTGGAATGGGTTCTACCAAGACGCATAAAAAACTGGCTTTCCGTAAGATAGCTAGTAAACAAGCGAAGTAAGTAGAGCGGAAGACCTAGTTCATGTAGTTTATAAAGAAGGCCGTTGTGCCACACTCTATCAAATGCCTGAGTGAAATCTAGAAATTCTGCCACCGTATGCTCTTTGGCGTCAAAGCTACGGGTAATATGTTCGATAAGTCTCAGGATCTGGTGAAGAATAGAATTATGCTGTCTCAATCTAAGTTGTTTGGGGGTGTGTATAACTGAGGCATGGGAAACAAATCGAAGAAACCGTTTTTGAATGAGCTTTTCCAGGAGTTTGGATAGAGTCTGTAAAAGACTAATTGGGCGATAGTTCTGCGGGGAACTAGGAGGTTTATTAGGCTTCTGCAATGTAATGACCTCAGCTTATTTCCAGGTTTTGGGGAAATAGCCATGCAAAGAACTGCATTGTATAAGGAGGCAAGAAAGGCGATGGTCCTCTTTGAGAAGTGCTTCAACACAACTGGTGGAATAAGGTCGTTTCCAGGGGCCTTCTTAGTGGGTATAAATGAAATAATTGGGCGTATCTCGCTAGATGAAACCCCCCTAAAGGGCAACGGAGCGGTAAGCCGGGACATATTCAGGCTCTCCTGAACCTGTGCAGTGAAGGCAGGATCAGATGACGGGTTAGGTGTGAACGTAGATTCAAAGTAGGCAGCTAAAGTTTCGCACTTTTTCAAGGTGGTGTTGCTGACTGTGTTGTTGTCTCTAACCGACGGCATTTGAAGCGGTTCCCGGAGTATCTGTTTCTTCACTTTCCAGAGAGAGCTGTAATTAAAAATAGGAGTAGAGACAAAGTGTTGATTGCTACTGTAACGGTGCTACAGCTGAATCAATATCTGTAGGAGTAACAATGGTTCGAGGTATGTGTAGAAGAGTATCCATATGCCGATGGAAGACATCCCACTTAACAAACCCAGTGATAAAACGCTCTGGTTGCTGCGCTAATATGAGATCAAAGCAGGATTTAATAATCACAGGACAGTGATCAGAATCGAGCTCTGTTAGAGGTTGCATGTAAACTGGAAGTGTAAATTGTTTAAGAAGACCTATGTCCAAAATACCCCCTTGTACAGCAGGATTGTAGGACAAAATGTTGGCACATTTGGACCAATCACTTGAAAGGCAGAATCTAGCGTAGCCTGGAGTAGACAACGTCCATTAGGAGTGATTTGACGACAGTCGGATGCTTCATGTTTACTGCGTGAGTCACCCAGAAGTATAGTGGATTGGTTGGCGTTGAATAAATGAATAATAAATATGGGATTGAGCTGGCGACCTGATTTTTCATATGCTGCAATAAATTTAATTGGACAAGCATTTGGTTGAGGGAGTTTTACACCCACAAATTCAAGGTCAAATACAATTGAAAGATAAAGAGAATGATTTGCAAGAACGCGTTTCACAACGATGACAACACCACCAGGGGCAATATTGGCAATTCTGTTCTCCCGATATGACATAATTGGGAATCTTAACGGTATCAGTGGCAAGTAACTGTCTTTCACTTATGCAAGCAATATCAATATTATGGCGATGTAAGAAAGCCATGTGGGAGGATTTTTCTCCCTCAAACCATTGGCATTCCAATTTAGTAACGTAAATTGGGAGAAGAGGCTGTTATGGACTGCCATTGTGCAATATGAACTCAAGAAAAGAAGTAATATAAGGAACTATGGGCGGAAGATAGGGAGTCAGAAATGAGCCATGAGCACTAAAAAGGTTAGTAAGACAGTCAGGGTTAGGCTGTTGTGAGGCTGTAGAAGAAGAAACAGTTTCTCTGAGGCCAGCGGTGATATACTCCTCCACAGGAAAGAAAGTCTCCGAGGGACGAGATTCAGGGGGTTGGCCGAAGGTTCCCACACCCTCTCTCGACAGGTTTATGACACCCCATGTCAATTCAGTTACAGACCATTCAAAAACTTTCTGACGGCTTCTACTTTTGTGAATGAATCTTCGCGGTTTTAATGTAGAGAGTGAATAGGGCGCATGTTTCTTTAACGGTCTGCTCCTTGTATAGCAGGCGTTCTCTGCCACACACATTCGCTGTCCTTGTCCCACAGCACATTCCTTACAGGGATTTTCTTTGCGTTGCTATACTATGTGCAACTGATAAAGGAGCAGGGGACTTAGTGCAACCAGATACAAAACTCTTAGGATTATTTCTCTTAGATAAAACTATTTATTGAAGTAAAGATGTTACTATAAACTTTCAATTCCGATAGTGTCAACAAAGTTGCAGCATTTTATATGGTGTTGCTGTGAATAAATGGATGCTACATTTAAAAGTGATAAGTTCAATGTCATAGCTGTATCAGAAGACTCTAGCTTGTTAAGATTGTTATAATCTGTGGTTTAATGCTTTATGACCAAAGGGCGAAGTGCTTATCAAATTCTTGTAGCTAGTCTACTTAAAAATCTTTTGTGCATCATCTAGGCCTAAAGAAGTCAACGAACGCCATGACTATTGAAGACATTGATACTAATATAAAATTATTCAAATGCTAAAAAAAAAAGTCATTTTAAAATCAAAAGTTCCTGTCTAAGGTGTAAATAATATTTAGTGTTGTGCACTAAGCAATCATTTGCCGCATCAGAGAAAGAGTATTAAAAGACATGGTAAGGCATCCCCAGGCCTTCTCCATTGCGAGAGAGAACCAAGAGTTGGCTAGGGAATGCTACAGGCAGAAATGCATCATATTCCTTACCTTTCAAACAGATATGTTACCTCTTTGTTGTTATCTATCGGGTCTTACCACAAACTACACTCTGTCACAGTGCAGCGTGACCACGCATACGATAATGGCCCTATAATTATGTATCTATAATAAATGAAAACTGCTGCAAGGTATTCAGCGTGCTTATTCCGAGTTCAATTCTCCTGATCACACGGACAAGAAATTGGAGTGTTTTCATGGACTGAAGCAATAGTGTATAAAGAAAATGCATCCAGAACTGGAAGAAGTTCCACAACAGCTTTCACCTCCTGATGACAATATGTGCGAAACGATCTTAAGGAAACTCACACGAGGGATTCAGATAAATTGTTGTTCACTTTACGTTCGTGAAAAAGTTAATTTTTAGGAGATTCATATAGCACTAGGACTAGGCGTACTTAATAGCAATAGCATTGTTAACATTGTGTGTGTGTGTGTGTGTGTGTGTGTGTGTGTGTGTGTGTGTGTGTGTGTGTGTGTGTGTGTGTGTGTATGTGTGAGTGTGTCATAACTATAAAACGAAGTCGATCAACTTCAAAGTTGGTACTAGATCTCAGGCATCTTCCAAGAATGCGATAGGATAATTTTTAAGAAAATCCTCCACCCCAAACTACCGTTTACATGTTCCTTGGTTCTAATTTTTCAAGTTGTTTTTATTAAAAACTGTATTTTATGTCTGAAATATTTATATTACAATCTTGAATTTTCTATGATTAACTTGTAAAGTCCTTCTCATTGTGAATGACTAATTAGTACACCGTAAGAGATAGACAACGTTTTATATACAAAACGTAGATGTAAATGTCAATAAAACAGGCATGTTATATCAAATAAAGCACTTTATAGTGTAGGCCATCTGTGAGGTATTCTTTACTAGTTTGAATTTTAAAATACGTTACATGGTTCTTTCCAGGCGTAAGTCCATATTTTTATTTTCCTTCCAAGAATGCAAAAAGTATGGGATTTCAGAACTATCTACGCTTTAAAAAAATCTGATTATTGCTTTTGTCTACTCTATATTTTTACACCTATAATGAGTGAGTAATTGTGTGATTAAATATTTATATAGATTGACACTGAACAGCAATAAGTAAAATCTATGTGAAAATCTATGACAGTGAATATATAAAGTTATGCAAATGCAACATGAGCAGAAAATGGATTTCAAGGCAGCATATGTGATTAGGGAAAGATATGTGAACGTAATATATCTATCTTTTTAAGAAAATATCCTGTTTTAAAACAGCATAATTATGAAAAATAAAGCAAAAGTTAGAAGAATTTCAAATTTAGTATGTTTGCATCTTCTAAAAATGTGACTTGAGGATTTTCAAAAAATTCCTACCCTTTTCATGGAAAACTTTTCGCTTGATTTAATTTATTGAAAAAGTATAGTAATTTGTATTAATTATCATATGTTTATTCAATATATTTGCATAAAAAATAAGGGGCATGTCTTGAAATTTCTACAAAGAGTCCGGTATCTGTTTTCGTGTGGAATGACTTTTGTATAATTTTGAGAGATAGGCAAATTTTACTACAGAATTATTTGTAGTACTATTTTACAAACAATACAGTTTATTTCCCGTACCATTTTTGTATCAAACATATCCATGATATGTCTATCGTGGTCTAGGGATAACATGCTAGCGTTTTGCTCCTAAAATCTCGGGTTCACACCTGGCGGAGTGCGACAGATTCGGGCGCAAAAGTCCTTAGCATGGCTTTCTTCGGTATGGAAATAAAGCCGGTGGTCTAGTGTCGTAGGCTTAAGGCACATAATTACAGGAGCTACGGAGTGTCCATAATCACAAACCTCAGTTTCAATAATCTATGATATCCATTTGTTAATGGTTTGAACTGCTAGGTGTTGCCACCGTTCACTTGTTCCACGCTATGTCACGAAGAGAATGGAATTTCACAGCTAGTAGCTATATATTGACTCGTTTAAAAAATGTACTTGTCACTTCAGTTTGCCTCCGCAACGAAGTCTGTGATGAAACTATTTCTGCGAACTTTTATCTCAATTAACGTGCATTGCAAGAGCAATGTATAGTATCCTATAAAATGAATAATGGTAAGTAGGGGAATCAATATGAAAGTAACTAATGAAATGTTTCAGTCAACTTACACAGAAATTATTCAAGCTAGCCCAATTTGATTTTCAATTCTGCTTTTACCCATTAAAGCAGTAAGTGGATATTTGGAAATCTGAACCTCGGATGTCCCGGGTCAAACCTAGATTCGTCATATAACCTTATAAAACGCTGCGCCCATAGTGGGTCCATGTTACGCTGTGGACTAGCCTGGAATGAAGGACAATTTCTGAATTCATCGGTCTATATTATGTTCTACAGACATGCGCTACTGCAGTATCGTGAAGGAGTAGTATGCCAGACCCAAACAGCTCTTGTCTGCTTTCATGAATTTAGGCAGTTGTTTATGCAAAGATTCCGATTACTATTAGGATGCTGTGACTGATGTGCCAAACAGAACGTGTTCATTAGTACAAAAATATTTAAACATTGAGGAACACACATACACTCATCAGAGACGTTGATTCAAATTTGTAATAAAATAAATTAATAAAATAACATTCCAGAAATAACAACACAGACAAAAAAAGCTTTTATTCAATATTGTTCTTTGCAAAACCGTTTTAAAGACTAACAAAGAAATGGATGATAGGTACGCATTTCCATAAAGAGGAGAGGGCAGTAATTACATTGTAGATTTATTGAGTTCGCTTATTTCCTTGCTGTTGTATACACAACACTGGTGACCGAAAACTCAGAGTATGAATAACTGCATTTATATAAGTTCATATCAGAGTTTCACACATAAAAGAATTGATAAGCAGCTGTCTTACTGGCGTTAGAGCGAAGCATTATGATATTTAAAATGTGTATATCATAAATCGTAAGCTACGGCAGTAACTTTGAGAAATTTAGTTTTATTGACATTCTGTCATTGCATTTTAAGTGGTAAACGTTAATATTATTTACTACTGCATCCTAGATAGAAATTTACATTTTCTCTCTACAACAAAATATGACGAAGTGATAGCGGTAATCACAAACAAAAGAGAGTTGCAGGTTAATGCAATTTCTTTGTTAATCTGCAGAATTTAAATTATTACTAAGGTAAACCAGTTGGGTTTCAGTAGGCCTTGTGCTCTAATGTACGTAACAGCTATCTGGCAAATTGGGGTAAATTACTGTTCCACTACTATAGCGGTTTTCACATCATGAAAGCTCCATGTGGTTTTATAGACCATTGTTTTCTTATGGAGGAATTAAATGCACCGTTGCCAAATGTGTATGTTTTTAATGTGACGAAGATAAAATAGGATCGTGAATTTTGGTATAAAATCTCTTGAAGAACACAGTGATGTGCACGAAAAATATGCAATTTAATTATAATTATGCTCCAATTATGTTCTAAAACAATAAAATCTAGAATTATTTTGAAACAAGTTTTTTATTTCTTGCAAAGTAAAATTCTGGATTATTTGATGGATAGAGTCAACATGAAAAATGCAATGCCATGGCCGGGATTTGAACCACGGATCTCCTGGTTTCCGTCCAGTCGCTCTTATTCCTTGAGCCAACATGGCCAACGTGCCGTCCTGACATTAAATTGTCCAGTTGACTCGTATATTTCCCCGGTAGACCACTAGGGGCTCTCGCATCCGAGATACGCCGTTTGTGGCGACTTACTATTGTAAGTACTTAAGTCCCAGGCTTCATCATTTAACTCTTATTATTTCAGTTAATTGATGGAAATTAATCATTTCTCCACACTAGCCGTATATAGGCTAAGATATTTGATGGATAGAGTCAACTGGTTCAAATACCGGCCATGGCATCGGGAGATATACGAGTCAACTGGACAATTTAATGTCAGGAAGGCACGTTGGCCATGGTAGCTCAAAGGTTAAGAGCGACTGGACGTAAACCAGGAGATCCGTGGTTCAAATGCCGGCCATGGCATTGAATTTTTCATGTTGACTCTATCCATCAAATATCTTAGCCTATATACGGCTAGTGTGGATAAATGATTAATTTCCATCAATTAACTAAAATAATCTGGATTATTTATTTGTTGAATAGAACACGCGATATTTAGATTTGAACATATTTAAACACTTTTAAATAAATACAATATGTCTGAATTCTTCATTTATAAGATGGAAAATGTCGACGCTGAACGCAAATTCTCGTTCTATAAGACGAAGTGAAAATGTTCAGTGACAAAGTTGTTAACGAAAATAGAAGTGTTTTTGATTCACACACGAAGATCTGCAGAACCAATTACATCATCAATCAGTATATGTTTATATTGCAGAAGGTACGCAACACCAACTTCGACGATAAACACTAAATATGCCATGGTATTAACTGGCATGGTCTGAAATGGGCCTTACGTCAGTGTATGTTTTCAGTTTCTATGTTTTAGGTATTTGGGGCGAAGGTAATTTTTACAATTTTTATCAGGGCGCCATGTATCCTAGGAGAAAGGGCAAAATTATTCAAAGAGAAAAGAGATAAAACCAATTTTTAGTGTCTGATGAATATTTAAAGAAAAAGAACCCCAAACGCAAGAATTTGTTCACTCTTAGAGAACACTATATGGTGACTGATGTGAGTTGGCGTACATTTTCTTTTAGATTAGGAGAACAATGTAAAGCAGGTCCCAACACTACACCCCAAAACGCAAGACAAACAGGACATACAATGAGAACAGAAAGTACTCGTACACTACAGATCCTCCGATGAGGATTTATGCTCTTAAGACTTTTTAAAAGATATAACCTCATTTATTGGACTGGCAGGTGGCAGCTTCAATAAGATTGTATTTATTAAAATAAAATAGAAGAAGTTATGAACAAGGTGCCACTTTATAAAACCAAAGGTAATTTGTGAATTCATCAGGCACAAAACTTTTCGTACACCATAAGGAACTACATTAAAAACGATGGTTACGTCCAAACTACTGATTCTTAATGAGTAACCTGTATTCGTTTGTCTCACAGAAAGTGATCTGTAGGCAAAAACTGCTATCAAACACAATGTGTCGTGGAAGTTAGGTAAAATGGGCAGAAGAAGGAATGAAGTGAACATTTAAGAGAGAAAAATTATAATTAGATTGCAAAATAATCTCAGAACTCTCTCCAAGATGTTGAAAATAATACAAAGATCATGGTCACAATATACTGCCTCAATAGAGTAAGAGCCTAGAAGTTTGTAAATCCTCATAGCTAGAGATGAGAGTAGTATTCTTCGCTTCATTAAAGAAAGAAAGAAAAAAAAAAAAGACTACTCGGCAGACTGTTATTAGGTTGCAGAGGGTTTCAGCAAGCGTCGTAACATGTATCTGCAATAAAAAAAGATACAGCGTATGCCACGGAAGAAGTTATATGTCAGCTCACAGAACAAGAAAAAGCGCATAGAAGTCGCTTTTAAGTACCGTGAAGAGACCGTCGAAAGCCTGTTTAAAGTATTTGGTCCGGATTGCAGCCGCAAAATGTGGAGAAAAAAAGGGAACTGGAGCCAAAAAGAACCCAATTCCTACATTGAAACATGGTAGAGGATCCGACCTTGTTTGGGATTGCTACAGCGTATCAGGTGTTGCCCGCCTCGGTAGCGTGGTTGTAGCGTGTCTACCTCACGTTCAAGAGGTCCCGAGTTCGAATCTCGGTCAGAGTGAATTACCTGGATAAGGTTTTTCCGGGGTTTTCCCTATCCTGAAAGACGAATGTCGGGTAACTCCAAGTTCTATGGAGCTTGGGCTCATTTGAGCATCATTTCACCCATTCCATTCATCGTCCGATATGACTTAATGTCGGAGGACGTAAATTACAAATAATAATAATAATAATAATAATAATAATAATAATAATAATAATAATAATAATAATAATAATAATAATAATAATAATAATAATAATAATAATAATAATAATAATAATAATAATAATAATAATAATAATAATAATAATAATAATAATAATAATAATAATCTCCTTTATTGATGTAGTAATGCATCACAGGAACGACTTGGACATACAGAAGCAAGAGTTGAGTACCAGTGTGGAGAAAATGGGCCTCTAAAATGGCAGGATGTTTATGGCTAAAAAGTACTGCGTTTAATCTGAGACTACAGTTATCATATGTTCCTAAGGAGCCTCATACCCCTCACCAAACGATCATGTCTGCAGCATCCAGGAAAAACCCATAAAGAAAGCCACAATTTCCAACAAGGAGTAATTGAAAATGTTTCTTCACGAATGGTACATAGTATCAAACAAAGTCTATTCACTACGAAGAAGATTAAAAAGTTATAGCTAGAGCTAAAAACTACCCGACGAAATACTGAATGGCAAGAGTTTTGTAATAATGTGCACTACTTTTGGAGTGTACGATTAGTTTTTGTGCCTCAAAAATCTTTAGTTTAATTTTATATTTTCTAAAAATAAAATTTGTTACTGGACAATTCTTATTATTGTATATAAAATACAATGTTATTGAAACTGCCTGTCGGTTCAATGAAGGTTGCTGTTTCGCTTAAATATTTCCCATAATTTCCATTTTCTCTAAGATTTCGGGTCTACGGACTCTTTCTGTGCTCACTCTACTTACAGAATCAGTAGGTAGGTAAATATAATGATTTTCTACATAGTCCTAAATTAGAATTTCTACGTTGCAAATTTCATCAACTCTCTCGAAAAAAAAGTATTGATGATATACATGTTGTATTTCAAATATTCATTTTATTGGTTGATGAAGGAAAGGGATTTTATTTTGATTGAAAGAAATGATTTAGTGGGACGAATACTTATTTATGAAAAATAAAGCAATATAGAAAAAGAAGGAACGAAAATCTTTTACCTAGATGAAAATTGGGTAAGAATAGAACGAAATGTATCAAACTTTTGAAAGGATAAAACAATAAAAACCCATAAAAGTGCACTTTTATCTAGATAATACAATAGTCTTATATCACCTGCTGCTCGTGTATCACAGTGTGTAATGTTGCATGTTGGTGATATGAAGGCAATTCTGTAGGGTGCAAAACTTGTTCTGTTGGCGCAAAAATATTCCTGATTTTCAAGGCGAAATGAACAACGATAGATTCGAGCAGAGGTTCGGGGATCAACTTGTGATCAATACGACCATTGTTATGGACAATGCGTGGCATGAACTACTACTCCAAAAATAACATGGAAATTATAACTCTTTGGCTAGAATTGATACATACTCCTAACCAAGCTATGATCTTAAAAGACAATCGTGCACTCTATGCGATTTAGTGTTGTTCTTACAGAGGAGTAATAGGAGTTTCTAGAATATCTCCATTGTATTCTGAATTAAATCCCGTTGAAATGGCATGGAGCTAGTTAAGGGACTTGTTGAGTGACATATCACATTTAATTGAAAGGAGATGGAAAGTTTAATAAAGAATATTCTTGAATCACGCAAGATCAATGGTTAAATTACTGCAAAGATGTAAGGATGAAAGGATAGAAGACGATATATGGAGGGGAAAAAACGATCAGCTGCATAACCTCTCATAATTACATAATTAGGTTAACCTGCAGCCCTTCTGCAATGACTCCAGTTCTTGTGAGGGTAGTGTACAGGCCCTTATCAGGACCCTTCTTTGGGTATTTAACACATATTCTATTAAGGTAATACTAATTAGTAGTGGAATGTAATAAATGGAGGCATAAACGAATATCTCTCAAGGACTGCAAAATAGTAATTATGAACACAATAAAATGGCAACGATGAGTATACCTTAATACATGAAACGAGTGATGATAATGGTGGTGGTAGTACAGGTGGTGGTAATAAAGCTGTTGCTCATGAAAATCTGTATTCCCGGAGGCGATACATAAGTATATGGCCACACTGCGCGGATTTTCCTTATGAGAGAAACGCCTTCATGAAACGAAAACCACTGTAGTGATAGGAAGAAAAAACTCTAACATATGAACCATGTGGCGGATAGTTTTGCAAGTATTTGGTTAATGACAATCCGTGGTCAATTCTACCACTTTAATTGGTGGCCACATTTTCAAATAGGATTGTGGTTAAAATAATTGACTATAATTGAATGATGCCACTTCCTCATGACTAGAATGGATGCAGTGCAAGTGTGATGATACTATAGGTATGTTACCAAGCATGTTGTAAGGTCAATTAGGGTGAAGGTGTCACTGTAATAATAGGCGCAAATAGAGAATTTAGGAGTATAAATCAAGGGAACAGAGAAGGGTTTTGTGCAGCTCGGTCTACAATGCTGATCGAGCTTAGCATCTTACCAGAAAGCTATGAACATTAAAATCACTCAATAAATAAAAGCGCTGAAGAAGTGAATGGTCAAGGCTGGAGAATATGGATAGATAATCAGTAACTTTGTGTAAAATGCGGAAGCAGTCATTACCTCAAGTGTGGTGTTGAGAGGGATACACCGACCAAACACCAAAGGTAGGTCACAAGGCCACAGCCTTATACTGAATTTTGGCGCAGGTTAGATGTTTGTCCCTCTGTTAGATCGCGCTCATAAACAACCGACGCTGCTGCTAATATATAGTTAAGTGTAGATGGTTGCGCTGTACGCTAGAATGCAATACAAAATGCTTACTCTAACACCCTCCTGTCTCTTACCCATCTTCGACAGGATGCAATTCCCGCACCAGGACTGCAGCTATCTGTTGATCTAGCAAGTTCCCTCTTATTGGGAGGAATAAACGGCCTCACCTTCAACCTATACAGGGTGGAAATAGCAAAACCAAATGTTTGGATACCGCCAATGACCTCAACAATCAGGGCTATTCTCGGGAAAATACTTCTGGACTAAGCATACCTTGGAACGTGAGCTCACCCAACAACCCTGATCTAAATGCGACGCAGGTTTTTCTAGTGACCAAACCTAGGTTCCGGTTCATCCATTCTCTCAGATGAAAACGCAGGAGGCTGAGTTCAACTCGTCTGACATCTCTGCAGATGTCGATGAAACTGAGTTCTGAGAATTAATCAGTTGCCGAGAAGGAAGCGAACCAACCAAAAGATGGATGGTGTGCCCAGATATCGATATCAGACACTAGGTGGACTATTGCGCTGCTCATCGTGGATGACCTCCATGGTTCGATGGAAATCCTTAAAGAGATCATGCCGACAATCTGTTTCGCACGGTGATGAGGTGGAAGAACCGCTTAGTCTTCCAGAGGAAAATCCCATATTTTACTTTCGACCCCGATATGGGTCAAGACATTAAGTAGATACTACGAGGGCTGCCCGTGCACACATCTTTGAGCAAAAATGTGACAAACTCTGCCACCAGGATATCATATTCAGGCTGGAAAAGAAACGTATCAATCCATCTTTTCAGAGTGAAACAGGGGTAACTTCTTCCGCCTGTATCACACATTAACGCAGCGGATCAACAACCCTAATGTGTATATACAATCTCTTACTTCCGAGTAGAGATAGAGCACTTAACTCCCCAATGGTAGTGCTTGGGGTTTAACATTTCCATCCTTTGTTGCCACAACCTGCGTTGCCGCATGGTCTGACTCCAGAACAAAGGGTCGTGTATAGGCACGCCCGCAAGTAAGGCCACATTCGCCAACCGCAAGAGTTACCAAGTGGCCTGCTACAGTGGGTTCCGAAGGCAGTTATTGCCAATAGACTAATGGAGCAACCCCCAAGGCAACAAAATCAACCATAGCAACCGGCCAGCAGGTTGCAAGGGTCTTTCGCTTATTAAAAAAAAACTCGTAATGGTCTATGCTTCGGCAGACGCCAATCAGAAACAGAACAGTAGCTGGTCGAGAACCAGAGACCTGCGCTCGCAACGGTGGCGCAGCGACCGCCTAGGGATCCGCGGGTGTCCAGTAATGGCGCCAACACCTCACCACACCACAAAACTCAGTAAACTGTCCACACGGATCCCAGTGGTTGAGGCGGTATTTGCCCGTGAATTACCTCGTTGAGCCGTGCCGGCGCTCAACACCTCAAATGGTATATGTGGCGGGTGAGGGCTACTGATAGAAGGTTTACAACAGGTCGGGTTTCTTTTGAGGGTAGGTCCGCAGGGATTCTCTCTTTTGGTTTCAGGGAGTGGGTGCGTCCTGACAGTGTAGGGGTATTATCACAAAGAAGATACCAGGACCGTTGAATGACAAGTTTATTTACACAAGTCGCCCTCTCCACTCGTCACTGTTGTGTACCTCGCACATCATGCGCGAGAGTTAGGATTTGTCCGTTGATGTACGCGTGACATGACGGCTAGGTTGAAATATAGGTGAGTGAAATTATAAATTTCTAAGATGCACGAGTGATGTATGGAGCCGTGTACACTTTATCGTTTCTGGGCGTCACGAGAGCGTTACTTCGCGCACAAGAGTTATTTCGGCGAAATATCGCGCCTGTCGCTCACCAAAACAGAGTGTTTTTACTAGCGAATAATAAACATCGCCACTGCACAAATTTCTCCTTCCTTTCACACAATTTTGGATCTATGGTGATCATGTGACACGTTATTAATTCCCTATAGGTTGTGTCTTATCTCTACTCTCAGCTTTCTTACATTTCTGAGTTTCCGCGGCATGTATTCCATACGACTTTCTCTTCCCCACGGTCTAGGTAATATATGTGGCATCACGCTCTTGAAAGTATCGTTCTGATCCCCTGGTTTATTCTCTATATCACGTATCTTGTGCAAATCAAAGCATAGCCAGGCGGCAAGGTATCGCCAGGGTCTAGCCTTGGGCGATGTCACACAGTGTCCCTTTGTCGGTTCAAAGCAAGGAACGTTACTGTAAGTGTTCATTTTCCCTGCTCCACTTACTCGCTGGATTCACGTGCTTGCAATAATTTAGCAAATATGTATATTGGTATTACCTGTTAAATTTCTGCACCTATATATTAGATCGTTATCTCCTATATTTGTTATAATTTAGCATATTCATGATGCGATGTCTATCCGCTCGTAATTATGCATTTAATATGACTTTAAAGGTTATTATGCTAATATTACGCCTAACAGTAACGATTTACTATACCCTTATGATAATTTAGAACAGGGCTTTGATGTTAAAAGTTACCTTCGAAATTCTCAGAATATCCCATCATTGGGTGAGCGAGTTGTTGTATGCGTGTATGTGTGTTGTGGTATGTGTTGTTAATCGCGAATGAGTGGAGATAATTAAATATTAACTTATACAATACATTACATATAGTACACAAATACAATATTACTTAAAACTATTACCAGAAATCTCATTACCCCATAATGTATGAATATTATTTAACCACATTATTCATTCAATTTTTATACAAATATTGTAGTCTTTTATAACAATCATTTCACGCCAATCACTACACGCACAAAACTTCAGTATCCTGGATTTCCAGTTCTCTTAATATCACAGATATACATTCTCCAGATATACATTCATCCTATTCTCTGTTTTTATGGCATTTATCATTTCACACTAGCATTCACGTATCTACATTTACATGTTATTCTTATCATTTTATAATTCATTCCTATACTGATTATTCCTTCGGTTACATTACTACCTTCATCAGTATTCCTAGAATTCCAACCTCTTTGTTTATAATCATTTTCTTATGGGGAATTAAGTAAAAAGAAACAGTATGTGTATGTGTGTGCAATGACTGATTTTACTTATTCTGCGCGTTTTATCGCGTAAGGTATATTTAACTGATCCTTTTGGGCGAACGGGTCCGATTTCTTCGGCTATGCGTATGTACAATGCAATACAATTTTTGCCTTACATATGGTTTAATTTTGGTGTTTCCTTGAATGACCGAAAAGATGCGATGTTATAATTGCCTAACACTTTTCTTGTTCTTTTGTCCTGCAATTTATAGGTTCTATCTCCCACACACCAATTATCTCTACGGGACTTTTCCATAGCAGATTTAACGTTTTGTGTTGTTTCTTTATTAATGAGGACTTGCCATAATTTTTGACCAAGAATCTGTCTCCGAGTAGGGGTTCGCATTTATGCACGTAGCGTGTCGCCCTTTCTTTTCTTTTGTTACTTCTTTCTGTTATTCTCTTGACTGCTCGTTGAATGTACTCTTTGACAATTTTGCTCGCGCAGCTGGCTCTAGTCAATGTTTTCATTGGGTACAGAGTTACAAATTTTGTCATTACATCAACCGTAACAAATATGTATTTTAATCCCGTTCTTCCTGTTGGGTGTGAAGCATGTTCGTTAATGGCGACAGTCTTTAAGGACGAATCCCTATACAGCCAATGGTGGTCTATCAAATTTAACGGTTAGAGGTTTCGCCTTCTGACAAATGTCACAGGTAGCTATCAGCTTTCAGGCCTTTATTTCTAATTTTGGTGTGCACAAATATTCGAAGAACGTCGAGCAAGTTCCTTCAACACCTGCGTGGATCAGTGCTAGATGGTATTGTTGTTGTTAGGTTATCTTTAAGACGCTACTGCCAGCCTATGGAGATGGCTACTGCGTCTGAATATAACGTTGAATCCAGGAAGCTCTGATCTCCGCGTTGTAAATACATAAAGGCAGTGTTATCTTACTACAGCTTCATTCTTGTCCTCGTTGTAAATCGGAATAATGCCTTGCATATTGGCCCTGAGTAAGGTATTAGGAGTGATGGGAGCTGATATGGTCCCACAGGGTGAATGCGTGTTATGTCATGTAGTAATTTCAAGGTGTCGGCACGTCTTACTGGGCAGGCGAAGAAGCAGTGATTAATATCACCTCTTCTTCCGCATTCACATAGGTCGTTATCTCGTCGCCCTATCCGTAGGAGGTACACCGGTGTTAATGCCACGTGAAAGAGTATTCTGAAATATAGTGAGAACGCCTTCCTTGTTAAATACGGCGTGCTAATGAAAGTACTCAAGGCGTTACTACCCTGTCCGGCTGAGCAGGTTCTATTTGTGTTATTGTGTGTCATATTCCTCGCTATGTCTGTTGGTGGTATGAGGTATTCGTTTGATACCGGTTTATTGATAGTGGCTTCCCGCACTGCCTCATCCACTCTCTCGTTTCCAAGAATTCCTACATGGCTCGGAATCCATATAAGTTCGATCTCTGTCGTCGGCGGTAAAATTTCCAACAGGTTTCGTATAACTATCTCATATATGGGTCGTTTTACCCCCTTCACTGGTCGTTGTAGGGCCGTTAGCAGGCTAAGGGAGTCGGAGTGTGTAAATACTTTTGTTGATCCGTGACTTTGCACATATTTCAGTGCCCGGTATATAGCTATGTTTTCTGCCGTATATATCGATGTATCCGTATGCAGTCGCCATGTCATTTTGTGTCCTGAATTCCATATATAGATACCTGCACTTGTACCTGTTGTCGTTTTTTGATCCGTCTGTGAATATGATAAACTGGCGACTGTGTACGCCTGGTAGCTAAAACTGGTGATATAAATTCCTGCTATGCCTGTTCGTAATCTATCGTTATTCTCATAAAATACTGCGTGTCTATTTTAATGTTGGGTGGCAGTTCGTATGGTGGCTTATGCAATTAGTATATGGGCCACGTCGGTGTCCTGTAGATGTATGTTTGAGTTTGAATGCCACTATACAACGTGTCAGTGGACGGTGAAGATGTCCATCCTGTCCCCGTTTCTGTCTCATTAGTTCTGTTAGGCGAGTCAGTTTGGGGAGCAATATATTCTGCGTGTGTGTAAGCAGATCTGCTGTAAAGCAACATCCGTTTTTCCACGACCTTTCTTGTATGTCATATGTTGGGAAATGTTTGGAAGTGAGGAGTTTCGCTGGTCGTTCTGGAATACTGAAAACTATATTATACAATTGGTAGAAGGACTCCAGTTGTCAAAGCACACCCTCGGTTGGTGCTGGTGCCATTAATAATCCATACTCAAGGCGGGAGTGTATTAAAGGTGGTATTAATTTAAGCATGAGTCGGGGGTGCATGCCCCAATGGTTTGCTGCCATTGCTCGAAATAACAATTTCAACTTCGTCAATTTCGATAGTAATATATGATAATGTGTTGTGTATTGCTGGTTCTGTTGTAAGTGCACACCTAGAAATTTGGTACTTCGCACTGGCCGGATTATATGATCTTGTATTCTCAGTGTGCATTGTGATGCACGCATTGATTTCTGGAAATGTACGCCATGTGTTTTTTTAAGTTTATTTCCATGCCTATATCACTTAGATACTTGACGACCTTGTTGCAATCTGCCTCAAATTGTTGTACGTCTGTCTGTGACCCGAGTGATATTGGTGTGCATATCACTATGTCGTCTGCAAATTGTAGAATCCTAGCAGTGACCCTTGTGGACGAGATAATATCTCCAACATACAACGCGTAAAGCAGTGGAATGAGTGATGATCCTTGGATCAAGCCTCGTGATGTTGACCGACTGTTTGTGTTCCTCATGTACGTTGCCATGGAAGTTTGTCGATGCATATATAGGTTTTCTCCGAGTCTACCAATGATCCCAGGAACCTCGTCTATTGCTAGACGTTCTGCTAAACGCTGTATGCAGACATGGTCATATGCTGATGAAAATTCCAAGAACAGGGCCAGAATCTGTCTTTTGGTCCTGAACGCTATCTGGATATCCGTGGTCAATACGTATATCGGGAAGGCTATCCCATGCCCCCTACGGAAACCGAACTGAGTTTTTGGCCATAGCTGGTTTCTTTCCAGATTAAACGTTAGTCTATCCTGCAAGATTTTTTCAAATAATTTGCGTAGTGTAAGCAGCATCCCTAAGGGTTTATAGTCTGTGGGATGTAGACCCTCAACTCTCAGTTTCATGATTGGATGTATTATGATATGTCTCCACGAGTCTGGGGGGGAGGGGGTAGCCGGCATATAATATTTGTGTGTATGCTTTGGCTAAAAGGCGATACCACGCTTCGGGAATAGATTTTAGATGTATGTATGTGATATCATCTTCGCCCGGCATAGATATGTCATTGGTTCCTCGTAGGTGGTTGAGGACCTCCTGTGCCACTATGGGACGCAGGAGAAAATCTTACAGATCTACCGGTTCTGGGGTTCTCATTGTACTTCCTATCACGTCGTCCGGTGCGATATGATGTAAGTACTGTACCTGCAATTCCTGTTGTCCCGTTATTGGGTATGGTTTCTGTTAGTTTCTAGAATGTTTGAACCATTTAAGCCGCTGCCACATGACGGTCGTCGGTGTGTTCGAGGCAATAGATGCGCAGTATGTTTCCCACGACGCTTTCTTGATCTTTCGCATCTTCCGGTGTACTCGTGCCTCTGTTTTTGGCCGTCAGGTACGTCTCTCGTGTTCTCTCCCGCTGGTATAGTGCGTAAGCTCGTCGTTTTTCCGGCACCAGACGTGAGCACTGCTGTGTCCACCAGGGAGTTATCGATATTGGGGACTGTCGTCGCAATGTCACCGGATGGTTGTCTTCCACGTATTGCCTTAGTGATGTTTCTAATTGTAAGTATTCCACCAACGTCTCTTGGATATGTTCCATTGACCTTATATATTCGCGGAAATGCTGTGGATCAAACCCTCCCTTCCTGCGCGCTTGATATGCTGGGTGTCCGCTGTGTTCGGGGGTCGAGATGTTTATGCTAGATAGTATGCTTCTATTACTAACTCTTCTAGTGCAGCTGGCATATACGCTATCCATTCTAGAACAGCTTTGCCAGCTACTTTGTACACTATTCCTTCCAATTTTCCAAATTTCCCTTTATTTCCCGGTTCAATTGGATGTATGCTCTCCCACATTTTAGCCAGTTTGCTATCTTCCTGCTGATATTTCTGTAATTGTTTTAATTTATTCGCCACGCAGTGCGTATTATCCTATCTCCTACATTGGCCCTCGACAATAAATAACTAAATATGTTGCAGCTGCCTGGGATGTGTTTGATATCTATTTGGTACGCCATTATTTCGTGAATGTATCGGGATATCTTACTACTTGTCAACTTGCAATTTTTAATGAAAGACACATGATCAAAATATATTATGGTCTTCCTGTTATAAATATAGTGTCTAAATTTCTGAGTGGCAAAGAATATAGCTCCGAACTATTTTTCAGTGAAACAGGCGATGCGTTCAGTACCATTCAGTGACCTCGACGCTGTTACTATCACGCACAATTCGCCATATTGGCATTTTTGCGTTAAAACACATCCGTAAGCTACCATAGATGCATCTGTGTACATTAGAAATGGCAGGTCCCTTCCTGGGCATGTCAAAAGCATTGACTTGCTAAATAACCTTTTTAATCGTTGGAAGGCTTCTTCCTCTAAATTTGACCATCGCCACTTTGTATTTTTCAGCAGCAGAGGCAGTCTCTTTAGCGTAGTTGACTAAGAATCTGCTTTGGTATCCCAGTACACCTAGGAATTACTTCATTTGTTTTACAGATTTAGGGTGCGGTATTCTTCTAATTATTTCTTGGATGCGATCCTCGTCCAGTGACACAGTTTCTTCCATGATCGTATATCCTAAAAACTTTACTGATGTTAAACAAATCTTCACTTTTCCCAATTTAAGGCCATACCACATTCTTTTATTTTTCCTAGCACTGGTGTATTTCTAGGTCATGGAGGAGTATATCATCAATATATTGTGAAAGATATCCTCCTGAATTTGTACCAAGTACTGCATGCATCGCTCTTAAAAAAAGCGCTCCCAGATACAGATAGCCCGAACGGATAACGCCAGAAGGTGTCCACAGAACACTGATGAATAAATCCCAAATATTTCTTCACTTGTGGATTAAATTCAATTTGCAGATAGAAATTCATCAAATCTAATGACGTAAACCACCTTTGCCTTCCAATTCCAGCTATAATTTCTTCTATGTTTTGTGTCCGAAGATGATCAGGAATTATATATTGGTTTAAATTTCTCGCGTCAATGGTTATTCTCACAGTACAGTTTTTCTTTCTCACTATACATACTGGTTGTATGTATGGAGTGTCGGATAACTCGATAATGCCTTCTTCTAACATCTCATTAATCTTATCAGCTACTACCTCCCTTACAGCGAGTGGTATCATTCGACATTTATGACGAGTTATATGCACTTCGACGATTTCGAAGGAGTATTAATATGCGTTACACTTCCCTGTTCCGTTTGTAAACACGCCTTGTGGGTCATTATTATACCGTATAGCCTCTCCCTATGTATCTCAGAAAGCTCTGTTGCCTGCCTTACTCGTTCCACTACCTGCTCTGGAAATGACAATTCCTTTGTTCTGATAACCTTTTCACTTTCGTTGTATACAATTTCACTCATTATGCCGTCAGCTGTCTCCTCATATGGGTCAACATACCCTTCTGTATTTTTTACACTTTGCAACATTAATCTAATGATTTAATCCCACTCTTCGACATTTATCGACTCGAAGAAAAACTCCTCCTCCTGTACTAAACTCTCCTGCTCAGACAGACAAACTTGTTCTTCCAGACGTGAAGAAGTAAATAGAATACTTGTAGTTATTCCACACATCCTAAATGTCACCTGTGACTTCTCATAGTCGATAATGGAATACAGGGAGTTCAACAAGTCACTTCCTTTAATGATGTCTGCAGCTAATCCTGTCACTACAAAATATATGAATTCTAATTCACAACCAATTAACTTTGTAATTATCAACACTTGCTGTGAAATTATTTGTTTTGCCTTACCTATGGCACTACTGCATACAGTATTGCCTGTTTAATTTCTGCACCAGTATATTAGAGCGTTATCCCCTATATTCACCATATTTGTTATAATTTAGCATATTCATAATGTGATGTCTATCTGCTCGTAATTATGCATTTAATATGACTTTTAAGGTTATTATGCTAATGTTGCGCCTAACAGTTACCATTTCATGGTCCAATAACCAGCCTCGAACAACTCCTCGGGAAGGACGCATATTACTGGTAAAACTTCCCAAACGACGCCAGCGGAGGAGGAGAAACCTAGATAACTCATGACTTCACGTCAGCTGAGGAACGAAAGAACACATTTAAGACCTGCTCCCATTCAGTTCCGCTCTCCCTCCCATGTAAGTTGATGCCTCGAATTTGTAGAAGTACAGAAATTCTGTGGCAAAGGCTGCCTTCCCGTGAATAGCGCATTTGCGAACTCTGATAAAACTCTTTGCCACTGATATGGCCGGCAAGATGATGTTGGTTATAGAAAAACCTATTCTTCTGATCTCCATCATTCTGCAGGCCCAGAATGGAAGGCCGAAATAGGTCTTGTACCTCTTTCGATTTGTGTACTGATTTTGTGTGCTGGAAAGCACATGGTTTGACCGGTCAGATGGCGATCTTATGCATTTTGCTCGTGTCAATTCCCTAATCGTCATTGTGGTCAACGAAGTGTATCTCCGACTGGAAATCCATTTCCGAATCCCAGGCTATTTCAGCGATCGCACTGATCGATAGCCCTTATCGTGGGTTCTACATAGCGATGTTTTTGAGACAAAATGTGGTCCGCCTTTCTAAGCAGCTCCAGCGTCTTCAAACCTTGCAGTTCGTACCAAAGGACTACTTTGTGACCTAGCCTTGCATCCTGGTAATATCATGACGGGAAAGTTCAATGTCAAACACCAGGGTGGCCACGGCCGACAAAGTAGTCATTTACCTTATAGAAGTGGACTCTCTACTTCAAATATAGGCATTTCCCCTGACAATTGACACATCATCCGCGATATGGAGGACTGGCATCAATCATCGACTTAGCGATCACCAAGCTCTTCCCGATTCATCTTACCCTCATATCACTAAATGCACTCAATTCCAACCATAAGAAGGTTGAAATCACAGTAACAGGTCAACATCGGGTTTACCGATCACGACATATCGCTTCGAAAGTTTCCCTTAGTGCTTCCAACACAAATATCGCAAACGTCCCTAGAAACTCCGATTTCTTCCTTCACTTAACTACTGATGTGAACTACCAAAAACCTGACAGTTCAACCTCACCACTCCTCCTCCCAGATGTCTTACCTCTGGACCTACTCATTCACTTCTCCTAGCGGCACGAGGTATACCAGCAAACACCGTATGCCATACAGTCCAGCATTTTTGCTACGCTTACAACCACGGTCACTGGCCGCCTACATGAGCGCAATGTGCAAGCGTGGGAGGACAAAATGACCAGGTTACTTATCAAAGCTGGCGATTTGTAGTGGATTGTAAAAACATTCCGCAATCGTACAGTCCATTAACTCTCCCCTCTCCATGGAATAAGGGCCTGGTATATTATCCCCAAGTCAAAGAAAATGTATTAATTGGCTATTAGTACGCACTATTTGTCCAATAGCAGACCCTCAGGACGACATATTTTCGGTGCGTCTTTGTCGGAAGGCGGAACGACTCCCAGTGATTCGTCCAAGTGAATTTCAAGGTGCACTCCAGCGTCTTATAACTAAAAGTGCGGCGGGTACTGACGGATATCCTCATCTTCATTCCTCATTCCTGACATCCCTCATTGACCACTATCTTCGCTTCAGTACCGTGTTCTTGGCGAAGGTGTTCATTGTGTGACTTACTGTGTGAAACTTTTCACGTGAGTGGAGAAAGGCCCAGGTGATATATGCACATAGTGAAGCCCCGGAAGAACAGGTCCCGTCATCCAACTACAGGTGCATAGGTCTCCTTTCTCTCCTATAGAAAGTACTCGAGAGGTTGGTCTTAAACTACTTTGCCCCGCTACTGGGGTACATTCAAGCCATCCCCGACCACACAGAGAGCCGAATATCTAGCTGCGCTATGATCCAAGACTAGACGTCAGGTATGACCTTGTGGTCTATCTTTTGTGTTTGGTCAGCGTATTGTTCTTAACCTACACTGGAAGCCATGCTATTTCACGCATTTTACACGAAGTTTTTGATGAAAATGTTCCTATTTCCCAGCATTGGTCACTCACTTACTCAACGTTTCTTATTACTCAGTGAATTTAATTGCCTGGTGAAATGCTAAGCTCAATCAGCATAGAAGACTTGATGCACGAAATCCTACTCCATTCTCTTGATTTAGTGCTCCCTAATACTCTAACTGCCTTTCTACGTATATAACGAAACATTTACTCTCACTGATCATAAACTATGTTTCGCAACGTAGCAACATTATTTCATCGATACATAAGTTCTACTCTTGAGGAAAATGGTATCTTTCCAAACACTGTCAATAGTCTTGAATACAATCGTACTTGCATATGTGGCCTCCAAATTCAAGGCGACGGAACTGTCACGAAATGCTCTGAGAGCATACTTTCTATCGCTGCACATGATTGACTACAGCACGATGTCTAATAATGGATTGTCATCAACCTAATCATTGCTAAACTTTCTGTGACATGATTGAGATGGTAGAATATTCTCTTCCTTCCATTACCATATATTTATCGCCTCCGAGAAAACAGATTTTCACTCTTCACAGATTTACCACCACCACCACCACCACCACCACCACCACCACCACCACCACCACCACCACCACCACCACCACCACCACCACCACCACCACCACCACCACCACCACCACCACCACCACCACCACCACCACCACCACCACCACCACCACCACCACCACTAACAACAGCACTATTTTACACCCGCTCCACGTATCAATTTACAGTCTACTATAACCATTTTGGGTTCACAATTATTTATATTTCGCTGCACCTAAGTAATATTCCTTTATGCCTCTACTAGTTACATTCCACAAATAATATTACCTTAATATGGTAAGCGTTAAAGACACAAAGAGGAGTCTTGGTCGTTGGCAAAAGCTCTGTCCTCGCAAGAATTGGAGTTCATGTAGAAGGGACAGCTGGTACACATAGCGATCAGAGTTTCGATGACATTCCTCTGCTGACCTTTTCTAATATCGTATTCGTTCCTTTGAGCATCTTTCCAGTAATGTAACCACCGAGCTTGAGTGATTCAAAAGCCTTCTCTATTAAACTCCCACCTCCTTTTGATTAAATGTGATATTATGTTACTGAACATGTCCCTTCACTTAGATACCTTAGATACCTGCCATGACAATGGGATTTACTTCTCATGTATTACACAAACTTGCATTATTTCTGCATTTAACTCTGTATGAGTTATATTTATCTCGTACAGAATTTATGGTGATCAGCAATGCCCTCTAAGACAATAGTTAGGTGACACGTATCAATACCAGTCAAAGTTTTACATTTTCCTTATAGTTGTTGAACTGGGAGGAGTGTCTACTTTTCTTCCGTATTGCGGCACTTTGTACACATTTTTCAAGATTTATTATCTTATCTGATATATGTCAAAATGTGATGTGCAATGATTAACGTCGCTTACTTTCAGAGGACAGCACTCGATTACAGTATCTCAAAGGTACCTGGATTCTGAGAAGAGAAGAGAAGAAAATCGGAGAAGATACGTAAGTTCTATTTTGAATTTAACTTTAGTAAGCAGATTGGGGATAAGAGTTACTTTAGTTTTGATCTGTTGCATGTCCTCAAAGGAATCAATTATTATTAATTTTATGGGAATTACTGATACGTCTTGTTTCGAAGGAAAGCTATGCAAACCTGCTTCAATTACATATAACAGGAAGTGAGGGTTTTTATGTAACCTGGTCTCTTCCTGAGAAAGTATACTTATTGGTAGACACTGCAGTTAAATCAATGGATTTGCGTATATTGATTTCAGTAATAGTGCTACATCATGGGTAAGTTGAATTGAAGATATGATTGCCGTGGAACTTGGAAGAGAGTAGTATCCTTCAGTGCAGCCTTTCCAAGGTCAAGAAAATATTATATAATTCACTTTGGGCGGTTACATTTCAAATAAAGCAAATAAAACAATTCTACATACAATTTAACTTATTTTGTTTAGTTTTTAGTTCCAGACAGCTGTTTTTAATCTTATGTCAAAAGCTTTTCGTTTTACTAAATCAATCACACGTTTTCTGTTTGATATGTTACTATTTATATGTTATTTGATAATTTATTTGGGCTAACAGTTAACGTTTTATACAGACTCATTTACAAAACTCATACTAGGTGGTCCACACAAACCGTTGTTCATAGAAGTTATTTATCAGAAACAGTGCGGATGCCTAGTCATAAATTGTAAAAGGAATGCCCTATCAACATAAAGAAGATCTTCAAAAATGGAAGAGAATTGCTTGAAAACAAAACACCAAATAATATAAATGGTACCGTAAATTAAACGAAAACCGTTTTAAGAATTCCAGCGTAGAAGATTCTCCAACCTTGCTTTAGACGGTGCTCTAAAAACGGTGTTATCTGAGAAGTACAGTAGTGGTAAAGTCGTCTACGAATAAGCATGACGGAACTCTTTAAGGAACGCACTTCGGGGCAGAATTAATAGCAATAGCGGACAGTATAACATTGAGTACCGATCCCTGAGGTACTCTGTTCTCCTTAAAAAGAAGGTTAAAAAAAGCGAGCCGACTCATACTCGGAAAACGCGATCTTTCATGAATACGTAGGAACTTTGACAGGTATCCACGCACATTCCAGGTGTGCAGGATACGTAGCAACCCTATCCGCTAACACATATCACATGCGTTCTCAAAGTTAAAAAGAAATTCTAGATAACAATTTTTTTTCATGAATCGTCTGTGTGGACATCGAAACAAGTGGTCTAATATTGAACGGCGTCGTCGAAAACCGCGTTGGATACTGCTTAGAAGATTCTGTATTTTCAACTACAACACCAGTCGCCCATTAATCATGCGTTCCAACACACCGCAAACGCAAGTGGTGAGACGGTAGCTGGAAAGCTCTTAACTGTACCTTTCAGCTTTCAAAATAGTTAAGATGGTGGCTTCAAGCGACGTCTACCTAAACACGATTATAGTCCTCAAACAAGAATGCCTTGCCTTCAAAGGAGAGATATGCTGTAATAGGCATATGGGGTACCGTCTGATTCTGCCCTGATAGTTGTGAAGATGAGACAACGCGTTCTAATTCTGCCATGCTGAAAAATGGATGATCAACTTCATGTTTTATGGCAAGGAAGAAAAGCCTTGAGATTCCACTTGAGGCTTAATGGGTAGAGCAATTGGAAACATGTAGCGAAGTAAACTGAGCGGCAGCTGGAGCCTTAACTGTGGAAAAATAAACTTATAACTTCCTACGAAGAAACAAAGATATAGCAATAATAATAATAATAATAATAATAATAATAATAATAATAATAATAATAATAATAATAATAATAATAATAATAATAATAATAATAATAATAATAATAATAATAATAATAATAATAATAATAA